>PRKT01000250.1:25220-83149 GCA_003671525.1 Saccostrea glomerata | reverse complement strand
CCCCCCCCCCCCCACCCCCATTGGAAAAAAATTCTTGGATCCGCGCCTTACCAATTGCGCTCCGTTATTTGCAAAATTTATTCAAAAAATCTATTCGTGAGAAGAAGGAGTCTTTTAGAATCATGTGCATTGACAACGTTTTATTAATTTACAATATTCATTTTCATTTTTAATTTGCAAGCTATATTGTCATTACAATGATCTTATCAGCAAATATAATCTATCATTAAGACTATAAATGCTTAATGACTTTTTCATACAAGTTGCTAATCCATTACTTCTTACATAAAAGACTGCGGATTTTTCCGTTTCCCTGATTTCCCTTATTTATGCAGCAATATACCATCACCAACTGCATATGGCGTTTTTATCTCCAAGATGATTCGATACGTATGAGCATACTCTACGTACGAACAATTTCTTAAACAGGGCAAGGTATTGACAAACAAGCTGATAAAACAAGGATATCGAAATTTTCGACTCAGATCAACTTTTCGCAAGTTACTAGTATATTACCAATCTAATGATCTTATCAGCAAATACAATCTATCATTAAGACTATAATACTGACGAGTGACGAACTTTTTCATACAAATTGTTAGGTCATTACTTACACACTGAATTGACTACGGATTTTTCCGTTTCCCGATCATTACAAAGGAGCACCTTGGAGGTGTGACCGGTCGATAGGAGCGCATACTTACCTATCCGTGGCACCAGATCACAACTCTGATGTTTTTGAGATCTATTTTTGCTTTTCTTCCAATCTGCATAGTTTCAGTGGACTTTTAATCTTTATTTCTGATCATTATCTCCATATTTCAGGAAAATGTATATTTCTATATTTCTATAAACATGTACCTGTCGATTTCTTCCTTTTGGCAGAGCGGACTCTGGTTGATATAGGCAGTGATGAAGACGGTCGTACAATCAGCTGTTTGAGGTTCATACTCTCTACCTCCTCTGAAATTGATTGTTTGAAGAATCACAAATTATTACAAGAGTTAATTTAAAAATACAGAGATGGAATTTTTTCCAGAAATTAATAAATTATTTGAAATTAAATACCCCTCCCCAATTTTTAAACCACCCCTCCCTTAAGTTCAAGAACCCGGGATTTTTTCTTACACACCACGAATCACTGTACCTTCGGCTCTGCGAAGTCCATTTCTTTTCAGCGCAGAAATAAGTTTGTCTTTTGTTGCAACCTTGCCCATCTGTTCATACCAGAGACAAAGTCCGCGATACGCTAAGTTGGACAGTTTTGTACTGTAACTAGCTTTTTCCAAATGAAGTAGATCCATTTCCGGTACGCCTAGGTCACGACAAACTTCCTTCCACTGGCGGACAATGTAAGGTGAAACTCGGAGCAATATGTCACGGAAGTCTGCAATACATGAAATTATGTTAACTAATACTAGTATATAACGAGTGAAAACTTTTGTATTTTTTTTCCTTTGAATGATAATTATACACATTAAACTATATATAGCTAACTTATTAATAAAGACCACCAATTATTGAAAATTACGTGAATTGACAATTATCTAAAAAAAAGTCCCATTCGAATGACTAAAGAAATGTTTGAAATAAAACACATTTAAAAAATATTTTTGTTGACAAAAATGCACTAGTATTCATGTTAAAATCGTTTAATTTAAAAAAAAAACAAACTTCATTTACCAATAAAATATCTCATTGACAGTTTCGATGGATTAAATATCAGAATCTCATATATAATGTAGTCGATTTATATTCTGGCTGGATTGAATTCGTCATAGATAGGTCTGTTATTTCCATGTCGAGTGTGGCGTAAAAATGAGCGTTATTGAAAAGAAGATTTTCCTCTGGATTTAGAAAAACGATATCCGCTCGTTTTTATTCCCATGATGAAAATTTCTCAGTTTTTGTTACTAAGTCTTTCAACAAAATGCAAATTTCTCCTCATTAAATCGATAGAAAGGACAGATATATCTCTCTCCTAAGAATTCATTTCAACCCACACGAATAATATCTATATTTCTAATAATGACAGAGCTTCGCACAAAAAGGGCTTAGAATTTAAATATCTCTTCGAACATCAAATTATTAATGAATTCGAAATTCACAATAACCTAGTAGTAAAAATATTATTGGATTTTAGGGATCATTACGGCATATCTTTGAATCTATTTTGGAGCTTATATTTCGAGATAGGGGCTTAATATATAATAGTGCATTAAATGAAAGGTATGGAGAAAAGCTAAAAATATCGAAGGCTTGGTGTTAATCCCGGCTTAATGCATATAAATCCAGATAAGTATGTGTAGTTCTAACTTTTATTTCAGTCAAGAAGTTACTTTTTGAAAAAAGTGGGCTTTTGGTAGAAAGGAAAAATCACTGAGAATGTATAATTAAACTGCATTTTAACATTTAAATCGTTAAAGAAAACTTTCCCCTTTAAACAGTAATTCAAACAATGTCCATCTTGTCCTCAGAAATTCAAACAAGGGTTTTTAAACATCTTTCAACACTTAACATTGTTAAATAAATTGTGCTAACAACATTCTGGGTTTTGATAAATCTTGTCATCGCGCGTGTACAATTCAATCTTCATCAATTTGAAAAAAAGTTTAAATAAATTAGTGAATATAGTGACGACAAATACCTAAATGAACAGCATTCATCACAGGAAATATTTGTTTCTAAATAAAATGCATTCACTCAAAAAAAGTTTTGTAAGCAAAGAAGATCTTACCTTCAACTTCTACCTTAATTACTTTTCCTGCCATTTCAGACGGCATTACAGAAAAAAATGCATGGATATCGAACTACACGACTTATCTTTTATTTAAACAAGGAGCAACTGATCGAAGCGTCGATTTTTATGGTTTAACTCTTCAAAGCAAAAACACTCCAAATCCAAGTCAAGTTAAAACATAAACGACGTTGCCCTTCGGTCTGACAAATATATTGTTTGATCTTAAACATGGGACATTTAATAAGGAAAATTCCCAAATGGTTCCCCTTGATTGCTTAACAGAAAATAAAACTAAAACTTTTTCTAGTATAGCCATAAACTTAAAGTTTAAACGTGGGAAGGGTCGACAGGCATCTAGAGGATTAACATTACATAATGTATTTAAACATCTGTTAATTACAATAGGGACCCAGGCCTGGACGCTCACTTGATTATCAAGAGTATCACCCGTGTGTATCAAATACAAGGTTTGAAAAAATTAACTTAAATTTAAAGCCAGAGCAAAATTTCCTAGTTTTTAGTTTATTTAGAACGTTTTAATGTATTTCTGGCATACCGTCAAAATTTATAAACCCCGACCAAAAATCATACTGACTTAAACTTGTCCTAACGAGTTTGGAGATTTTTTTTTGACAGATCTTTGGAACAAAAGCAGTAACTTTGCATAGGCACCGAAACCGGGGGACTATAGGGGTGGGGGGCTTAGCCCCCCCTTTTTTTTGCACAAATAGAACTATTTAGGCATTAAAATTGGGATCTGCCTTTTTTTTGTTTAATTAGCTCCCACACTTTCGATTAGCCCCCCAATTTCAATTTGCTTCCGACGCCCATGCTTTTGTTACTGGAATGTGAATACATTTTACTTCCAAGGCATCAAAAAAGAAAACAGGATATTTATTGTTTAAAGTGCATGTCTCCGATGAGTTCCAAACCATCTTTGATCATATTAAAGAGGAGAAAAAAATTAAGTTTAAAAGGACATTGATATATTGAGTCACAAATCTGAAGTCCCATGAGTGCGGAAAATGTTCCTCTTTGCCATATATGCAACTAACATTCCTTACAGCTGGTTAACATTAAATAAAATGTTTTTAAAAAGTCATGAAATTACAGATTTCTTTCTCAATGGCCCTGAGTGCCGAGCATAGTGTAAAATTTGCAGCTTTCCACTTGCAGCAACATCGCAATGCATTTCACAGTCTTACAAAACAAACAAAAAATTGGTGGCGTCTCTATATGAGTTGAAAATCTCAAGAGGGACTTTAAACAACCTAAGATCTAACAATCTGTCTTTCTTTTCTTTCATTCTTCTTTTTGTTTTTTTTAAATTTGTTTTACGGACTTCAGGCCTAAAAAAAGTCTATGAATAAAAATGAATACATGTCACAATCATTCATTTAATATAATGAGTGAATAATATTGAGAAAAATAAAAGAAAACAGATTTGTTTCAATCACGTCTATGTTTCGTTGAAAACGTAAACTTGACGCATAGTTTCCCGCTGTCTGACGTCATATACGCAACGTCACAATTACTTTATTTTTTATTTGAACAAACGTCAAAATGGAAGTAAACGCCAGTGAGAAAAATTACAAGGAGGTGATTCATTCAGACGATTGTGACATTAATGAAGTATCAACCAATACCTCATTGACAAATTATGGAAAAGGTAAAATTTGTCATTTTCATTTGAAATATTCAACGTTGTATAAATTACTCCTATTCAAATCACTTTTTAAAACTAATTGGTATTTGTATACTATAGGCCTAATTATTATGTTCCCCAAACGAAGTTGGGGAACATATTGTTTTTACTCTGTTTCTTATTATGTTCCCCAAACGAAGTTGGGGAACATATTGTTTTTACTCTGTTTCTTATTATTATTATTATTATTATTATTTTTCTTCTTCTTCTTCTTCCTGGAACTTTTTTGTCCGGGAATGATCTTGTAAACTGTTCGTCCAATGTAGGTAAAACCTTTTTAGGGTTAGTAGACATGTTATGTAGATTTGTGGAATCAAGGTCATTTTGCGCGCACGTGCTTGCAAGAGCGTGCACTTGCAACACGTGAAATGACCAATATAATAGATATAGCCACAACTGTTCTATTTTTAGATGAAATGCTTTGAAACTCATAATGTGAGGATATATTAGTAGTATAGACATGACGACATGGTGAAAATAGCAAGATCTCACGTGCATGCACGTGCACTTCGCTCTGATTGGCTGCAACTAAAGTCTCAATATCTTTCTTGTTTTTTGACCAAATCCTTTGAAATTTTGAACATAGCCATGCATTAGGATATCCTGCAACATGAAATAAAGCAATTATCATGAAAACACGTGCATGCACGTGCGCTGCAATCTGATTGGCTGAAACTTTAAACAGCTATAACTCCCTTGGTTTTCAACCGAACAGGATGGGATTTGGAATATAGATAGATATAATGGACTTCTACAAGTAGGTATGGTCATCATGCACATGCATACACGTGCGTGTACATGTGCTGCAATCTGATTGGCTGAAACTTTAAACAGCTATAACTCCCTTAGTTTTCACCCAAACGGGGTGGAATTTAGAACATAGATAGATGTAATGGACTTCTACAAGAAGGTATGGTCACCATGCTCATGTATGCACGTGCGTGCACGTGAAATGAGTAAAATCAAACATACACTTGAATGAGCGTATTTTTTAAAAAATTTTGGATTAAATACTTTAATATTCAGTGTATTAAAAATATAGATTGTGTAGACAAGATGATATGGTCATGACGCAAATGCATTCACATGTGCACGCGTGCAATGCTAAAGTTTAAATGATTTTTGTACACTTCTTTGTAAATGTTGTTAAAATCTCAGATGCATAGAGTTTGTCTTATTTAATGAAGCTTACAGGGAATATGGCACCAAAAGGGAGTTGGGGAGCGTTTGGGGAACATCTGTAACGGTCCCCGTTACAATTAGCACTAGTTATTATTATTCTTCTTCTTCTTCCTGGGTACTTTTTTGTCCGCGAGTGATCTTGTAAACTGTTCATCCGATGTAGGTAAAACCTTTTTAGGGTCAGTAGACATGTTATGTAGATTTGTGGAATCAAGGTCATTTTGCGCGCACGTGCTTGCAAGAGCGTGCGCGTGCAACACGTGAAATGACCAATATAATAGATATAGCCGTAACTTTTTTTATTTTTTGATGAAATGCTTTGAAACTCATAATTTGATTATTTATTAGTAGTATAGACATGATGACATGGTCAAAATAGCAAGATCTCACGCGCATGCACGTGCGCTTTGCTCTGATTGGCTGAAACTAAAGTCTCTATATCTTTCTTGTTTTTCGACGAAATCCTATGAAATTTTGAACATAGCCATGCATTAATATATCCTACAACATGATATATAGCATTTGTCATAAAATCACGCACGTGCATGCACGTGCGCTGCAATCTGATTGGCTTAAACTTTAAATAGCTATAACTCCCTTGGTTTTCAACCAAACAGGATGGGATTTGGAACATAGGTAGATACATGTATAATGAACTTCTACAACATGATATGGTCGCCATGCACATGCATACACGTGCGTGTACTTGCGCCGTAATCTGATTGGCTGAAACTTTAAACAGCTATAACTGCTTTGGTTTTCAACCAAACGGAGTGGGATTTAGAACATAGATAGATGTTATGGACTTCTACAAGAAGATATGGACACCATACTCATGTATGCACGTGCGTGCACGTGAAATGAGTTAAATCAAAAATACACTTGAATTAGCGTATTTTTGAATACTTTTGGATTAAATACTTTAATATTTAGTATATTAAAAATGTATAGATTGTGAAGACAAAATGATATGGTCATTACGCACATGCATTCACATGCGCACGCGTGCAGTGCTAAAATTTGAATGAACTTGGCGTTGTTAAAGTCTCGAAAGCATAGATTTTGTCCTATTTAATGAAGCTTACAGGGAATATGGCACCAAAAGGGAGTTGGGGAGCGTTTGGGGAACATCTGTAACGGTCCCCCGTTACAATTAGCACTAGTTATCTATTAATACAGAAAATTTATCATTATTTAATTTTTTAATTAATGTAGACTATTTGGTAATCGATCATGGAGAACAGCTACAACAACACTATGAAACAAGTCAACGGGACTTACAGAACCAGGTATAAATTTTATAAAATCAGAAAGTCCTATATAGAATCAACGAATTTTTCGGCAGAACATTTATGTACTATTTATTTACTAGATATTTAGACGTATAATTATTTCATTAAACTACAACCCATTGTATATTATTATATGGAGATTGACAGGGTTTACCATTGACTGTGCTAATTTCTGAACTTGACATATTAGAAATTTATCAATGTTTGTCTGTAACTAATAAAAAAAAACCACATCCTTCCCTATTTTGAAGTCGCCAGGTTGGCGCAGCGGATACAGCGTTTACTCTAGAGTGCCGAAGTAAGGAGTCAATCCTTACATCGCTAGTTCGGATCCCACTGTACGGAACGAGACCGTAAAAACCGAGGTCCTATGTGGCAGTAGATGTTGGCTCGAAAAAAAAGATCCCTAACTGCTCAATGGCCCTAGAGATGAGTATAGGACAAAATTTGCAGCTCTCTATACCAGCAAATGGTGGCGTCTCCATATGGGTGAAACATTCTCGATAGGGGTATAAAACAACAAATAAACAAAGAAACAAATATACACTTGAATGCCTTTTAAAAATTCCAGAGTATTCATATCAGATGGATATCTAAATGTTAAATATTATCATACCTCTGGGGATTTGTTCAATATAAAAACATGACGAATAAACATGCTATCTTTTCCAAACAGCCCCTACTGTGAAATAGTTTTTGTGCTATCTGCCCATGGTGAAATAGTCATCAAACTATTCACCGGCAGCATTCTGTTTCCCTCGCTTTTCATCTCGGAAAACTTCTGGTTTTATACGGATTGTGACGCGTATATATTATGACGTAGCAAAAGTTAAGTCAGCATCGGTATACATGTAATATGGAATATCATAATTGTGTGTACCCTGGACTCCCAAAAGTTAACAAAAGTTAAGTCAGCATCGGTATAATAAAACACCTATTTACTGGCTATGAGGACAATAGCAAGTTTATCGCCCCCCTCGACAGCAAACTATTTCCCTCGGCTGCGCCTCGGGAAATAGTTTGCTGTCTTGGGGAACGATAAACTTGCTATTGTCCTCATAGCTTGTAAATATGTGTATAATATGTCATATTAGGGATGGAATATCTCAACGAAAACAGTTGTATATGCTATTCTGTATTTATCATTTTCGATTTCTGTTCTCACTTATTTGAAACACTTTTTCGTGGGTAAAGTTGCACATTTCATTAGAAATTTTTCAAAAGAAATTGAATGATACATTTAATGTTATTAAGTAAAACTAGACCCATTAGTATATTTAAAAAGTGGAGTGCCCGCGTGGTGCAGTGGTAAGAGCGTCTGCTCAAGAGTTTCGAAGTAAGGAGTCGATCCTTACGTCGCGGGTTCGAATTCCACTGTGGGACGTGGTCTCTCAGAAAAAGATCCCTCACTGCTCAAGTGCCGAGTATAGGAAAAAAATTGTAGCTCTCCACTGGCAAGTGGTGGCGTATCCGTATGAGTGAAAAATTCTCTCGAGATGGACGTTAAACAACAAACAAACAATCAATCAAAAAGTGGATTGTGTTTTCTTGCAGGTTCAATTGATACGTGCCGAGTTAGCGACGCTTCGTGAAGTGGTTTTGGGGTTGGTCTTTATTCTGGGGCCATTGCTGGCAGGATGGACCGCCGTCTTGCTGACAAGACTGTTAGGATACAGGTCATACGAGGTACCATTGGCTTTTTTGTCTTTGTTTTATTCTGAGATCAGTGATATAATTATTTAAAGTTGCATATATGCTGTATACTAGTAATTTATTTTCTCAATATTTGTAGACATATGCAATTTCCGTTAACGTTGGAATGCTAGCAGCTGTTCTTCTTTGTGATGGTCCGTCATTCTTGAATGCCTTTCAGAGGCTATTCTATCACGTGGAGCTTCCGGCGGGTAACCTCTTCCAACAAGAGTACGCGGGAAAGACAAATCCTTCTTCCTCAGAGAGTAACCAGATTACCGAACCCGATGTCTTTGATGATGCCACTGAGAGTGAGAATGAAAATGTTCCTGCAGACTCGGTTGAGAATCTGAGAAGCGCTGTTGAGGATGTGGAAGACCAAGAAGAAGTTCAAGAAATTGAATAGTTGATTTAAATATTATTTTTATATAATTAAAATTGTTATCACTATTGAAGAAGCCCTTTTGTGATTGACTGAAGATAAGAGATAAGAACCTTACTGTCCAAAGCATGATAGAGAGATTCAGGAGTCTTTTTATATGTTGTCAATCATATAAAATGAAAGGTATCTAAGGCATATAAGAATTTGTTTAGATGGGATCCAAAATTTATACTCATACTTCTTTATCACTAAGATTTTGAAAAAAAAGTTATCGAAAGGAATGGGGTTACAGAGAGAATTTCTTTTATTTGAAATGTTCTGATAGAGTTACACATAAAATACTACTAAAAGTATCTGATTTAGGGATAGCTAAAAGATAAACAATAGAAACTTATATTGTATCTTTTCCCAGAATATTCTGTGAACTAGGAATTTTTGTTCCAGTATAAAAGACTGATATTTTACACGCCAATGCATACGCAACAATGAAAAGCTTAAAATGGAGATTTATGCAATAAACAATATACAGGTTCGAGGGCAAGATGCGTTTTGTCGGACCCAAGAATCAAATTTATGTTAAAACTTTACTGTTAGACCAAGGCAACATAGCAGCTCTGTTTGTTTCCAAAATACATAACAGAAGACATGTTAAGTGTAAAAATCTTGTCATTTATTTAAATGACGACAAATGAAATCCATTTATAAAAACAATTACCAAAGAATTTGGCTGGGAGACATAACAGAATGATGGAAAGCTTGACCAGAAATGCAATTCAATAAATGATTACAAAACAGTGGTCTCCCAGCCACAATATTGTTACAAAATACATATGTGATAATGCGGTAAAATACAACAACAAACTTTATTGGAAACAAAAGTGGTGCATAAAAAGCGCCGCAGGACACACAAATAAAATTATGTGGTTAATTAAACAAATGTGGTGGATGGAGTGGAGGTGGTGGTTGCTCTTTTGTTCACAAAAATTACGCGGCAGCACTCCGAGTAAACAAGAAGTATATAAATAGGAAGCCTTGTGCGGCAATCTGATTGGCTGAAAACAGCTAAGGCCTTGACAAAATTTATGGACGCGGTAAAACTGGGTCACTGGAAGAACCGGGTTTACAAATCAAAGGTTTTGTAAAATTACAAAAAGATAAACACATTGACATCCACAAAAATACATACATGAAATTTTTAACATAAATCGCTTTATTTGAAAATAAACCTTATTTGTTTAAACAGTTTCGATCGAGGGTCGACTAAACACATCAACATGCGTTTTGTCGGACACAAGAACCAAACTGTTTAGACAAAATTTTGCCATTTTCGCCCTCTCCAATCGGCGTTGATTTTCGATACTTCCGAACCAAACTAAATGCTGAAATCAGGATTTAGCAATTGCATTACCATTCGTGTACTCACCAATATTATCGATGAAAAGAAAATACCAATTCACATTCTTTATAGGGCTTGCAAGATCGGTTTTCAAGTATCTAAAATCAACCCGAGAATAAGCCTTCCAGTTTGAGGCGGCGATTTCCCAGTTTTCGTAATGACGCGGGTTCTGACGTTTTCCTGGAACGTAAATTATCAAAATTGTGAAAAACCTGGAAAACGTCAGTTATTCGGACTAAGTCAATAGGTCATCCTAAATGTTCTGTTGAACCTTAAATATTTTTTTGACATTCATAAATCTTGAACTGTCTTCTGTGATGTAAACCTCAGGTCCGTTACTGTTAAATGTCTTAATCCTTGGAGACTGGAAAAAGTTGTTAGCCAGTCGGTCGGAAGAGGGCAATCAATTTTTTTTTGCTGCGTGTTCATACGATAAAATTTGTACACGGGAACTAATAATTTGCGACGACCAAATCTACTCAACTGTGCATAATTTGCATTTGAACAAATCAGTTCATACAATAAAAATTGCACATATAAGAACATTTACAGCTCAAGAGCTTCCTTTTTTTTTTAAATGTTCACAAAGTTTCAGATTAATTGTCAATGATAATTTGAAATGCCATACTTTTTGCACAACTGTCCAAGTCTATCCTAAATTTCTTAAACCAATAAAATGTTTCAATATTATAACTTACTATCAGAGATCCTGAAAAATTCTGAAGATCCACCCTCAGTTCTTGTTTTGTTTTTGTGGTGAGTGAATGAATTACTTCATTGCCTTGAAAACATTGAAATACCTTATTTATTTTGTAGCTTAATTTAACCACTTAGTCAAACTAAACGTGCTTCAGTTTATAAATTGAAAATTAAATGTGTGTTGTTTTTTTTTTTTTGGAAAAAAAGATAATTATGTATATATGGTACGAAATAATCTGATTAAAATCAGATCCTCGATCGCATCTTTATCTTACTGCCGCTACCTCGTGGACCTCGAGGATCTGATTTAATCACAGTACAACTACAAACTCACCTAACCAGTATTCTCCCTCAGTTTTACCAAACCCTTCTTTATAAGAATTCCAGGATCTATAAAAATCTACAGACCCGTCCATTCTACGTTGAATTACCTGTTGTAAGAAAATGAGGTTTTACGTATCTTCACAATCCAAAGCACAATTTCAGCATCTTGTTTACCGATATTTCTAAAGTACAAATAAAATGGTTTTATTTATGCAAAAATGGCGATAAAGAAAATCCTTCCCTAAACATATATGTATTGAGAATTATTTTGATGTTTCTTTTAAACACTACTGAACGTTCTTAATATTCTCACTGTCCATCCCCCGCCCTCTGTAGTCATATCGCAGTAGGCTAGTTTCTGTGTCTTTAAGTCAGGGTAGATGACATAAACGCCATTTCTTCCCTTTGTATGTGGAGTAGATTTTAGAATAGCTGAACAATCCCTTGACCTCTGTATGTCTGTAAAAAAATACATTTGTTTACTAGTATTTATTATAACCATTATAATTTTAAAAAATAAAACAGATGATTTTTTTTAAATGTCGGACATACAGTTAAACTACTTCATCTAGCATTTTTACTTAAACAAAGTCTTCGTTTTTTTACTTTGATACTTATTGAAGTGTTTCCCCGTGAGTCTGTAGTTGGACAAGACAGAAATGTCCACGGAGACTGGGGTGTCCACTTTGACTGAGGTGTCCAGGTGTTTCCAGTTCCAGGGAGTTAACTTCAGTAGGGACTGAACATTTCCTACAACATTATCAATGCAATGTATTGGAATAGCAAAAAGTACATTTACGTAATTAAACTTAACACTGAACATTTCCTACAATATTATGAAAATAATGTACATGTTTTGATATAGCGAAAAGTTTATTTAGTATTTACATAATTAAACTTTACATTAAACTTTTTATAAATCATAAATACTTGGGGTTTTTTCATTAAATTTATACAGTATTTCTATATTAAAGTTACCTTTTACTTGGGAATGAGGTTCAACACACAAAGCTGCTGTAAAACAAAAGGCAAAGAAAAAGCAGATTTGTCCATAAACACTCATAAATGAAACCATAATACTGATATTTGCTTAAAATACAAAGATACACCTATTTGTATTTGAAAATATGTCTATATTATATACGTTTTTGTCATCATTAAATTGTAAAACAATATTGTTCTCCTGACAATTTATAAAAACAGTAATATATATAGACAGAAAATGATATTTCACCACGAAACACAGAAATTCCCGATTTTATATACAATGTATTCATATATAATGTAAAACAGAAAATGTGCGTTTTTCCAAATACTTTTAATATATTAGTAAAAAGATGACTGTATTTCCAAAATAAATATATAAGTTAATAAATTCTCGCTCTTCTCTGTCTCTGTATATGTGTTTAAAATTCTTTTTACTTTCAACTTTTTTTCCTGAAAATAACCCACATCTAAACGTGTGTATCTGAAGAACTACAGATCCTTAGGCCCATGTATTCGTGCCAAGCAATGAGTGAACCGTACGTTGGTCTGCAGATGATAATATTATTGAAAATATTCGAAAGTTGAAAAGATGATTTTATAAACATTACATTGATGATATAAGTAGCACACAGTAGATGGAATCAATAGCGTACATATTTTCACAATATCCAATGTCATATAATCAATGTCTGAACACGCACTTCTGTATTCACTGCTTGCTACGTTTTATTTAAACTACGACTGGAGCACTGACATCATCGTATTCACAATATCGGGGGTCTGTGTTCACCTCATGTTTTGAAAGGTCCTGAGGATTTGACATCAGAATCCTTATAATATTCATTAATCATTATATATTCCAAAGGAGTACTTACTGTAAGATATCAAAGTTACAGGTATGTACACTGAACACGTACGGGTCTCCACTTTTGTACATCTTCAAACAACTTCTGGATTCTACCTGTCTGTTTATTTATTATTAAATCAAATGCTGACTGACGTTTTTCATTTTTATTGTAAGTCCATTAATTATACACTGAATTTTCCCACCATTTCCAATCGGGACAAGAACCACACGGCGGGTGTGACCGGTTAGCAGGGGATGCTCACTCCTCCGTGGCACCTGATCCCACCTCTGATGTTTTGGAGGTCCGTGTTTGCTCTGCTTCTATTTTGTATTGTTTTATGGTCTTTTTATCCTGAATACTGTTCGTTATCTCCATATGTTTCATCCCCTCTCTCCTACACGAGTGTCCAAAATAGACAGACATCTGGCACCAAATTGAAATGCAAGAAGAATTGCAAAGTGTCAGGGTTTTGTGTTCTTGGAACACTTACACAGATGCGTGTAGTCCCGAATTCACAAAACCTTTACATTGTGATAATGGTCTTTGATAAATGAAAAAATGTCATCTTTCTCACAGGTACTTGTAGACAGGAAAGATAGTATGGAATGATTATTATCCAGTTTCTCCCAATTTTTCCTGTGGGATACTTAATAAATAAGTGTAATTAATATAATTTGTGAAGAAGTATCCAACAAGCCCCAGGATTGATATTTTATCGGGGGAGGGGGTGTACTATCTACAAGTACCGGCGATAATTCTCTTTTTAAATAGTCTTAAATGACTTTGATAAATGCCAGAGTATTTTAAATTAGATATATATTTAATGATAAAGATGTTTCATTTTAAGAATGGAATATCTCAACTAAAAGATATATCTTCTATTCTGAATTTTTCATTTTTGATTCTTTTAAGCACATCTAAAAAACTTTTTCCTGGGTCAAGTTGTACATTCATTAATTAAAATTATTGAAAAATACGTTAAACGAAAACAAGTTTTTTTTCTTGCAGGTTCAATTGATTCGTGCTGAGTTAAAGGTTCAATTGATTCGTGCCTTCGAGAAGTGGTTTTGGGGTTGGTCTTTATTCTGGGGTCATTTCTTGCAGGATGGACCGCCGTCTTGCCGACAAGGCTGTTAGGATACAGGTCATACGAGGCACAGTTTCCTTTTATCTTTGTTTTATTCTGAGATCATGATTAAATTCTTTAAGTATAAAATTCCCTTTCTTAATATTTTTAGACATATGTAATTTCCGTGAACATTGGAATGTTAGCAGCTGTTCTTCTTTGTGATGGTCCGCCATTCTTGAACATTGCATTTTAAAGGCTATTCTACCAAGTGGAACGTCCGGCGGGTAACCTCTTCTCACAAGAGTATGTGGGAAAGATAAATCCCTCCTCCTCCAATGGAAGTGGCCAGGTTACCGAACCCGATGTCTTTGATGATGCCACTGAGAGTGAGAATGAAAATGTGCCTACAGATTCGGCTGAGAATCTGAGAAACACTGTTGATGATGTGGAAGAACAAGAGGATGATCCAGAGATTGAATAATTTATTTAAATATTTTATTTCACAATTAAAGATTGTCATTACTAGAAGCCAGTCTCTAATTAACTGGGCCAGCCTGGCAAAATTGAGGACAGTAGTGTCACTAGCAATATAGGGATGCTCATGTATTTTTTTTCAAATATGTTGTCAATCAAATAAAATGAAGAGTATCGAGGAATATGGTATGGCCTTTCTATTAAGGCTGCATGAGAGTTTGTTTCGATGGGATCCAAAATCATTACAATACTTCTTCATCATCAAGTATTTGAAAAAAATAAAGTTTTCTAAAGGAGTGGAATATACAGCTAGGATTTTTAACTCACACGAGTTGAAAACTCAAGTGAGCTTTTCTGATCACCCATTGTCCGTCGTCCGTTAGTCTGTAAACTTTTATTTTACATTTTCAATCTCTTCTCTAGAACCACTCACACAGTGAGTAAATGAATAACTTCATTGCCTTGGCGAAAACATTGAAATTCTTTATACATGTTGTAGCTCATTTAACCCTTCAGTAAAATAAGCTTAATCTCTTGTACATTCTCTAAACTCTTAACTGATAATTCAATATGAGTGACGTTTGAGAAAATATCAGGAAAGGCATATTAGATTTTTTAGAGGAGAGACAGGTCCATGTATCTCTAGAGTGGAACAACGAGAAAACGTTTTAGTGATGGGTTACCTACCTTTTAAAAATATAATCTATGGCACAAACTTACCTAACCAGTATTCTCCCTTAGCATAACCAAATCCTTCTTTATAAGCCTTCCATGGTCTATAAAAATCTACAGATCCGGCCATTCTCAGTTGAATTACCTGTCGTAAAACAGGATTTCACTATCTTCATAGCCCAAAGTACTGAGTGCAATTCAAGCTTTTTAAATGTACAGTTGAAATGTTTTTATTTGTGCATGTGAGATAAAATGAAACTCCTTTTATAAACAAAAAATTAACATTCTAGAAAATCCTTACTGTCCATCCCCCTTCTTTTGTAGTCATATCGCAGTAAGCCAGTTTCTTTGTCTTTAAGTCAGGGTAAATAACACAGACGCCATTTTTTTCTCTTTGTATGCGGGTAGATTTTAGAATAGCTGAACAATCCCTTGATCTTTGAATGTCTGTAAAAAATACATTCGTATATTTATCATAACCATTATAGTTGAAAAATCAACAGATGAATTTTTTTAAAGTTGAACATACACTTCAACTACTTTTAGAATTTTTATTCAAAATTTATTCTTCGTGTACTGACGCTGATATTTATTAAGATGTTTTCCCGTGAGTCTGTATTAATTGGACAAGACAGAAATGTCTACGGAGTTCGGAGTGTCCATTTTGACTGAGGTGTTCAGGTGCTTCCAGTTCCAGGGAGTTAACTTCAGTAGGGACTGAATATTTCCTAAAATATTATGAATACAATATACTGATATAGCGAAAATGCATTTATAGAATTTGATTTACAGTAATTTTTTTTATACTTCCATATGAAAATTACCTTTGATAAGGGAACGAGGTTCAACACATACAAATTCTGTAAAACAAAAGTCGAAGAGACTCACAGCATAAATTATTCTAAATGGAACGATAATAATATTCTGATATGTGACTCAAACCACAAAGATACACTTATTTAAAAATATGTCTTTATTATATATATTTTTGTCATCATTAAATTGTAAAACAATATCGTTTTCATGACAACTTGTAAAAACCGTATTATACATAAACAGGAATATTTTTTCATGAAACACAGACATGTCCAATTTTATAAAAGTTCGTTATTCCAAGTACTAAATATATATTAGTATAAAGATGACTTCATTTTTAAAATAAATGCAAAAGTAATTAAATTCTCACACTTCTCTGTCCATGTATGTGTGTTTTTACTTTCTTTTCCTTTCAACCTTTTTTCCTAAAAATAAACCACATATAAACGTGGATATCTGAAGATCTACGGATCCCTATGGCCCATGTATTCGTGCTAAGCAATGAGTGAACCGTCGGTCTGCAAATAATGATCATATTTGATTTCTTAAAATGGGGAAGGGGATAAGACGCTTAGAAAATTTCAAATAGTGAAAAAATAAAATAATTTTTTTTTTCATTTATGATACATGTAGCATACAGTAGAAGAAATCAATAGCGTACATATTGTTACAATCCGGTGCTATATAATAGTCTTGACACGCAACGTCTGTATTCACTGCATCCATGCTACGTTTGATTTAAACTACATAGAGCAATAACGCAATCGTACTCACAGGGGGTTGGGTTGGGTGGTGGCTGTGTCCACGTTTGGTGTTCAGGGGTCGAGAGGGTGTGATAAATCAGAATCTTGATAGTGAATATAACTTGAATTTACATGTATTTATTCTCTAATACAGTAGTTTTGTATATCAAGCGTTTTTAAATAAATGTATTTCATTTGATCGTGACCGGTCGACAGGGGATGCTCACTCCTCTATGGCACCTAGATGATCCCACCCATGAAGTTTTGGAGATCGTGTTTTTCTGCTCCTATTTTGAATTGTTTTATGAAATTTTTATCTTGAATACTGTTCGTTATCTCCATATGTTTCATCCCTTTTCTCCCACAGAAACTGTACACGAGTATAAAAAAAAAATAATTATCGCTCTGTGCAACAGACCGTCACCACCATATAAAAGTGTAGGAAGAGTAACATCTTCATAATGTCAATGTTTTGTGATTTCAAATCGCTACACAAACACACTTATGTGGAGTTCCGAAATCACAAAACATTTACATTGTGAGGATGGTCTTTAATTATTTTTTGGTAAATTCTTTTCCATATACTCTTAAATGACTTTGATAAATGCCAGAGTATTTTTAATACAAAGATATATTAAATAATATAGAATCATTTCATAGTAGGGATGGAATATCTCAACGAAATAAAGCACTATATTTTCTATTCTGAATTTTTACTTTTGGTTTTTTTTTTCTTACATTTAAAACACTTTTTGTGAGCCAGGTTGTACATTCATTAAGTTAGAATTATTTAATAATAAGTTTCATGTAAATCTTAGCCTATAAATATATTTTAAAAAGTGGATTTTTTTGCAGGTTCAAATGATCTGTGCTGAGTTAGCGACCCTTTGTGAAGTGGTTTTAGGGATGGTTCTTATTTTGGGGCAAAGATTTCAAACATGCTGAATAATGAGAGTAATTTATAATATCAAAGTACAGATTTCAAAGCATTAATCTATATTCAAACTATACCCTCCCCCCAATACATCTGACCCAGGGGCCTTGAAATTAATGATTTTAGAAGAGGCAGCTTTTTTCTTCATAAATATGTACTTAGATCATTGGCATAATACCCAGGAGCAAAGGAAAGGATTTTCAAAAAAATCATGCATTTTCATTATATAAACATTAGAGCCCGCCCTAACACAAGAAGCCCTGACCCAGGGGCCCTGAAATTAACTAATCTCAAAGAGGCATCCTTTCTCCTCATAACTATGTACATAGTTCATTGGTTTAATACCACCCCCTGACCCTTGGGCTATGAGATTCACAGTTTTAGAGGAGACAGACTTATTTAACTTAACTATGCACTTGGTTACGTTATTTAATGCCAATGAGCAGAAAAGAAAAATTTCAAAGAATTTATGCATTTTCACTGTAAAATGTATAAAGCCCCGCCCTAGCACCAGAACCCCTGACCCTGGGGCATGACATTCACAATTTTGGAAAAGGCAGCCATGTTCAACTAAACTATGCACCAGGTTAGGTTATTCAATGCCCAGAAGTAGAAAAGAATAATTTCAAAAAAAATAATGCATTTCCACTATATAATCTATTTAGCCCCGCCCTAGCACTAGAACCCCTGACCCTGGGACCATGAATTTCAAAATTTTGGTAGACAAGGGGACAGGGACCATGAAATTCATAATTTTTGTTCCCTTTCACCCATAGATGCTATATGCCAAAATTGGTTGAAATTAGTTCAGCTGTTTCAGAGAAGAAGCTGAAAATGTTCAAAAGTTAACGCACGACTAACGACGACGGACAAAAACAGATAGCAATAGGTCACCTGAGTTTACCTAGGTGAGCTAAAAATAAGGGGGCATTTAAAAATCCTCTTAAGAGCCAGAAAACTTGAAACTTGTGTGGAAGCATCCTAGGGTAGTGTATATTCCAAATAGTTCATATCATGACCCCCAGGGGTAGGACAGGACCACAATAGGGATTGCAAGTTTTACACCGTATATAAATCTTTAAAATCTTCTTCTCAAGAATCACGTGCGCAGGGCAAGTTAAAGCTGAAATAATTATGAAAGCATCCGAGAATAGTGAAGATTCTAAATTATTCAAACCATCACCTCGGGGGGTAAGGTGGGGTCACGATAGGTAATCCATGTTCAACATTGAAATATATCGAAAAAAAATCTTTTAAACTCTTCTTCTCAATAACCACTGGGCGAGACCAGTTGAAAATCATGTAGAAGCATTTAAGTTTGTCGTAGATTCTACAGAGGGGGATAGAGAGAGAGCCAACGAAAAGTCTTCATTATTCTTACATTTACCTACCGAAAGCCTCGTAAGGTTATTATTTTTTCCTTTTAAGACGCTCAACAGCCAATATCAGAAGATGATGAGATATCAATGAAACACAGAGAAAGATTTGTATTTTATTTATTCATTTATTTTTATTGAATTTTAACTTTTGGGTCTGATCATCATTTTTGTAAACTTCATGGAACGGTATTCATTACCAAAGTGATACCACATTACAGAGGTCCACGATTTAACGGAGGACTTGTGATATGGTCCGTTTAGGCCACAGTAGCTACAATCTCCATACCACCATGCCCCTTTCCCAATGACTGCACAGGAGCTACCACTGGAGTCATTATCTTGGTCTTTCGTGGAAAACCCTCTACTATTGCTATATTTTAAACTGTCTCCTATAAATACAAGAAAATCTTATTCATTTAATATGAATGTAGTCTTATTTAAGAAATAAACAACGTTATTCAGTAAACATGGCGTTATGAATAGCAATTGCTCTGCTGGCATATTCCATGATGCGCGCTAGCGCATCATGGAAAATATGCCAGCAGAGCTATTGCTATTCATAATGCCATGTTCACTGAATAATCGTTGTTTATTACTTATATTTGCATTCTTCGATTTTTTTCAAGAATATCAGAGGAAATCCTGACTTACATAAGGACGCGGCTTCTTGTCTTCAGTAAAGAAACACATACGGCTTTAAAATCAGTACACTTGATCAATGCTCCTTTTCTCTAATAAATCACAAACAATTTATAAAGTATTTCCCTCTCAAATACAGTTATCTGGATACAAGCAGCGCCGTCATCAGATTCTCAAATTTTTGTTTTGATGCAGTTGCGACGTCATTGATCAACGTTATTAAAACCCTCAAAAATCAATAATTTAACACTATGATGAAAAATGAGAATGCTTTTATAATGATTATTACTCCAGAATGTTTTCTATGTTTTTTTTTTAGTTTTTCTATTTATTTTTAATAGCTGAAATTATTCTAGTTAAAGAAATTTTCTCTTTCTGAATGTTATTACCCAAGTGTGAAGAGTTATCGTTCTTTGTACAAATATGCATGATACGAAAAAATAAAAATGTGGCAGTTCTCTAAAATTTTAAAAAGTTTTATTATACAATTAAATACATTGAGCAAAATTGAATTTTTAAAAATATAAATGAGCAATTTTAAATATTCTGAATTTCTTTTTGTTTCAAAGAATATCATGAAAAACTTATATTTATTCCTCTTACGAAACATTCCATGTATATACATCTCATCATTAATTGTAGTAGAGCTTGTTCTACAGATTGTGATAGAGCAAATCCACTCATAGCAGAAGCAGTCAGAAGCAGTTGCGTCCATAGTCCTATGAACGCAGTTGATGACTACATGTTCATAGTGGGAGAGAGCAGTGGATATGCAAATATTACAAAATAAATGCAAAGTTAGCTTTTAGAATTGACTCTTGATATCCACAGAGATGAATTTCTGTTATCGTATTTTTTATTCATCAGATTCATGTGTTTGTCAGTTAATTAAGTCCTATATTGAGAACCAAACATACCTGCAGTGCCGCTGTATCCATCAACATTCAACTTGTATTTTTGAGATTCGCTTCCAAGGGAAAATGTTGAATATTTAGCAATTGCATTTTTGCCTGAAAAATTCTGAAGATCCACCATAAGTTCTTGTTTTGTTTTTTTGGTGAGTGAATGAATAACTTCGTTTCCTTTGGGAAAGCATGGGAAAAAAAACCTTTATTTATTCTAAAGTAATACTAAACGTGCTAAACGTGCTTCTTGCATCACTTTCTAAACTGAAAATTAGTATAAATGGTTATAGGGGGAAAAGATCATTATACATATATGGTATGAATTATTTTTAGCTCACGTGAGCCAAAGGCTTCAGTGAGCTTTTCTGATTAAACTTTGTCTGTTGTCTGTCGTCGTCGTAAACTTTTCACATTTTCATTATCTTCTCAAGAACTACACATGTACGTTGCCAGTTTCAACCAAATTTGCCACAATGTATCCTTTGGTAAAGGGGATTTACGTTGGTTCAATTGAAGGGTCATGCCCACTTCCAAGGGGAAATGATTATGAATTAGTGAAAAATCAATGGCATCTTTTAAAAATCTTTTCATCAAGACCTGGGCCAATAAATATGAAACTCATGCGGAAGCATCCTCAGGTAGTGTACATTCAAGTTTGTTCAAATCATGACCCCTGGGTTAGAGTGGGGCCACATTGGGTGGTCAAGGTCTTCTTCTCAAGAACCACTGTGCCAGTAAATATGAAACTCATATCGTCAAGGTTTGACGTAGGAGTACATAGGAAAAATCGTTAAAATTCTTCACATGAACAACAAAGCCATGATTGATTGTCAATATAAAAGCATCAAAAAGGTAATGTAGATTTAAATTTGTTCAAATCATGACCAACCAGGAGAATAGAGAAGCCATTAAAGTGTATACTAGTTATAAAAAGGAATATATAGGATACATTAATAAAATATTTTCATCTTATAAACAGCAAAGCCATTATGTATCATATTGATTTTTGAATAGCAGCAATAAGAAGTAGAGATTTAAGTTTGTTCAAATAGCCCCCTTCCTTGAACCGACTTGAAACTTTTCAATGCAGGGCTGATTTTTTCTTTTATCTAGCCAGTTGCTCTGGTGAGAAATGTGGCCCTTGGGCCTCTTTTGTTTACGAGGAGAGACAGATATCTTAGTTGAATCTTTCAGAAAACTTTCTTTCATCTACAAGATCTATGGTACATACTTACCTAACCAGTATTCTCCCTCAGCATTACCAAACCCTTCTTTATAAGAGTTCCAGGATCTATAAAAATCTACAGATCCGTCCATTCTACGTTGAATGACCTGTTGTAAGAAAAATAGAGGTTTCACGTATCTTCACAACGCAATGCACAATTTCAGCATCTTGTTTACCGATATTTTTCAAGTACAAATAAAATAGTTTCATTTATACAAAAATGGCGATAAAGAAAATCCTTCACTAAACATATATATATATTGAGAATTATTTTGATGTTTCTTTTAAACACTACAGAATGTTTTAAATATTCTTACTGTCCATCCCCCTCCTTCTGTAGTCATATCGCAGTAGGCAAGTTTCTTTGTCTTCAAGTCAGGGTAGATGACATAAACGCCATTTTTTCCCTTTGTATGCGGAGTAGATTTTAGAATAGCTGAACAATCCTTTGACCTCTGTATGTCTGTAAAAAATACATTTGTATACTAGCATTCATTATAACCATTATAGTTTTAAAAAATCAAAAGATGATTTTTTAAATGTCGGACATACAGCTAAACTACTTCATCTAGCATTTTTACTTAAACAAAGTCTTCGTGGACTTACTTTGATACTTATTGAAGTGTTTCCCCGTGAGCCTGTAATGGGACAAGACAGAAATGTCCACGGAGACTGGGGTGTCCACTTTGACTGAGGTGTTCAGGTGCTTCCAGTTCCAGGGAGTTAACTTGAGTAGGGACTGAACATTTCCTACAATATTATGGATACAATGTATTGGAATAGGAAAAAGTACATTTACGTTATTAAACTTAACTCACAATATTATTAAAATAATGTACATGTTTTAATATAGCGAAAAGTTCATTTAGTATTTACATAATTAAACTTAGCATTTAACTGTTTATAGATTATAAAAAAAGACTTTTTTTCATTAAGTTTATACAGTATTTCTACATGAAAGTTACCTTTTATAAGGGAATGAGGTTCAATACACAAAACTGCTGTAAAACAAAAGACAAAGCTGCTCTGTGCGTAAACACTCATAAATGAGACCATAATTCTGATATTTGCTTATAATACAAAGATACACTTATTTGAAAATATGTTTAATTATATGCATTTTTTGTAATCATTAAATTGTAATACAATATCGTTCTCCTGACAATTACGGTAATAAAAACAGTATTATATATAGACAGAAAATGATATTTCTTCACGAAACACAGAAATACCCGATTTTATACCTATATATAGTGTAAAACAGAAAATGTGCGTTATTCCAAATACTTTTAATATATAAGTAAAAAAATGACTGTATTTCCAAAATAAATACATAAGTTAATAAATTCTCGCTCTTCTCGCTCTGTATATGTGTTTTGACTTCCTTTTACTTTCAACTTTTTTCCCTGAAAATAATCCACATCAAAACGTGTGTCTGAAGAGCTACAGATCCTTATCCTCCCATGTACTCGTGCCAACAATGAGTGAATCGTTTGTCTGCAAATGTCATAATCATATTTGATTTTTAAAATGGAGTAAGACGCTTAAAAATTTTCGAAAGGTGAAAAGATAAGATCACTTTTATAAACATTATATTCATGATATAAGTAGCATACAGTATAAGAAATCAATAGTGTACATATTTTCACATTATCCGATGTCATATAATCAATGTCTGAACACGCACTTCTGTATTCACTGCTTGCTACGTTTTATTTAAACTACGACTCGAGCACTGACATCATCGTATTCACAATATCAGGGGACCTGTGTCCACTTCATGTTTTGAAAGGTCATGAGGATTTGACATCAGAAGCCTTATATAATTTCAGCAAGATTCGTTGACGTCAAACCAAAATGTTTAGTCTCTAAGATTGTCCCTGAATCTTTTATAGTGAACATGAAAAATATGAATATAGTATTCTATAATAGTTTTGTAAATCTAGCAGTAACTAGCTTTTAAATTTATCATTAAGAAGTCAAATGCTGACTGACGTTTTTCATTCTTAATGTTAGTCCATTATTTATACACTGAATTTTCCCGCCATTTCTCGATCATGACAAGAACCACACGGCCGGTGTGACCGATAAGCATGGGATGCTCACTCCTCCGTGGCACCTGATCCCACCTCTGATGTTTTAGAGGTCTGCGTTTGGTCTGCTTCTATTTTGTATTGTTTCTATTTTGTATTGTTTCTATTTTGTATTGTTTTATGGTCTTTTGTCGACTTTTGATCTTGCACATAGGCGTCGGAACCGGGGGGGCTTTTTTTTCCAAATATATACTTAGTATAGACATTGAACATATCTTCGTAAGTTAGCCCCCCCCCCCCCCCCCCCCCCCCACTTTCCACAGAAACGTCTTAGTATAGGTTAAAAATGGGGAAAGTGGTGGTGTTTGGAAGAAAATTTTAGGTAATGGAGTTCGCACCCCACCACCACCACCACCACCACCACCACGAAATAGGATTTTCGTGTTTGGGAAATAGACATTTCCTTTTTTTTTTTGCTTGTCAGGTATTTTTTGGAGGTACAAAATTTTTTTTTTCATACTTAGCCCCCCCCCACTTTCAATTTGCTTCCGACGCCAATGTTGAATTCTGTTCGTTATCTCTACATGTTTCAAATCCCCCCTCTCCTACACGAGTGTCCAAAATAGACCAACATCTGGCACCAAATTAAAATGCAAGAAGAATTGCAAAGTGTCAGGATTTTGTGATTTTGGAACACTAACACAGATGCGTGTAGTCCCGAAATCACAAGACCTTAACATTGTGATGATGGTCTTTGATAAATGAAAATATGTAATCTTTCTCACAGGTACTTTTGGACAGGAAAGATAGTATGGAATGATTATTATCCAGTTTTCCCCGAATTTTCTTGTGGTATATACTTAATAAATAAGTGTAATAAATATATAAATTGTGAAGAACTATTCAACAAGCCCTGGTATTGATATTTTATCGGGGAAGGGGGGTGTTCTGTCTACAAGTACCTGTGATAATTCTCTTTATACCCCTTAAATGACTTTGATAAATACCAGAGTATTTTAAATCAGATATATGCATTTAATGATAAAGAATTGTTTCTTATTAAGGATGGAATATCTCAACTAAAATAAAAGAGATGTATCTTCTATTCTGAATTTTTCATTTTTGATTCTTTTAAGGACATCTAAAAACTTTTTCCTGGGTCAAGTTGTACATTCATTATTTAAAATTATTGAATAATACGTTACATGAAAACAAGTATGTTTTCTTGCAGGTTCAATTGATTCGTGCTGTCAGAGTTGAAGGTTCAATTGATTCGTGCCTTCGAGAAGTGGTTTTGGGGTTTGTCTTTATTCTGGGGTCATTGCTGGCAGGATAGACCGCCGTCTTGCCGACAAGGCTATTAGGATACAGGTCATACGAGGCACAATTTCCTTTTATCTTTGTTTTATTCTGAGATCATGATTAAATTCTTTAAGTATAAAATTCCCTTTCTTAATATTTTTAGACATATGTAATTTCCGTGAACATTGGAATGTTAGCAGCTGTTCTTCTTTGTGATGGTCCGCCATTCTTGAACATTGCATTTTAAAGGCTATTCTACCAATTGGAACGTCCGCCGGGTAACCTCTTCTCACAAGAGTATGTGGGAAAGATAAATCCCTCCTCCTCCACTGGAAGTGGCCAGGTTACCGAACCCGATGTCTTTGATGATGCCACTGAGAGTGAGAATGAAAATGTTCCTGCAGATTCGGCTGAGAATCTGAGAAACACTGTTGATGATGTGGAAGAACAAGAGGATGATCCAGAGATTGAATAATTTATCAAAATATTTTATTTCACAATTAAAGATTGTCATTACTAGAAGCCAGTCTCTAATTAACTGGGCCAGCCTGGCAAAAACTGGCAAAAATGCTCATGTATTTTTTTTCAAATATGTTGTCAATCAATTAAAATGAAGAGTATCGAGGAATATGGTATGGCCTTTCTATTAAGGCTACATGAGTGTTTGTTTCGATGGGATCCAAAATCATTACAATACTTCTTCATCATCAAGTTTTTGAAAAAAATAAAGTTTTCTAAAGGAGTGGAATATACAGCTAGGATTTTTAACTCACACGAGTTGAAAACTCAAGTGAGCTTTTCTGATCACCCATTGTCCGTCGTCCGTTAGTCTGTAAACTTTTATTTTACATTTTCAATCTCTTCTCTAGAACCACTCACACATTGAGTAAATGAATAACTTCATTGCCTTGGCGAAAACATTGAAATTCTTTATACATGTTGTAGCTCATTTAACCCTTCAGTAAAATAAGCTTAATCTTTTGTACATTCTCTAAACTCTTAACTGATAATTCAATATGAGTGGCGTTTGAGAAAATATCAGGAAAGGCATATTAGATTTTTTAGAGGAGAGACAGGTCCATGTATCTCTAGAGTGGAACAACGAGAAAACGTTTTAGTGATGGGTTACCTACCTTTTAAAAATATAATCTATGGCACAAACTTACCTAACCAGTATTCTCCCTTAGCATAACCAAATCCTTCTTTATAAGCCTTCCATGGTCTATAAAAATCTACAGATCCGGCCATTCTCAGTTGAATTACCTGTCGTAAAACAGGATTTCACTATCTTCATAGCCCAAAGTACTGAGTGCAATTCAAGCTTTTTAAATGTACAGTTGAAATGTTTTTATTTGTGCATGTGAGATAAAATGAAACTCCTTTTATAAACAAAAAATTAACATTCTAGAAAATCCTTACTGTCCATCCCCCTTCGTTTGTAGTCATATCGCAGTAAGCCAGTTTCTTTGTCTTTAAGTCAGGGTAAATAACACAGACGCCATTTTTTCTCTTTGTATGCGGGTAGATTTTAGAATAGCTGAACAATCCCTTGATCTTTGAATGTCTGTAAAAAATACATTCGTATATTTATCATAACCATTATAGTTGAAAAATCAACAGATGAATTTTTTAAAAGTTGAACATACACTTCAACTACTTCTAGAATTTTATTCAAAATTTATTCTTCGTGTGCTGACGCTGATATTTATTAAGATGTTTTCCCGTGAGTCTGTATTAATTGGACAAGACAGAAATGTCTACGGAGACCGGAGTGTCCATTTTGACTGAGGTGTTCAGGTGCTTCCAGTTCCAGGGAGTTAACTTCAGTAGGGACTGAACATTTCCTAAAATATTATGAATACAATATACTGATATAGCGAAAATGCATTTATAGAATTTGATTTACCGTAATTTTTTTTATACTTCCATATGAAAATTACCTTTGATAAGGGAACGAGGTTCAACACATACAAATTCTGTAAAACAAAAGTCGAAGAGACTCACAGCATAAATTATTCTAAATGAAACGATAATAATATTCTGATATGTGACTCAAACCACAAAGATACACTTATTCAAAAATATGTCTTTATTATATATATTTTTGTCATCATTAAATTGTAAAACAATAACGTTTTCATGACAACTTGTAAAAACCGTATTATATATAAACAGGAATATTTTTTCATGAAACACAGACATGTCCAATTTTATAAAAGTTCGTTATTCCAAGTACTAAATATATATTAGTATAAAGATGACTTCATTTTTAAAATAAATGCAAAAGTAATTAAATTCTCACACTTCTCTGTCCATGTATGTGTGTTTTTACTTTCTTTTCCTTTCAACCTTTTTCCTAAAAATAAACTACATATAAACGTGGATATCTGAAGATCTACGGATCCCTATGGCCCATGTATTCGTGCTAAGCAATGAGTGAACCGTCGGTCTGCAAATAATGATCATATTTGATTTCTTAAAATGGGGAAGGGGATAAGACGCTTAGAAAATTTCAAATAGTGAAAAAATAAAATAAATACTTTTTTTTTCATTTATGATACATGTAGCATACAGTAGAAGAAATCAATAGCGTACATATTGTTACAATCCGGTGCTATATAATAGTCTTGACACGCAACGTCTGTATTCACTGCATCCATGCTACGTTTGATTTAAACTACATAGAGCACTAATCGTACCCACAGGGGGTTGGGTTGGGTGGTGGCTGTGTCCACGTTTGGTGTTCAGGGGTCGAGAGGGTGTGATAAATCAGAATCTTGATAGTGAATATAACTTGAATTTACATGTATTTATTCTCTAATACAGTAGTTTTGTATATCAAGCGTTTTTAAATAAATGTATTTCATTTGATCGTGACCGGTCGACAGGGGATGCTCACTCCTCTATGGCACCTAGATGATCCCACCCATGAAGTTTTGGAGATCGTGTTTTTCTGCTCCTATTTTGTATTGTTTTATGAAATTTTTATCTTGAATACTGTTCGTTATCTCCATATGTTTCATCCCTTTTCTCCAACAGAAACTGTACACGAGTATAAAAAAAAAATAATTATCGCTCTGTGCAACAAACCGTCACCACCATATAAAAGTGTAGGAAGAGTTACATCTTCATAATGTCAATGTTTTGTGATTTCAAATCGCTACACAAACACACTTATGTGGAGTTCCGAAATCACAAAACATTTACATTGTGAGGATGGTCTTTAATTATTTTTTTGTGAATTCTTTTCCATATACTCTTAAATGACTTTGATAAATGCCAGAGTATTTTTAATACAAAGATATATTAAATAATATAGAATCATTTCATAGTAGGGATGGAATATCTCAACGAAATAAAGCACTATATTTTCTATTCTGAATTTTTACTTTTGGTTTTTTTTTTCTTACATTTAAAACACTTTTTGTGAGCCAGGTTGTACATTCATTAAGTTAGAATTATTTAATAATAAGTTTCATGTAAATCTTAGCCTATAAATATATTTTAAAAAGTGGATTTTTTTGCAGGTTCAAATGATCTGTGCTGAGTTAGCGACCCTTTGTGAAGTGGTTTTAGGGATGGTTCTTATTTTGGGGCAAAGATTTCAAACATGCTGAATAATGAGAGTAATTTATAATATCAAAGTACAGATTTCAAAGCATTAATCTATATTCAAACTATACCCTCCCCCCAATACATCTGACCCAGGGGCCTTGAAATTAATGATTTTAGAAGAGGCAGCTTTTTTCTTCATAAATATGTACTTAGATCATTGGCATAATACCCAGGAGCAAAGGAAAGGATTTTCAAAAAAATCATGCATTTTCATTATATAAACATTAGAGCCCGCCCTAACACAAGAAGCCCTGACCCAGGGGCCCTGAAATTAACTAATCTCAAAGAGGCATCCTTCCTCCTCATAACTATGTACATAGTTCATTGGTTTAATACCACCCCCTGACCCTTGGGCTATGAGATTCACAGTTTTAGAGGAGACAGACTTATTTAACTTAACTATGCACTTGGTTACGTTATTTAATGCCAATGAGCAGAAAAGAAAAATTTCAAAGAATTTATGCATTTTCACTGTAAAATGTATAAAGCCCCGCCCTAGCACCAGAACCCCTGACCCTGGGGCATGACATTCACAATTTTGGAAAAGGCAGCCATGTTCAACTAAACTATGCACCAGGTTAGGTTATTCAATGCCCAGAAGTAGAAAAGAATAATTTCAAAAAAAATAATGCATTTCCACTATATAATCTATTTAGCCCCGCCCTAGCACTAGAACCCCTGACCCTGGGACCATGAATTTCAAAATTTTGGTAGACAAGGGGACAGGGACCATGAAATTCATAATTTTTGTTCCCTTTCACCCATAGATGCTATATGCCAAAATTGGTTGAAATTAGTTCAGCTGTTTCAGAGAAGAAGCTGAAAATGTTCAAAAGTTAACGCACGACTAACGACGACGGACAAAAACAGATAGCAATAGGTCACCTGAGTTTACCTAGGTGAGCTAAAAATAAGGGGGCATTTAAAAATCCTCTTAAGAGCCAGAAAACTTGAAACTTGTGTGGAAGCATCCTAGGGTAGTGTATATTCCAAATAGTTCATATCATGACCCCCAGGGGTAGGACAGGACCACAATAGGGATTGCAAGTTTTACATCGCATATAAATCTTTAAAATCTTCTTCTCAAGAATCACGTGCGCAGGGCAAGTTAAAGCTGAAATAATTATGAAAGCATCCGAGAATAGTGAAGATTCTAAATTATTCAAACCATCACCTCGGGGGGTAAGGTGGGGTCACGATAGGTAATCCATGTTCAACATTGAAATATATCGAAAAAAAAATCTTTTAAACTCTTCTTCTCAATAACCACTGGGCGAGACCAGTTGAAAATCATGTAGAAGCATTTAAGTTTGTCGTAGATTGTACAGAGGGGGACAGAGAGAGAGCCAACGAAAAGTCTTCATTATTCTTACATTTACCTACCAAAAGCCTCGTAAGGTTATTATTTTTTTCTTTTAAGACGCTCAACAGCCAATATCAGAAGATGATGAAATATCAATGAAACACAGAGAAAGATTTGTATTTTATTTATTCATTTATTTTTATTGAATTTTAACTTTTGGGTCTGATCATCATTTTTGTAAACTTCATGGAACGGTATTCATTACCAAAGTGATACCACATTACAGAGGTCCACGATTTAACGGAGGACTTGTGATATGGTCCGTTTAGGCCTCAGTAGCTACAATCTCCATACCACCATGCCCCTTTCCCAATGACTGCACAGGAGCTACCACTGGAGTCATTATCTTGGTCTTTCGTGGAAAACCCTCTACTATTGCTATATTTTAAACTGTCTCCTATAAATACAAGAAAATCTTATTCATTTAATATGAATGTAGTCTTATTTAAGAAATAAACAACGTTATTCAGTGAACATGGCGTTATGAATAGCAATTGCTCTGCTGGCATATTCCATGATGCGCGCTAGCGCATCATGGAAAATATGCCAGCAGAGCTATTGCTATTCATAATGCCATGTTCACTGAATAATCGTTGTTTATTACTTATATTTGCATTCTTCGATTTTTTTCAAGAATATCAGAGGAAATCCTGACTTACATAAGGACGCGGCTTCTTGTCTTCAGTAAAGAAACACATACGGCTTTAAAATCAGTACACTTGATCAATGCTCCTTTTCTCTAATAAATCACAAACAATTTATAAAGTATTTCCCTCTCAAATACAGTTATCTGGATACAAGCAGCGCCGTCATCAGATTCTCAAATTTTTGTTTTGATGCAGTTGCGACGTCATTGATCAACGTTATTAAAACCCTCAAAAATCAATAATTTAACACTATGATGAAAAATGAGAATGCTTTTATAATGATTATTACTCCAGAATGTTTTCTATGTTTTTTTTTAGTTTTTCTATTTATTTTTAATAGCTGAAATCATTCTAGTTAAAGAAATTTTCTCTTTCTGAATGTTATTACCCAAGTGTGAAGAGTTATCGTTCTTTGTACAAATATGCATGATACGAAAAAATAAAAATTTGGCAGTTCTCTAAAATTTTAAAAAGTTTTATTATACAATTAAATACATTGAGCAAAATTGAATTTTTAAAAATATAAATGAGCAATTTTAAATATTCTGAATTTCTTTTTGTTTCAAAGAATATCATGAAAAACTTATATTTATTCCTCTTACGAAACATTCCATGTATATACATCTCATCATTAATTGTAGTAGAGCTTGTTCTACCGAGTGTGACAGAGCAAATGCACTAATAGCAGAAGCAGTCAGAAGCAGTTGCGTCCATAGTCCTATGAACGCAGTTGATGACATGTTCATAGTGGGAGAGAGCAGTGGATATGCAAATATTACAAAATAAATGCAAAGTTAGCTTTTAGAATTGACTCTTGATATCCACAGAGATGAATTTCTGTTATCGTATTTTTTATTCATCAGATTCATGTGTTTGTCAGTTAATTAAGTCCTATATTGAGAACCAAACATACCTGCAGTGCCGCTGTACCCATCAACATTCAACTTGTATTTTTGAGATTCGCTTCCAAGGGAAAATGTTGAATATTTAGCAATTGCATTTTTGCCTGAAAAATTCTGAAGATCCACTATAAGTTCTTGTTTTGTTTTTTGGTGAGTGAATGAATAACTTCGTTTCCTTTGGGAAAGCATGGGAAAAAAACCCTTTATTTATTCTAAAGTAATACTAAACGTGCTAAACGTGCTTCTTGCATCACTTTCTAAACTGAAAATTAGTATAAATGGTTATAGGGGGAAAAGATCATTATACATATATGGTATGAATTATTTTTAGCTCACGTGAGCCAAAGGCTTCAGTGAGCTTTTCTGATTAAACTTTGTCTGTTGTCTGTCGTCGTCGTAAACTTTTCACATTTTCATTATCTTCTCAAGAACTACACATGTACGTTGCCAGTTTCAACCAAATTTGCCACAATGTATCCTTTGGTAAAGGGGATTTACGTTGGTTCAATTGAAGGGTCATGCCCACTTCCAAGGGGAAATGATTATGAATTAGTGAAAAATCAATGGCATCTTTTAAAAATCTTTTCATCAAGACCTGGGCCAATAAATATGAAACTCATGCGGAAGCATCCTCAGGTAGTGTACATTCAAGTTTGTTCAAATCATGACCCCTGGGTTAGAGTGGGGCCACATTGGGTGGTCAAGGTCTTCTTCTCAAGAACCACTGTGCCAGTAAATATGAAACTCATATCGTCAAGGTTTGACGTAGGAGTACATAGGAAAAATCGTTAAAATCTTTACATGAACAACAAAGCCATGATTGATTGTCAATATAAAAGCATCAAAAAGGTAATGTAGATTTAAATTTGTTCAAATCATGACCAACCAGGAGAATAAAGCGGCCATTAAAGTGTATAATAGTTATAAAAAGGAATATATAGGATATATTAATAAAAATTTTCATCTTATAAACAGCAAAGCTTTTATGTATCATATTGATTTTTGAATAGCATCAATAAGAAGTAGAGATTTAAGTTTGTTCAAATAGCCCCCTTCCTTGAACCGATTTGAAACCTTTCAATGCAGGGCTGATTTTTGCTTTTATCTAGCCAGTTGCTCTGGTGAAATATGTGGCCCTTGGGCCCCTTTTGTTTAGGAGGAGAGACAGATACCTTAGTTGAATCTTTCAGAAAACTATCTTTCGTCTACATGATCTTTGGTACATACTTACCTAACCAGTATTCTCCCTCAGCATTACCAAATCCTTCTTTATAAGAGTTCCGGGATCTATAAAAATCTACAGATCCGTCCATTCTACGTTGAATTACCTGTTGTAAGAAAAATAGAGGTTTCACGTATCTACACAACGCAATGCACAATTCAAGCTTATTGTTTACTGATATTTTTCTTTTTTTCTAAAAATGAAATGTTTCTCTTTTATATGCAAAAGTGTCGATGAAGTGAAAATCCTTTACTGAACATATATGTATTGACAATTATTTTGATGTTTAATAAACACTATACAGAATGTTTTAAACATTCTTACTGTCCATCCCCCGCCCTCTGTAGTCATATCGCAGTAGGTCAGCTTCTCTGTCTTTAAGTCAGGGTAGATGACATAAACACCATTTTTTTCCCTTTGTATGTGGAGTAGATTTTAGAATAGCTGAACAATCCCTTGACCTCTGTTTGTCTGTAAAAAAATACATTTGTTTTATAGTAATTATTATTACCAATATATATTAAAAAAAATCAATATGTGATTTTTTTAAATGTCGGACATACAGTTAAACTACTTCATCTAGCAATTTTACTAAACTAAGTGTTTGTGAAGTGACTTTGATACTTATTGAAGTGTTTTCCAGTGAGCCTGTAATGGGACAAGATATAAATGTCCACGGAGACTGGAGTGTCCACTTTGACTGAGGTGTTCAGGTGCTTCCAGTTCCAGGGAGTTAACTTTAGTAGGGACTGAACATTTCCTTCAATATTATGGATACAATGTATTGGAATGGCAAAAAGTACATTTACATGATTTAACTTAACATTAAAATTTTTATAAATTAAAAATAAGACTTGTATTTTCATGAAGTATACACGGTACTTCTACATGAATGTTACCTTTTATAAGGAAATGAGATTCAACACACAAAACTGCTGTAAAACAAAAGACAAAGCAACTCTGTGCATAAACACACATAAATGAAACCATCATTCTGATATTTGCTTATAAAACAAAGATACACTTATTTAAAAATATGTCTATATTATATACATCTTTGTCATCATTAAATTGTAAAACAATATTGTTCTCCTGACAATTTATTATATATAGACAGAAAATGATATTTCTTCACGATTAAATATATTTATATATAATGTAAAACAGAAAATTTGCGCTATTCAAAACACTTTTATTATTTTAGTAAAAAGGTGACTGAATTACCAAAATAAATACATAAGTTAATAAATTCAAGCTCTTCTTTGTCTCTGTATACTGTATACAGGGAATTATTCGCCCCCCGTTTTATTTTCGCCCCTTTCGCCCTGGTCTCGATTGGGCGAAATTAAAAAGGGGTGATTTTAAAAAATACAGATTAATTTCTTAAACAAAACTGTGACTGGGCGAATTTAAAACGGGGCAAAATTGTTTGCAAGTGTTAAAGGGCGAAAATAAAGCGGGGTGAACATAACCCTTTATACAGTATGTGCTTTGACTTCCTATTACTTTCAACTTTTATTCCTGAAAATAATCCACATCTAAACGTGTGTATCTGAAGAACTACAGATCCCTATCCCCACCATGTACTCGTGCCAACAATGAGTGAATCGTTGGTCTGCAAATGATAATCATATTTGATTTTTAAAATTGGGGAGTGAGTAAGACGCTTAAAATTTTCGAAAGGTGAAAAGATAATTTTATAAACATTATATTGATGATATAAGTAGCATATAGTAAATGGAATCAACAGCGTACATATTTTCACAATATCCAATGTCATATAATCAATATATCTGAATACGCACGTTTGTATTCACTGCATGCTACGATTGATTTAATCTACGACTGGAGCACTGACATCATCGTATTTACAATATCAGGGGGCTCGTGTCCACTTCATGTGTTGAAAGGTCCTGGGGGATGAAACATCTGATTCCTTATATGATTTCAGCGAGATTCGTAGAGACGTCTGACGTCAAACTAATATTTTTAGTCTCTGAGATTCTCGCTGAATCTTTTATAGTGAACATGAAAAATATGAATATAAGTATTCTATAATAATTTTGTATATCTAGCAGTAACTAGCTTTTAAATTTATCATCAAGTCAAATACTGACTGACGTTTTTCATTCTTATTGTTAGTCCATTATTTATACACTGAATTTTCCCGCCATTTCTCGATCATGAGAAGAACCACACGGCGGGTGTGACCGGTCGGCAGGGGATGCTCACTCCTCCGTGGCACCTGATCCCACCTCTGATGTTTTGGAGGTCCGTATTTGCTCTGCTTCTATTTTGTATTTTTTATTGTCTTTTGATCTTGAATACTGTTTGTTATCTCCATATGTTTCACCCCACTCTCTCCTACACGAGTGTCCAAAATAGACCGACATCTGGCACCAAATTAAAATGCAAGAAGAATTGCAAAGTGTCAGGGTTTTGTGTTTTTTGAACACTAACACAAAAGCCTGAAGTCCCGAAATCACAAAACCTTAACATTGTGATGATGGTCTTTGATAAATGAAAAAAATGTTATCTTTCTAGGAAAGATAGTATGTAATGATTATTATCCAGTTTTTCCCGATTTTTCCTGTGGTATACTTAATAAATAAGTGTAATAAATATAATTTGTGAAGAAATATGCAACAAGCCCCATGATTGATATTTTATCGAGGAGGGAGGGGGTGTTCTGTCTACAAGTACCTGTAATAATTCTCTTAATACTCAGTACTCTTAAATGACTTTGATAAATTCCAGAGTATTTTAAATTAAATATATATTTAATGATAAAGAATTATTTAGGATGGAATATCTCAAGTAAAACAGTTGTATCTTTTTTTCTGAATTTTTTATTTTTGATTCTTTTAAGCACATCTAAAAAAACTTTTTTCCTGGGTCAAGCTGTACATTTGTTGATTAAAATTATTGAATAAAACGTTACATGAAAACAAGCATGTTTTCTTGCAGGTTCAATTGATTCGTGCTGAGTTGAAAGTTCAATTGATTCGTTCCTTCGAAAAGTGGTTTTGGGGTTGGTCTTTATTCTGGGGCCATTGCTGGCAGGATAGACTGCCGTCCTGCCGACAAGGCTGTTATTCTGAGATCAGTGATAAAATTCCTTAAGTATAAAATTCACTTTCTCAATTTTTTTTTATAGACATATGCAATTTCGCAGCTGTTTTTCTTTGTGATTGCCCGCCATTCTTGAACATTGGCTTTCAAAGGCTATTCTACCACGTGGAACTTCCGGCTGTTTACCTCTGTAGGAATAACAAATGCCTCCTCCTCCACAGGAAGTGGCCAGGCTACCGAACCCGATGTATTTGAGAATGAAAATGTTCCTGCAGATTCTGTTGAGAATCTGAGAAGCACTGTTGACGATGTGGAAGACCAAGAGGATGATCCAGAGATTAATAGTTTATCAAAATATTTTATTTCACAATTAAAATTTGTCACTACTAGAAGTCAGTCTCTGATTCACTGGGCCAGCCTGGCAAAATTGAGGACTGTAGTGTCAATAGCAATATAGGGATGCTCATGTATTTTTTTTTAAGTATGTTGTCAATCAAATAAAATAAAAAGTATCGAGGAATATGGTATGTCCTTTTTATTCAGTCTATAGGAGAAACAGAGCTTAAAATTGTTAATAATGTAAACAAGCTTTTTACATATAGAAAATATCATATTTGGAATTGTCACAAATCTAGATTCAGCAAATCACTAGAAACTGTCTAATCGCATTAAGGATTTCAATCCCTAATTGGACCAAATTCTCTACCCTTAAATGTCCGTCAAGTACACAATATTCTGATATTATATTAAAGCACTTTATAGTGGAAAAGGATTGCCCACGAGAAATTTTCAAAAATTTCATTAATTAAGCAGTAGTAAAATAACACAGATTGCATCGAAGCTTATGGGGAAAAGCGTTTTTTCAAAATAAAAATTCAAATAATTTGAATATCAATAAATCCTGCGGTGGAAAGATGCATTGAAACATTAGAAATAGAATGATAATTGAAAACAATTTTTTTACCAGCTAAAATCTTTTTAATTGTTTTTTTTTATCAATTAAAAAAAGGGGAGATAACTCTTACCAAAATTCAAGGTCATGAATTTGGACATTTCCCACTCAACATACTTATAGTAATAAATGGGAAGTTTGTCTAAGTAAACTGAGTATTCAATGCCTACATTTGTGTTATGTTTTCAATTTCATTGAATTTGTTCCTATTAGGGATTGAAGACCTTAAGAATTAACTTCTTTATTGAAAAAAAAATCTGCTTTGAACGAACATGTATTGGTATATTTAACCTTTGTAAGCAAAAACATGGCACAAGCCCTGTTTACAAAACAAAGGTTTGGAACTCTTAATCCGTTTTGTATTTCGACAACTGAAATTCAAAAAGATATCATGGTGAACCTGTTGAGGATCGAATTTGCACAGTTTGCTTTAGAAATAATGGTATAAGACGAAATTCATTTTTTTATTACATTGTCCTTTGTACTCTGAATATCGATCAAAACTTTTTGAAAACACTGGCATTAATCAAATGGCGTGGTCAGATATGGATTTACTATGTATATTTATTTGAAATTATCTTAGACAGGTTGCAAAGTGCTTACTGTATTTTTCATTTATGCGAAGACAGTCCTTTATGTTCAGAAAATAAAAATGTATTTCAGTGTCATTTTCATCTAACAATAATTCTTATAACAGACACTACCAACCTAGCATTCAAAATGCATGATTATATATTTATCACAATTAGGCTACTTTTTATGCACTTTTTTTTCTCTTAACGTTGTGCTCTTTATTGTCCCCCGCTTGAAAAGTGGGGGATATTAATTTGGGTCTGTCCGTCCGTCCGTCCGTCCGTCCGTCCGTCCGTCTGTCCGTCTTTTTGTCTGTTTGTAACGCTTTCGTTTCCACACGATATCTCAAGAACCCTTTGAGCTTTCGCAATGAAATTTTGCATAGCAACTCCCTATGGACTAAGGAAGAATCCTATTGATTTTGAGGTCAAGAGGTCAAAGGTCAAGGTCATAAATTTGCAAATTCCGTCTGTTTTAACACTTTTGTTTCCGCGCGATATCTCGAGAACCCTTTTAGCTTTTGCAATGAAATTTTACATAACAACTCCCTGTGGCCTAAGGAGGACCCCTATTGATTTTGAGGTCAAAAGGTCAAATTTCAAGGTCATGAATTCATACATTCTGTCTGTGTGTAACACTACCTTTTTCGGGCGATATTTCAAGAAGATTTTGAGCTTTTCAATGTAATTTTATACCAAAACTCCCTAGGACCTCTCTCACCTCTGTCAAATTGTCCCGCCCCGTTTGTTGTCCCCCGCTTGAAATGTGGGGGATATTCATTTGGGTTTGTCCGTCCGTCCATCCGTCCATCTTTCTGTCTGTCTGTAACGCTTTCGTTTCCACACGATATCTCGAGAACCCTTTGAGCTTACACAATGAAATTTTGCATAGCAACTCCCTATTGACTAAAGAAGAACCCTATTTATTTTGAGGCCAAAAGGTCAAATGTCAAGGTCATAAATTAGAAAATTCTGTCTGTTTTAACACTTTTGTTTCCGCGCGATATCTCGAGAACCCTTTGAGCTTTTGCAAAGAAATTTTACATAACAACTCCTGGCCTAAGGAATACCCCTAATGATTTTGAGGTCAAAATGTCAAAGTTCAAGGTCGTAAATTTATACATTCTGTCTGTGTGTAACACTTTCCTTTTCCGGCGATATTTCAAGAAGATTTTCATGTATTGCAATGTAATTTTATACCAAAACTCCCTAGGACTTCTCTCACCCCTCTCAAAGTGTCCCGCCCCGTTTGTTTTATGAGTATTTATTGTATTACGTGTCGCTATTTTTAGCTCAGGGGCATGAGGAGAGTTATTACGTATAAAACGGGTTCTCGGCGGACTTTATATTCTTATTACATCTATTAGAACTGTTTGATAAAGGTTATATCAGACACGATGCATTGTGTAAAATTTTGACAATATCGAACGTGAATATATACATGTATGTGACTTCATGTTTGCATATAATTTTCGCATGTCGAGAGCGATTTCGTGGTGTAGTGGTATGTCTCTCGCTTTTTATGTGAGAGGTCCCGGGTTCGAGTCCCGGACGATCCATTTTCTTTTTTTTCCCGAAATACGTTTTTTTTTACTAAATGATAGTATTCAGCATGTGAAATAAAAAATTTATGAGGTATGGCTTGTACAAACTCATAAAATCATCATAACAGTGTGATAAATATTCAATATAAAAAGAATCTTCTATACACATAATAAAGAATAAGCAATCAAATCTTTATATCCATATTGGCATATTTTATTTGCTTCAGTAAACATGTATACATTTAATAATTCTACAAATTCAGTCAGGGGGATCCGACCCCCCCCCCTCCCCCGAACTGAGCATAGTTTACTTTTTCCCTAAGCGGGGGACACAAATTCTCTGAATTAGCTTTTTTTCTTTATATATTGTATTTCATTTTGGCATATATAGGCCCCATGGGCAACCGGGTTTTGATTGTTATTTTATACTGTCTGTAAACAAAAGAATTTAATAACTATGTACAAATGTTACTATAAAAATAAATTACTTACTTACTTATCAATAAAATTCATGTGTTTGTGAGTTAATTTAATTCTTTATACCGGCTTTCGTGTTATTTATGAATCAAAATTTGTAATTGTGAGTTACTGAGAACCAAACATACACGCAGTACCGCTGTATCCATCAACATTCAACTTGTATTTCTGAGACTCGCTTCCAATGGAAAATGTTGAGTATTTGGCAAACGCTTTTTTGCCTGAAAAATTCTGAAGATCCACCCTTAGTTCTTGTTTAGTTTTTGTGGTGAGTGAATGAATTACTTCATTTCCTTGAAAACATTGAAAAAAATATATTTTTTGTAGCTTATACAACCACTAAGTAAAATTAAACGTGCTTCAGTTTGTAAACTATAATTAAATACGAGTGTTTTTTTGTTTTTTTTGGGGGGGGGATAATTATATATGGTAGGAAACAATCTGATTAAAATCAGATCCTCAATTCTCTCGTGTAGCGACAATAAAAAAAAAATAAAGGAGCGGATAGAGAATGTGATTCTAATCACAGTGCATGGGTACGAAAGATATTTTTAGGAGGAAAGACAAACATCTCTAGGGTGAATCACCCGAAAAACTTTTTTTTTTCGAAATTGTTCACAATTTTCGAAGGATTGCTTTTTAAAAATCTTATCTTTAGCACAATTTTACCTAACCAGTATTCTCCTTCAGCTTTACCAAATCCTTCCTTATAAGAATTCCAGGATCTATAAAAATCTACAGACCCATCAATTCTACGTTGAATGACCTTTCACTTATCTTCACAACCCAATGCACAATTCCTGCATATTGTTTACTGTTATTTTTCTTTTTGTAAAAATAAAATGTTTTTTTATGCAAAAGTGACGATGAAGAGAAAAAACTTCTATAAACTGAAAATTGATGTGTTTTTACACTACAGAGCGTTTTAAACATTTTTACTGTCCATCCCCCTCCCTCTGTAGTCATATCACAGTAGGCCAATTTCTTTGTCTTCAAGTCTGGGTAGATGACATAAACGCCATTTCTTCCTTTTGTATGCGGGGTAGATTGGAGAATAGCTGAACAATCCCTTAGCTTTTGTATGTCTTTAAAAAAATGCATTTGTGTATTTGTTATAACCATAATTAAAAAAATCAACAGATAATTTTTTTTAGAAAGTCGGACATACAGTTCAACTACTTCTAGCATTTTTACTTAAAACTAAGACTTCATGTACAGACTTTGATACTTATTGAAATGTTTCCCAGTGAGGCTGTAGTGGGACAGAAGAGAAATGTCCACGGAGACTGGGGTGTCCACTTTGACTGAGGTGTCCAGGTGCTTCCAGTTCCAGGGAGTTAACTTCAGGAGGGACTGAACATTTCCTACAATATAATCTATACAGTGTAGCAAAAAAATGTGTATACATAGTCAACCTTAACATTAAGATTTTGATATGATTTGCAATTTCATAACATAAAAGTTACCTTTTATTTGGGAATGAGGTTCAAAACACAAAACTGCTGTAAAACAAAAGATAAACCAACCCAGAGCGTAAATACCTCTAGACGATACCATGATTTTGATGGGCTTACAAAGATACATTCATTTAAAATAAATATTTCAATTATATACATTATTGTCATATTGTAATACGATATCGTTTTCCTGACAATATACAGCTTTATAAAACGATGCTTTAATATTAATACTGTTTTGAAGTACAATGATAATATACAGTCGTATTTTGATTTTACAATACCAAAGATATAAAAAAAACTGCACTCCTGAGTTGGACACACCAAAAAATTTTCCAATATCAATGATAGCTCTTTTTATACGCAGAGAATTCCAATGTACATAATTTTTTAAAAGTCAAACTTTATAAAAAATTTTTATTATACTACAACAAAAAGGAACAATCCAGTCTTTCAGTGAACATTTTTAATGTAAAAAGTTAGTCTGGGGGGGGGGAATTCAAGATCCCTGAATAAATACATGTCAATTAAGTTCTATCTTTTCTCTTTATGTGTTTCAATTTACTCTTTATATTCTACGTTTTATGAAAGTAATGCGCATGCAAACTTGCGTATTTGAATATTACAAATCCTTTATTTCAGAGTAGTCATCCCAAGAAGTACGGGTACCGTTGGTCTGCAGATGGTCATCATTTATTTGTTTTAAAAATGTGAGGGATTAAGACGCTTAGAAAATCTTAAATAATGAATTTTCCTTTCATTTATTATTAGTAGTAGAAGGAATCTATTGTGTACATATTTTTTGAATCCAATATCGCATAATCAACACACCAATGGTAGAAGAAATCAACCTCACTTCATGCTACGTTTTTGTGTTATCACGTCTTTTATTTTTTTCACTTTAGATTGATCCAAATAGGCTTTCTTTCTTGATTATCGAATCAACTGAGAAAAATAAACATCGTTTGCAAGTGATGAAGGTTTACTGCTGCATAAATAAGGGAAGCTGACTGTTGAAAAGTTAAAGTCAACAGGCACGATTTCAAGAAGTTTTCCAGGGTCGGGGGTGGGGTTCCACCCCAGTCACACACAAAAAATTCCGACCCAGAAAATTTTTGTCAAGCAAAATAAAACCACGTCTAATTTCCCAAATGTGAAAAACCTACCGGTATTTATTGGGGATGGGATGGGGTAGGGCTGTGTGGAGAGTTACGCGTTGACCTCCAAGCTTTAGACTTATTACTTTTCAATTCAATTTAACATAGATCTGCGTTTCCGACGAGGGGTCCGCTTTTTTTTTAGTGGGGATAGGTTCCAAGGTCACTTTTACTTGATTCAGTACATGAATATACATATTAAATACCTCCAAATTCCAGGGGTTGGTTGGTGGGTTTTGGGCCCTCCGACCCACCTCTAGATCTGCGCATGGGAATCTCGTTTGTCATTGTGGATGTTTTAAGCATCTTAACCTGATTTACACCATTTCTTGAAAAAGCTCAAAGTATTATATTGTACGTATCTTTTACAAGAACATGGTGAACTCGAACATTTCTAGTAAAAAGGATTTATTTACATGTGTATAACGTAGTTGCAGTATACGTTTCTAAAGATACTTTGGAAAACCATACTTTCTGCACAACTGCCCGCATTCTATTCTGATATTCTTCAACTAATAAAAATCCTTCGTTTTTATAACTTATTACTAGTATTACAAATCATTCTCCTCCTGCATTAGGTTGTTATTTTTTTCTTTTTATATAAAACAACCATTATCAGAAGAGGATGAGATCTAAATGAAACACAGAGATATTAATTGTTTTATCATTTATTCATTCAATCTATTCATTTTTCAACTTTTGGGTCTGATCATCATTCTTGCAAACTTCATGGAACGTTCTTCGTAACCAAAGTGATACCACACTACAGAGGCCCACGATTTGACGGCGGACTTGTGGTATGGTCCATTTAGGTCAGAGTATGCACAGCTGTGGAACCACCACGCCGCTTTATGCATGACAGCACAGGAGCTACCATACAGGTCATTATCCTGATCTTTAGTGGAAAACCCTCTCCCATTGTGATATTTTAAGCTGTCTCCTTTAAATACAATGATATATTTTTCATTTATTTACTATGAATATAGTTTTATTACAGAATAGATGCAATGTCAGCTATTAAAGTCGGCTCTTGATAGCCTCATTGCTGAATTTCTTCTATCGCATTTCTTATGAATCAAATGCATTTGTTAGTGAGTTAAAGTCCTTTATTGAGAACCAAATATACCTGCAGTGCCGCTGTATCCATCAACTTTCAATTTGTATTTCTTGGACTCACTTCCAATTGAAAATGTTGAGTATTTGGCAAATGCTTTTTTGTCTGAAAAATTCTGAACATCCACCCTCAGTTCTTGTTTTGTTTTTGTGGTGAGTGAATGAATTACTTCATTTCCTTTGGGTAAACATTGAAAAATATTTTATTTCTATAGTTTTATAGTTTATTGATATAAAACACAAGTAAAAATAAGCTGAATCTCTTGCACTAGTCTCTAAAGTCTAAACTGATCATTTAATATGATCGGCGTTTTGAAAAATGTCAGGAAACAATATTAGATTTCTTTGAGGAGAAACAGCTGGGTGTCGTTTTGGGAATCATCTATAATTTTCGAAGGTTCACTTTTAAAAATATAATCTACGGCACAGACTTACCTAACCAGTATTCTCCCTCAGCATTACCAAATCCTTCTTTATAAGAATTCCAGGATCTATAAAAATCTACAGACCCATCAATTCTACGTTGAATTATCTGTTTTAAGAAAAAAGAAGTTTCACTTATCTAAGCAAACCAATACACAATTCCAGCATATTGTTAACTGATATCTCCTTTTTTGTAGAAATGAGATATTTTCTTTTATGCAAAAGTGACGACACTTCACTAAACATAAAATGATGTTTTTACACTACAAAGCGTTTTAAACATTCTTACTGTCCACCCCCCTCCCTCAGTAGTCATATCGCAGTAGGCCAATTTCTTTGTCTTCAAGTCAGGGTGGATGGTATAGACGCCATTTTTCCCCTTTGTGTGCGGAATAGATTTTAAAATAGCTGAACAATCCCTTGATCTTTGTGTGTCTGTAAAAAAAATTATTTATCATTACCATTATAGTTAAAAAAGCAACAGATGATTTTTTAAAAAAAAAGTTGGACATACACTTCAACTACTTCATATCGCTTTTTTACTTTTAACTAAGTCTTCGTGTACTTACTTCGATACTTATTGGAGTGTTTTCCCGTAAGCCTGTAGTGGGACAAGACAGAAATGTCCACAGAAACTGGGGTGTCCACTTTGACTGAGGTTTTCAGGTGCTTCCAGTTCCAGGGAGTTAACTTCAGGAGGGACTGAACATTTCCTACAATATTATCGATACAATGTATTGGTATAGCAATAAATGCATTTAGCATAAAAATTTACATAATTAAACTCAACTTTTAACTTTTTATAAATTATAAATAAGAGTTGTATTTTCATGAAGTATATACAGTACTTCTAAATGTAAGTTACCTTTTTTAAGGGAATGAGGTTCAACACACAAAATTGTTGTATAATAAAAGACAAAGCAGTTCAGAGCGTAAACACTCATAAATGAAACCATCATTGTGACATGTGCTTATAATACAAAGACATACTTTTATATACCGTGGGTTTATTTTTGTCATCATTAAATTGTAAAACAATATTGCTCTCCTGACAATTTAAAAAAGCCGTTTTATATATAGACAGAAAATTATATTTCTTCACGAAACACAGCATTATCCGATTTTATATAATTATATTGTATATTTAAAACAGAAAATGTGCCTTATTCCAAGTACTATAATATGGTATATTATAAAGATAAAAATGTGAAATTTTGAGCTTGATGGCCCTTTTCTAATTACGCCAGTCATATACTGTATACAGGGTTATTTTCGCCCCGTTTTATTTTCGCCCTTTCACACTTGCGGAAAAGTTTGCCCCGTTTTAAATTCGCCCTGTCAAAGTTTTATTTAAGTAATTATTTTGTATTATATGAATTTGTCCCGTTTTAAATTCGCTCAAATGAGGCTAGGGCGAAAGGGGTGAAAATAAAATGGGAGCGAAATTTTCCCTGTATACAGTATGTTAGTATAAAGATGACTGTCTTTCTAAATAAATACATATGTTAATATATTCTCACTCTTCTCTATCTCTCTATATATAAAGTAAAAATTAACAGAACGCTGATTAAAACTCTACCGGTTTCAATTGTATCATCAAAACTCCTGATGATACAATTGAAACCGGTAGAGTTTTAATCGGCGTTCTGTTATTTTTTACTATTCAAATACTATTTAAATACTTGTGTGGATTTTTTTTATTCAAACTTTTGGATTATATGATTATATATATATATATATATATATATATATATATATATATATATATATATATATATATATATATATATATATATATATATATATATATATATATATATATATATATATATATATATATATATATATATATATATATATATATATTTACATATATATGATACAGTAGAAGGAATCAATAGCGTACGTATATTGTTACAATCCGATGCCTTATAATCAATGTCTGAACACGCAACGTCAGTATTCTTCGCATGCTACGTTTGATTTAAACCACATGGATCACTGACATCATTGTACTCACAGTAACACAGGGTCATGTGTCCACTTGGTTTTGAGATGCCCCGAGGATTTGACTTCATAATCCTTCTTTAATCGTAGTGACGAAAAACTGTGGTCCATGGTTATACCAAAATTTATAGTCTCTACGATTTTTACTAAGATTAAATCTTTTAAATTGAACCTGAAAGATATGAATATAGGCCCAAGACTCCCTCATAGTTTTGTATGTCTAACAGTAACTCGCTTTTTAATGAATATTTAATTCGATCCCTCTCTCCCCTATACAGAAACTGTAGTGTCCAAAATAGACCGTCATCTGGAACCAAATTCAAATTTAGGAAGAATTGCAACCTCAGAATGTCAAGGTTTTTTATTAAGGAAAACTAACACACTTGTGAGAAGTACTGAAAGCACAAAACCTGACCATTATGATGATGGTCTTTAATTGCTAAAAAAAATTTAACCTTTCTCACAGGTACTTGTGAACAAGAAAAGTATTCCACTCCGGTTTGTTTTCTCTCTTATAATGTGTAGTAGGGTTCTAGTATTTTAGTATGGAACGATTATTTTCCAGTTTTTCCCCGTTTTTTCCTGTCAGTGTGGTATACTAAATAAATAAGGGAGAAGGGTCCTGTCCACAAGTACCTGTGATCTTTCTCTTAATGCTTTTAAATGATTTTGATAGATGCTGGAGTATTTCAGATTAGATATATATTTAGATATAGACACTTGTGTCATATTAGGGATGGAATATCTCAACGAAAAGAAATGCTTTTTTTATTCTGAATTTTTCAGTTTTGATTTCTTTTTAAGCACAATTGAAAAACTTTTTCCTTGGTCAAGTTGTACATTCATTTATTAAAATCATTGAATAATACCTCTTATGAAAATCTAGGCCTACACGTATGTTTTCTTGCAGGGTCAATTCATTTGTGCCGATTTAGCGACCCTTCGTGAACTTGTCTTGGGGTTGGTCTTTATTCTGGGGCCATTGCTGGCAGGATGGACCGCCGTTTTGCTGTCAAGCCTGTAAATATACAGCTCATATGAGGTACCATTGCCTTTTAGTTCTTGTTTTCTTCCTGAGATCAGTGTTAGAATTGTGTAAAGTTTTCATACATGCTGAATGATAATAAGAACAACGCATGGTTTCCGTACAAATTTTGCCCTGTGATTTTCTAAAAAATGAAACTGGTGTAAAGTTCTGATCGAGCTACACATAAAATAATAATGAATGTATTAAGTATTCTTTCGGAAGAATCAAATTTTAAGATAAAAAAACTATTGTATCTTTTCCCAGAATATTCTGCTGTGAATTCGGACATGCTTATTCCAGTAAAAAAAAAACAAGATGTGTTTGTAAAACACAGATGTCCCCGTATGGCAACATAGCGAAGAATAAGCTTTCTCAAATGCAGATCAAATATGTTGATACCTACAGTAAGGCCTTTTCGCAAGAAATACATACAAATGTGAAATATAAAACCATACCACCACCTGTTTTAAGGTTATGACCATGGTTAAGGTTTTTAAAAGTATGACAAACTTCGGAGTCACGATCAAAAGGTCAGGCTACTGGTTTCTAAAGATAGAAAATATCTCAAAGATTACATATGGGAAGTATGAAAGCGCTGGTCCTTAACGTTCAAAAGTTATGGCAAGGTTACAGTTTGTAAAAAGTAGGCCAAACTCCAAGGACAAAGGGTCAAAGTTGATGATATCCAATGAAAGGTCTTGTCACAAGGATTACATGTGTGAAGTATGAAAGCCCTAACCCTTACTGTTCAAAAGTGATGACCAAAGTTAGAGTTTTTTGTAAGTACGAAAATCTCCAAGGTCAAGGTAAAAAGGACAAAATTGTTGTTTTCGACTGAAATGTCTTACGACAAAAAAAAAGATATATGAAATTCCTAGTATCAACCGTTTGAAAATTAGGACCATAGTTAAAGTGTGGATTTTTTGTGTAAAAATGGGTCAAACTCCATGATCAAGGTCAAAGGGTCAAGGTTTTTGAAAGGTCTTGTCACAAGGATTAAATATGTGAAGTATAAAAGCCTTAGTCCTATCCCTTCAAAAATTATGGTCAAGGTTGTGTTTAAAAGGCAGGACAAATTTCAAGGTCGAGGTCAAAGGGTTAAAGTTATTCGGTATCCAATGAAGCATCTTCTCACAAGACTTACATATGTGAAGTATGAAAGCTCTAGCCCTTACCGTTCAAAAGTTATGGGCAAGGTTAAAGTTTTTTCATAAATACAGAAATCTCCCAGGTCAAGGTCAAAATGTCAAAGTTTTTGGTACTCAGTGAAAGGTCTTTCCACAAAACAAATACATAAATGAAATATAAAACTTCTGGTATCTACTGTTCAAATGATATAGCCAAAAAGGACTTATATAGATCTACAAATGCATAACGTACGTGCAGTTTACGTTTCTAAGGATATTTTGGAAGACCATACTTTCTGCACAACTGTCCGCGTTCTATTCTAATATTCTTGAACAAATGAATTTTGCAGGGACAGCGCGCTAGACCGCTCGGCTATCTAGGCAAGTCAAAAAACTTGCTTTCGAAGCACTCTCACTGCTAGGAGACAGATTCCGAAGTTCAAGAGTTCAACCCCGGGTTTCGGCGGAAGTGGGTGAGTATCCATGTAAAAGTGAATTTCTTTGTGCTTTCTATATTAATATTTCTTCACTTAGGGCAGTTATGTTAGTTTAAGAGTTGTTGTAAAATGTGCTTTATAAATAATAATTAATTTTATTACAACATGTATTGGTAACATTCCTCTGTTAAAACTAATGTCCAAATAACCGTATCTCACTTCTATTCTCAATGACCGTGTAGTGTAGGGCAGCGCTGCGAGAATTCCATCGGCTTCGAAAGCAAGTTTTTATACCCCCCGCTTGAAAAGCGGGAGGGTATATAGTAATCGTTAATTCCGTCCGTCTGTACGTCCGTCCGACCGTCCGTCTGTCTGTTACTATTTGGGGTACCCATCTCTTATCCGCAACTCCTCTTATACCACTGAATGAAATTTGATGCAACTTTCACAGAATCTTTATTACATATTGCCATTGTGCACCTCCTATTTTACTTTTTGATAGGACACATATTTTGGGTTTCCCGGCCACAGGAAAAGATGGACTTTTTCACCAGTTATAACCATATGGGAGGCGGGGGGTATCAATTAGTGAGCTCATCGCTCAAAGTACCTCTAGTTTGACTTGCCTAGATAGCCGAGAGGTATAGCGCGCTGTCCCTGCACTGCTAGGAGACAGATTCCGAAGGTCGAGAGTTTAACCCCGGGCTGGGGCGGAAGTGGGTATCCATGTAAAAGTGAATTTCTTTGTGCTTTCTGTATTAATATGTCTTCACTTAAGGCAGTTATGTTAGTTTAAGAATTGTTGTAAAATGTGCCTAATATACATCGGAATGCTAGAAGCTGTTCTTCCGTGTGATCATCCGCCTTTCTTGAATGCCTTTCAAAGGTTGGTCTATTAAGTGGAACAAACCTCTTCCCACAGAGTATGGAGGAAAGACTAATGCTTCCTCTTTCACAGAAAGTGTCCCGGTTGCCCAACCCGAATATGGCTTTGATGATGCCACTGAGACAATTTCAACTTCTCAGGCCTTTGTTTTTCCGAATTCTGACGGAAAGACCCAAGATGATGCGATTGGCCACTTGAAGTAAGAATGAAAATGTTCCTGCTACTCGGTTGAGAGTCTAAAATGCATTTTTGACAATGTTGAAGACCAAAAGGATAAGCTGGAGATTTAATTGTTTTTCAAAATAGAAGCCAGACTCGGATTTACTAGGCCAGCTTGGCGAAGATGAGGATTGTAGTGTCGATAGGTATGTTCATGGCTTTGTTTTATGTTGTCAGTCAGTATCGAGCTATATAGTATGCCCTTTCTATTATGGGATATATGAAAGATTGTTTAGATTTAAATTATTTCCATTCTTCTTTTTGAACTGTTCTGAGGTACACAAAATAATTTTATAAAGTATCTGATTTAGGGATAGCTTGCAGCTCAAAAAAAACTTCTCCAAGAATATTCTACTGTGAATTTGGGCATGCTTATTCTAGTAAAAAAGACTCAGAGAGGGAGAGAGAGAACGCGGGCAGAAAGTATATGCTGGTACGTCTCTGGCAGTTCATTTAGCGCTCATTGGCTTTTAAAAAAATTATCATGTGTTAAAATTTTATACTGATTGTCAAAGATATTTTGAACGGCCATACTTTCTGCAAAACTGTCCGCGTTCTATCCTAAATTTCTTTGACCAACAAAACTTCTTCGTTATCAACTTCTATTACAGAGCCTCCTCAAGTTGTTATTTTCTCTTTTAAGACGTTCAGCAACAGGCAATATCAAAAGGTGGAGATCTCGATGAAACACAGGAAATTCAAAGCTTTTATTTTATTTATTTTTTTCTAACTTTTGGGTCTGATCATCATTCTTGCAAACTTCATGGAACGGTACTCATTACCGAAGTGATACCACAGTACAGAGGCCCCCGTGTTGACAGCAGACTTGTGATTTGGTCCGTTTAAGCCAGAGTACTGACAGCTTTTGAACCACCACGCCCCTCTATGCCCGGCAGCACAGGAACCACCATTAGTGTCATTATCCTGGTCTTTCGTGGAAAACCCCATCCCATTGTGATATGTTAAGCTGTCTCCTTTAAAAAACAAAAAAAAAATCTCATTTAATTACTATGAATATATAGTTTTATTATAGAATAAATGCAATGTTTGCCATAAAAATTAGCTCTTGAGAGCCTCACTGCTGACCTTTTGCTATCGTATTTTTAATTAATCAAATTCTTGTGTTTTTGATTTTACGTCCTTTATTGAGAAAGAAACATACCTGCAGTGCCACTGTATCCATCAACTTTCAACTTGTATTTCTGGGACTCGCTTCCAAGGGAAAAAGTTGAGTATTTAGCAAAAGCTTTTTTGTCTGAAAAATTCTGAAGATCCACCCTCAGTTCTTGTTTTGTTTTTGTGGTAAGTGAATGGATAACTTCGTTTCCTTGGCGAAATCATTAAAATGCTTTATTTATGTTATATCTAATTTAATACTTCAGTCAAAATAGATTTAATCTCTTGCATAGTCTGTAAACTCTAAACTGATAATTCAATATGAGCAGCGTTTAGGAAAATATCAAGAAAGGCATAATTATTAGATTTTTGGAGACAGGTACATGTATCTCTAGTGTGGAACAACGAGAAAACGTTTTGGAAATTGTCTACATTTTGTGATGGGTTACCTATCTTTTAAAAATATAATCTATGGCACAAACTTACCTAACCAGTATTCTCCCTTAGCATTACCAAATCCTTCTTTATAAGACTTCCAGGATCTATAAAAATCTACAGACCCGTCCATTCTCCTTTGAATAACCTGTTGTAAGAAAAAAAGATTTCACTTATCTTCACAGCCCAAAGTACAATTCATGCATTTTTAATGTACAATTAAAATGTTGTTTTATTTGTGAAAAATGAGATGAAATGAGAAAACCCTTTAATACACAAAAATTCAATTTTCTAGAACATTCTTACTGTCCATCCCCCGCCCTCGGTAGTCATATCGCAATAAGTCAATTTCTTTGTCTTCGAGTCTGGATAAATAGTATAAACGCCATTCCTTCCTTTTGTATGTGGAGTAGATTTTATAATAGCTGAACAGTCTTTCGGTTTTTGTATGGCTGTAAAAGATTGCATTTGTGCATTGTTATTATCACCATTAGTTTAACAGCATATCGTTCGACTACTTCATCTAGATCTCGCATTTTTATTTAAAATTTCGTCTTCGTGTACTGACGTTGATACTTATTGAAGTGTTTCCCAGTAAGCCTATAGTGGGACAAGACAGAAATGTCCATGGAGACTGGGGTGTCCACTTTGACTGAGGTGTTCAGGTGCTTCCAGTTCCAGGGAGATAACTTCAGTAGGGACTGAACATTTCCTAAAATATAATCTATACAATGTATTGGTAAATCTATGCAATGTATTGGTGCACTTAGTATTATATAATTAAACTTAAAATTTAACTTTTTATTAAATTTCAAATAAGGCGAATATTTTTATGAAGTTTATACAGATTTCTACATGAAAGTTACCTTTTATAATGGAATGAGGTTCAGCACAGAAAACTGCTGTAAAACAAAAGACAAAGCAGCTCTGAGCATAAACACTCATAAATGAAACCATCATACTGACATGTGCTTAGAATACAAAAATATACTTTAAAAAATATGTCTATATTATATATATTTTTGTCATCATTAAATAGTAAAACAATATCGTTCTCCTGACAATTGATAAAAACCGTATTATATATAGATAGAAAAAGATATCTTTTCACGAAACACAGGCATGTCCGATTTTGTATATATGTATAAAAAAAAAAAAAAAAAAAAGTCCGTTATTCCAAGTACTACATATTCTAGTATAAAGATGACTGTACTTCTACATAAGTTACTAAATTCTAACTCTTCTCTATCTCTGTATATATGTATTTTTATTTTACTTTCTTTTATTTTCAACTTTTTTTTTCTGAAATACACATCTTAACTGAACTACAGATCCTTATGCCCAATGTACTCGTGTCAAGCAGGGCATGAACCGTTGGTTTGCCAATAATAATTATATTTGATTATTGAAAAACAGAAGACTCTCAGAAAATTTCAAATAATAAAAAAGTACATCAATTTTATCAAGTAATTTTCATTCATGATATATATATGTATCATATAGTAGAAGGAATCAATAGCGTATGTATATTGTTACAACCCGATGTCATATAATCAATGTCTAGACACGCGACATCAGTATTCTTCGCATGCTACGTTTGATTTAAACCACGTGGATCACTGTTATCATTGTACTCACAACATCACGGGCTCATGTGTCCGGGTGTGTCCACTTGTGGTTTTGAGAGGTCCTGACATTAGAATCCTTCAGTTCTATAATCGTAGAGACAAAAATTTTGGTCTATGGTAAAAACCAAAATTTATAGTCTCTACGATTTCTTACTAAGATTTAATCTTTTTAATTGAACATGATAAATATGAATATGACTCCCTAATAGTTTTGTATGTCTAGCAGTAACTCGCTTTTTAAAAATATTTAATTCGATCCATCTCTCTCTCCTATACAGAAACTGTAGTGTCCGAAATAGACGTCATCTGGAACAAAATTCAAATTTAGGAAGAATTGGATCCTTAAAATGTCAAGGTTTTTTGATTTAGGAAAACTAACACACTTGTGTGTAGTACTGAAATCACAAAACCTGAACATTGTGATGATGGTCTTTAATTAATAAAAAAAAATAACCTTTCTCACAGGTACTTGTGGACAAGAAAAGTATTCAACTTCGGTTTGTTTAGAAGAACTTTAGAAGATTTAATTCTACAAATGGTAATCCAACTTATACTCATGGTTCCATAAGGAAAAAATTCTTCAAAGTCATATGTCAGTTTTGAATATTCTTAATATCACAAAGAACCATAAAATGAATTTGAATTAGATTATCTATGTTGGATTCTGAAACTTCATAAAAATTGTTACAAAGATACATATAGGGGTTCCAGCTCCACCAAGTCTATTTCTTTACGCCTTGCTAAGACATTAACAGTAGTGAAGGAGAAACTTCAAGAGTTATTGTGCAACAATATATTCAAGAAGTGGTGTAAATCAGATGTGAATACAAAAAAATTCCAAGGAATTTTTGGACAATTTGAAATCACAAAGATTTTACCAAAATCAACAGCTGAAAAACACGAATTTTCAACTTTATACACAACATCCCCTCCTTGCTTTTTGGTATCATTGACATCTGCTTTTTCAATTAAAAAAAACTCATAAATTTACTTACCGTGTCATTGGTCATTTGCAAAACTATTTTGTTAAAAACATTCTGATTGTACACACAAGCACTCTGAAGTTGACATCAAAAAGATGCTTGAGTTTATGATTGACAATATCTATGTGGTTTTTGGAGACAAGGCTTTCCAACAATCAATTGGAATACCCATCGGTACCAATTGTGCCCCGTTATAAGAAGACCTATTTTTGTATTCATATGAAGCAAAATTTGCCCAAAATCTTGTAAAAAGAAGAAAACACTTGCTGTGGACTTCAGCTCGACATTTAGATTTATCGACGACGACGATATGGGAAAGGAAAAACGTTTGTTTACTCCAATATGCGGACGATACTGTACTGTTCTTAGATGGCTCAGAAAAAGTCGAAAAAGTGCACTTGACCTACTTTTTTCAATTTTCTAAATTTTCTGGTTTAAAGCCTAATATTAGTAAAACTAAGCTATTTGGATTGGCTCAAAACTTGGTTCAAATGTAATACTGTGTGATTGTACAGATCTGAGTTGGACTAATCAACCATTTAGAATATTGGGTATCCCTTACATTGCAAAATTTAAAGAAATGGAACAGCTGAATTTTGATGGCAAATTAGTTTAGATTCAAAAAGAAATAACACTGTGGTCTAAAAGACATATTACCCCACTGGGCAAAATAACAGTTGATAAAAGTGTTTAACTATCCAAACTCAGTGTTTTGCCTACACCAATTGCACAGAAGATTAAAATAACTAGAAAAAATACTCTTTAAATTTATTTGGGGCGTTATACCTGATAAAATCAGCTGAAAAACATTACAGTTAGATTTTTAGAAAGGTGGATGCAGAATAACTAATTTTGAAATATTCATAAAATATCTCTTCAACTTACTTGATTCAGGAGAATACTTTCTACAAATCAACGCAGTGGACAGTCTTATTTACAGAAATTACTGGATGTAATGTCACACAGATGTGTCAGTTTGGGTCAGAGTACATTAACAAAAATTAAAGTTAATTTCCAATTGTTTAAGGAGAGAAACACTTTCATATTTTACAGATTTTATTCGTATTTGTACATCAGTTTCTGCAAAACAGGATAAGACACTTTGAGCCCCTTTGTAGAACAATGAAAGAATAAAAATACAAAACCAAAGTTTTTTTTTCCTCATAAATCTTAATATAGTAAAAGATTCCATACAGTTTCTGACTGCATGCTTATTAGTGATGGCACTTTTATTTCTTGTGAAAGATTATTTTAATATAAAAATGCCCTTTACCAGTCCATATACATGTACATGTATGAAGGTCTTAACCCTTAAGCATGCTATTTTATATGCAATGCCAGAAGTAAAACGTCTGGATCCTTTTTTCAGTAACAAGACCAGTCCAGCTTGAGTTTAAATTGTAAGAATTTTGAGTAAATATACTATAAAGGATCTAGAAGAATATGATTCGTTTACGTCTCAAGGACAACATAAACCTATATGTGAAAAGAAATGGACAAACGATTTATCACTACAAGATGATTTTAATTGGAAACTAGAGGTACTCTGAGCAATGAGCTCACTAAATGATACCCCCACCTCCCATATGAATATAATGGAAGTGTCCATGTTTTATTGTGGGAAACTCAAAATATGTGTAAGATCAAAAAAGTAAAATAGGAGGTCACAATGGCAGTATGTAATAAAGATTCTGTGAAAGTTTCATCAAATTTTATTCAGCGGTATGAGAGGAGTTGCGGATAAGAGATGGGTACCGCAAAGCGTAACAGACAGACGGACGGACAAACCAATTACTATATACCCTCCCGCTTTTCAAGCGAGGGTATAACAAGTTTATATTAATCTTTAAAATCTAACCAAAGAAACAACATTGTTTTGGTTTCAATGTAAAAATTTACATCGAATTATACTTGGCGGGGTAAATATTTGAATTATTTTTTCAAAAATTACTGATAATCAACAGTGTGCACGGTGCTTGCATGAACCTGAGACACTAAAGCACTTATTTTTTTAATGTAATTTTAAAAAGGTAATCTGGTCATCCTTCGAAGATTGGATTTGTTCAAAATCTGGTAGAACATTTCAATTTAATTTACAAAATGTAATGCTCTGTACTGCAGACATTGATGAGGGTTTGGATATTATTATTGTATTAATAAAGAAATATATCTTTCAAACATCAAGAAAAAAGTGTACCATTTTATTTAATGATTTATTATTGTACCTCCATTATTTTTTGAAAAAAAACTTATATGGCTTGGAACTACATATATTTGAAAAAAGATGGTCAAATTGGAAATGTCTTTTTCAAAGTAATGATTTAGCATAGGAGTTTTATACTACTACTTTTTTTAATGTTATATTGTAAATCTTATGTAAAACTGATATTTATTTCAGCACCCTTCCACGTATATTTGTAGGTGTGTGTTTGAATGAAAGCGTGTATCTGCATGTGAGTTTGTCGTTAAATATATTTAAATGTTTGCTTCTGAACATATGTAATTTGTTTGTTTCTGTAAATAAATAAGTAAAAAAAAAATATTGACAAACAAGTTGACGAAACAAGAATATAAGCAGTCTCGTTAAAAGTAATAATTTCGTAAGTTCTATGGTCGATACTATGACCTTGACAACAAATACAATTTATTACTGAGTAAAATGATGACTTTAAGTTTTTCATACTAATACTGTTAGTCCATTATTTATACATTGAACTGACGACGGATTTTCCCGATATTTCCCGATCATGACAGGGAGCACATGGTATAACAATATGAAATACTTAATAATTATGCTGTCTTTGTAATAAATAAAAAAAATTAATATTTGCTTGCCAACTCCCGACAAAATGATAACATTGCGTCGGCGGTAGATAGGTGGGAAAATCTTTTTTTTTCTAGGAAAATTTCCAACTTGACGGAATGGGAAAAGTCAGGAAGAAGAGGGCAAAAATATATGAATTCAAGGAGGATGGAAAAAGATTTTTAGTCAGTCGGTCGGAGGACGACAATCAAACATTTTTCAAACATAGCCTTACATGAGGTTTGCTGCGTGTTCATGCGACAACATTTTTACACGGGAATTAGTTATTTGCGACGACCTGTATGCAAAAGTTAATGTTCACCTTGTCCTGACCAGGTGTAAATTTACTCAACTGTGCAGAATTTGAATTTTTGCAAATCCGTTCATACAATAAAAATTGCACAAGTAAGTAAATTTACACCTCAAGAGCTTTTAAATTTTTTTATGCTATTCAAAGTTTCAGATTAATTGTCAATGATCTTTTGAAATGTCATACTTTTTGCACAAATTTTCTATTCTAAATTTCTTTGACCAATGAAAATGCTTCGTTATAATAACATATACTATCACAGATCCTCGACCTTATGCAGAAGGTTATCATCAGTTGATAGATCTCAGTGAAAAACTTTTTTACAAAGTATTTTTATTCATTATACCCGCACTTTCTAAAGAAAGTTCGGGTATATTGTTGTTACTCATGTCCGTCCGTCCGTCCGTCTGTCACACTTTTCTTCCCTGAACTCCTCCTACATTTTTCACAGTAGCTTAATCATCTTTTGGGAGATGGTTGGGCGTGTCATGTAGATGTGCAGTAAGGTTTCGGAATTTTGATTTTGCCCCAGGGGATCAAATGGGGGTCGAAAAATGACGTTTTTTATGCTAAAAGCCCCATCTTCCCTGAACTCCTTCTACATTTTACTCAGCAGCCTAATCATCTTTTAGGAGATGGTTGGTGGTGCCATGCAGATGTGCAGTAAGGTTTCCAAATTTTGATTTTGCCCTGGGGGATCAAATGGGGGTCGAAAAATGACGTTTTTTATGCTAAAAGCCCCTTCTTCCCTGAACTCCTCTTACATTTTATTCAGCAGCCTAATCATCTTTTGAGAGATGGTTGGTGGTGTCATGTAAATGTGCAGTAAGGTTTCGGAATTTTGATTTTGCCCCGAGGGGTCAAATGGGGGTTGAAAAATGACGTTTTTTTATGCAAAAAGCCCCATCTTCCCTGAACTCCTCTTACATTTTATTCAGCAGCCTAATCATCTTTTGGGAGATGGTTGGTGGTGTCATGTAGATGTGCAGTAAGGTTT
>PRKT01000250.1:0-21497 GCA_003671525.1 Saccostrea glomerata | reverse complement strand
TTGAGAAAGTAAATTTAAAAAGTTCCAAATTATGGGCAAAATATTTATCAGAATCTAATTAATTAATTTACTTTATTAATTAAATTCTGTTATTTCAGACTGGTAATGAATTAAGTATACAAAATACATCTATGAGGCTCATAGATCATATGGTCACCTGAAAATTTTATGCTCAATTTGACGAATACATGTACGGAGATAATTATAGAATTATTTTGACTTTTTCCTTGGAAAGTCCAATATGAAGGAGTGTGTATTTAGAGGCAAACACCTTAGTGCGGGTATTACTGTCTCATGACAGCATCTAGTTCATTTTATTGTCTTTTTAACTTTTGGGTCTGATCATCATTCTTGCAAACTTCATAGAACGGCTATCATTACCGAAGTGTTGCCATACTACAGAGGCCCACGATTTAACGGCGGACTTGTGATATGGTCCGTATAGGTCTGATTGGCTACAATCTCCATACCACCACGCCGATTTATTCAAGACAGCAGATGAACCACTACGGGAGTCATTATCCTGATCTTTCGTGGAAAAACTTCTCCCATTGTTATATTTTAAGCTGTCTCCTTTAAATACAAACAACTCTTTTCATTTATTTACTATGCATTAATATAGTCTTCTAATAGAATTATTGTAATATTAACGTTTTTAAAGTTGACTGTTGATAGCCTTACTGCTGAACGTTTGCTATCATGTTTTTTATGAATCAAATCCATGTATTAGTGAATTAAAGTCTAGCTTTATTGAGAAATAAACATACCTGCAGTGCCGCTGTATCCATCAACATTCAACTTGTATTTCTGAGACTCGCTTCCAAGGGAAAATGTTGAGTATTTGGCAAATGCTTTTTTGCCTGAAAAATTCTGAAGATCCACCCTCAGTTTTTTTTTTGTTTTTCTGGTGAGTGAATGGATAACTTAGTTTCCTTTGGGAAAGCATTGAAAAAAGCTTTATTTATTTTCAAGTAAAACTTAACGTGCTTCTTGCATCAGTTTCTAAACTGAAAATAAGTATGAATGGTTATAGGAGGAATAGATCATTATTCATATATGGTATGAATTATTTTTAGCTCACGTGAGCTAAAGGCTTCAGTGAGCTTTTCTGATTAAACTTTGTCTGTTGTCTGCTGTGATCGTAAACTTTTCATATTTTCATCTTCTTCTCAAGAACTACACATGTACGTGGCCAATTTCAACCAAACTTGCTACAATGTATCCTTTGGTAAAGGGGATTTACGTTGATACAGATAAAGGGTCATGCCCTCTTCCAAGGGGGAGATGATTATGAATTAGTGAAAAATCAATGGCATCTTTTAAAAATCTTCTTCTCATGACCTGGGCCAGTAAATATGAAACTAATGTGGAAGTATCCTCAAGTAGTGTACATTAAGTTTGTTCAAATCTTGACCCCTGGGTTAGAGTGCGGCCACAATGGGTCATATCTAAGGTGAATCATTCAGAAAACTTTCTTTCGTCTACGTGATTTATGGTACATACTTACCTAACCAGTATTCTCCCTCAGCATTACCAAATGATTCTTTATAAGAGTTCCAGGATCTATAAAAATCTACAGATCCGTCCATTCTACGTTGAATGACCTGTTGTAGGAAAAAGAGGTTTCACGTATCTTCACAACGCAATGCACAATTCAAGCTTATTGTTTACTGATATTTTTCTTTTTTTCTAAAAATGAAATGTTTCTCTTTTATATGCAAAAGTGTCGATGAAGTGAAAATCCTTTACTGAACATATATGTATTGACAATTATTTTGATGTTTAATAAACACTATACAGAATGTTTTAAACATTCTTACTGTCCATCCCCCGCCCTCTGTAGTCATATCGCAGTAGGTCAGCTTCTTTGTCTTTAAGTCAGGGTAGATGACATAAACACCATTTCTTCCCTTTGTATGTGGAGTAGATTTTAGAATAGCTGAACAATCCCTTGACCTCTGTTTGTCTGTAAAAAAATACATTTGTATACTAGTAATTATTATTACCATTATAGTTTTTAAAAAAAATCAATATATGATTTTTTCAAATGTCGGACATACAGTTAAACTACTTCATCTAGCAATTTTACTAAACTAAGTGTTTGTGTAGTGACTTTGATACTTATTGAAGTGTTTTCCAGTGAGCCTCTAATGGGACAAGATAGAAATGTCCACGGAGACTGGAGTGTCCACTTTGACTGAGGTGTTCAGGTGCTTCCAGTTCCAGGGAGTTAACTTTAGTAGGGGCTGAACATTTCCTTCAATATTATGGATACAATGTATTGGAATGGCAAAAAGTACATTTACATGATTTAACTTAACATTAAAATTTTTATAAATTAAAAATAAAACTTGTATTTTCATGAAGTATACACGGTACTTCTACATGAATGTTACCTTTTATAAGGAAATGAGGTTCAACACACAAAACTGCTGTAAAACAAAAGACAAAGCAACTCTGTGCATAAACACTCATAAATGAAACCATCATTCTGATATTTGCTTATAAAACAAAGATACACTTATTTAAAAATATGTCTATATTATATACATCTTTGTCATCATTAAATTGTAAAACAATATTGTTCTCCTGACAATTTATTAAATATAGACAGAAAATGATATTTCTTCACGATTATATATATTTATATATAATGTAAAACAGAAAATTTGCGCTATTCAAAATACTTTTATTATTTTAGTAAAAAAGTGATTGTATTACCAAAATAAATACATAAGTTAATAAATTCAAGCTCTTCTTTGTCTCTGTATACTGTATACAGGGAATTATTCGCCCCCGTTTTATTTTCGCCCCTTTCGCCCTGGTCTCGATTGGGCGAAATTAAAAAGGGGTGAATTTAAAGAATACAGATTAATTTCTTAAACAAAACTGTGACTGGGCGAATTTAAAACGGGGCAAAATTGTTTGCAAGTGTTAAAGGGCGAAAATAAAGCGGGGTGAAAATAACCCTGTATACAGTATGTGCTTTGACTTCCTATTACTTTCAACTTTTATTCCTGAAAATAATCCACATCTAAACGTGTGTATCTGAAGAACTACAGATCCCTATCCCCACCATGTACTCGTGCCAACAATGAGTGAATCGTTGGTCTGCAAATGATAATCATATTTGATTTTTAAAATGGGGGAGTGAGTAAGACGCTTAAAATTTTCGAAAGGTGAAAAGATAATTTTATAAACATTATATTGATGATATAAGTAGCATATAGTAAATGGAATCAACAGCGTACATATTTTCACAATATCCAATGTCATATAATCAATATATCTGAACACGCACGTTTGTATTAACTGCATGCTACGATTGATTTAATCTACGACTGGAGCACTGACATCATCGTATTTACAATATCAGGGGGCTCGTGTCCACTTCATGTGTTGAAAGGTCCTGGGGGATTAAACATCTGATTCCTTATATGATTTCAGCGAGATTCGTAGAGACGTCTGACGTCAAACTAATATTTTTAGTCTCTGAGATTCTCGCTGAATCTTTTATAGTGAACATGAAAAATATGAATATAAGTATTCTATAATAATTTTGTATATCTAGCAGTAACTAGCTTTTAAATTTATCATCAAGTCAAATACTGACTGACGTTTTTCATTCTTATTGTTAGTCCATTATTTATACACTGAATTTTCCCGCCATTTCTCGATCATGAGAAGAACCACACGGCGGGTGTGACCGGTCGGCAGGGGATGCTCACTCCTCCGTGGCACCTGATCCCACCTCTGATGTTTTGGAGGTCCGTATTTGCTCTGCTTCTATTTTGTATTTTTTATGGTCTTTTGATCTTGAATACTGTTTGTTATCTCGATATGTTTCACCCCACTCTCTCCTACACGAGTGTCCAAAATAGACCGACATCTGGCACCAAATTAAAATGCAAGAAGAATTGCAAAGTGTCAGGGTTTTGTGTTTTTTGAACACTAACACAAAAGCCTGAAGTCCCGAAATCACAAAACCTTAACATTGTGATGATGGTCTTTGATAAATGAAAAAAATGTTATCTTTCTGACAGGAAAGATAGTATGTAATGATTATTATCCAGTTTTTCCCGATTTTTCCTGTGGTATACTTAATAAATAAGTGTAATAAATATAATTTGTGAAGAAATATGCAACAAGCCCCATGATTGATATTTTATCGAGGATGGAGGGGGTGTTCTGTCTACAAGTACCTGTAATAATTCTATTAATACTCAGTACTCTTAAATGACTTTGATAAATTCCAGAGTATTTTAAATTAAATATATATTTAATGATAAAGAATTATTTAGGATGGAATATCTCAAGTAAAATAGTTGTATCTTTTTTTCTTAATTTTTTATTTTTGATTCTTTTAAGCACATCTAAAAAACTTTTTTCCTTGGTTAAGCTGTACATTTGTTGATTAAAATTATTGAATAAAACGTTACATGAAAACAAGCATGTTTTCTTGCAGGTTCAATTGATTCGTGCTGAGTTGAAGGTTCAATTGATTCGTTCCTTCGAAAAGTGGTTTTGGGGTTGGTCTTTATTCTGGGGCCATTGCTGGCAGGATAGACTGCCGTCCTGCCGACAAGGCTGTTATTCTGAGATCAGTGATAAAATTCCTTAAGTACAAAATTCACTTTCTCAATTTTTTTTATAGACATATGCAATTTCCAGCTGTTTTTCTTTGTGATTGCCCGCCATTCTTGAACATTGGCTTTCAAAGGCTATTCTACCACGTGGAACGTCCGGCGGTTTACCTCTGTAGGAATAACAAATGCCTCCTCCTCCACAGGAAGTGACCAGGCTACCGAACCCGATGTATTTGATGATGCCCCCGAGAGTGAGAATGAAAATGTTCCTGCAGATTCGGTTGAGAATCTGAGAAGCACTGTTGACGATGTGGAAGACCAAGAGGATGATCCAGAGATTAATAGTTTATCAAAATATTTTATTTCACAATTAAAAATTGTCACTACTAGAAGTCAGTCTCTGATTCACTGGGCCAGCCTGGCAAAATTGAGGACTGTAGTGTCAATAGCAATATAGGGATGCTCATGTATTTTTTTTTAAGTATGTTGTCAATCAAATACAATATAAAGTATCGAGGAATATGGCATGTCCTTTTTATTCAGTCTATAGGAGAAACAGAGCTTAAAATTGTTCATAATGTAAACAAGCTTTTTACATATAGAAAATATCATATTTGGAATTGTAACAAATCTAGATTCAGCAAATCACTAGAAACTGTCTAATCGCATTAAGGATTTCAATCCCTAATTGGACCAAATTCTCTACCCTTAAATGTCCGTCAAGTACACAATATTCTGATATTATATTAAAGCACTTTATAGTGGAAAAGGATTGCCCACGAGAAATTTTCAAAAATTTCATTAATTAAGCAGTAGTAAAATAACACAGATTGCATCGAAGCTTATGGGGAAAAGCGTTTTTTTTTAAATAAAAATTCAAATAATTTGAATATCAATAAATCCTGCGGTGGAAAGATGCATTGAAACATTAGAAATATAATGATAATTGAAAACAATTTTTTTACCAGCTAAAATCTTTTTAATTGTTTTTTTTTATTCATTAAAAAAAGGGGAGATAACTCTTACCAAAATTCAAGGTCATGAATTTGGACATTTCCCACTAAACATACTTATAGTAATAAATGGGAAGTTTGTCTAAGTAAACTGAGTATTCAATGCCTACATTTGTGTTATGTTTTCAATTTCATTGAATTTGTTCCTATTAGGGATTGAAGACCTTAAGAATTAACTTCTTTATTGAAAAAAAAATCTGCTTTGAACGAACATGTATTGGTATATTTAACCTTTGTAAGCAAAAACATGGCACAAGCCCTGTTTACAAAACAAAGGTTTGGAACTCTTAATCCGTTTTGTATTTCGACAACTGAAATTCAAAAAGATATCATGGTGAACCTGTTGAGGATCGAATTTGCACAGTTTGCTTTAGAAATAATGGTATAAGACGAAATTCATTTTTTTATTACATTGTCCTTTGTACTCTGAATATCGATCAAAACTTTTTGAAAACACTGGCATTAATCAAATGGCGTGGTCAGATATGGATTTACTATGTATATTTATTTGAAATTATCTTAGACAGGTTGCAAAGTGCTTACTGTATTTTTCATTTATGCGAAGACAGTCCTTTATGTTCAGAAAATAAAAATGTATTTCAGTGTCATTTTCATCTAACAATAATTCTTATAACAGACACTACCAACCTAGCATTCAAAATGCATGATTATATATTTATCACAATTAGGCTACTTTTTATGCACTTTTTTTTCTCTTAACGTTGTGCTCTTTATTGTCCCCCGCTTGAAAAGTGGGGGATATTAATTTGGGTCTGTCCGTCCGTCCGTCCGTCCGTCCGTCCGTCCGTCTGTCCGTCTTTTTGTCTGTTTGTAACGCTTTCGTTTCCACACGATATCTCAAGAACCCTTTGAGCTTTCGCAATGAAATTTTGCATAGCAACTCCCTATGGACTAAGGAAGAATCCTATTGATTTTGAGGTCAAGAGGTCAAAGGTCAAGGTCATAAATTCGCAAATTCCGTCTGTTTTAACACTTTTGTTTCCGCGCGATATCTCGAGAACCCTTTGAGCTTTTGCAATGAAATTTTACATAACAACTCCCTGTGGCCTAAGGAGGACCCCTATTGATTTTGAGGTCAAAAGGTCAAATTTCAAGGTCATGAATTCATACATTCTGTCTGTGTGTAACACTACCTTTTTCGGGCGATATTTCAAGAAGATTTTGAGCTTTTCAATGTAATTTTATACCAAAACTCCCTAGGACCTCTCTCACCTCTGTCAAAGTGTCCCGCCCCGTTTCTTGTCCCCCGCTTGAAATGTGGGGGATATTAATTTGGGTTTGTTCGTCCGTCCATCCGTCCATCTTTCTGTCTGTTTGTAACACTTTTGTTTCCACACGATATCTCGAGAACCCTTTACAATGAAATTTTGCATAGCAACTCCCTATTGACTAAAAAAGAACCCTATTTATTTTGAGGCCAAAAGGTCAAATGTCAAGGTCATAAATTAGAAAATTCTGTCTGTTTTAACACTTTTGTTTCCGCGCGATATCTCGAGAACCCTTTGAGCTTTTGCAAAGAAATTTTACATAACAACTCCTGGCCTAAGGAATACCCCTAATGATTTTGAGGTCAAAATGTCAAAGTTCAAGGTCGTAAATTTATACATTCTGTCTGTGTGTAACACTTTCCTTTTCCGGCGATATTTCAAGAAGATTTTCATGTATTGCAATGTAATTTTATACCAAAACTCCCTAGGACTTCTCTCACCCCTCTCAAAGTGTCCCGCCCCGTTTGTTTTATGAGTATTTATTGTATTACGTGTCGCTATTTTTAGCTCAGGGGCATGAGGAGAGTTATTACGTATAAAACGGGTTCTCGGCGGACTTTATATTCTTATTACATCTATTAGAACTGTTTGATAAAGGTTATATCAGACACGATGCATTGTGTAAAATTTTGACAATATCGAACGTGAATATATACATGTATGTGACTTCATGTTTGCATATAATTTTCGCATGTCGAGAGCGATTTCGTGGTGTAGTGGTATGTCTCTCGCTTTTTATGTGAGAGGTCCCGGGTTCGAGTCCCGGACGATCCATTTTCTTTTTTTTCCCGAAATACGTTTTTTTTTACTAAATGATAGTATTCAGCATGTGAAATAAAAAATTTAAGAGGTATGGCTTGTACAAACTCATAAAATCATCATAACAGTGTGATAAATATTCAATATAAAAAGAATCTTCTATACACATAATAAAGAATAAGCAATCAAATCTTTATATCCATATTGGCATATTTTATTTGCTTCAGTAAACATGTATACATTTAATAATTCTACAAATTCAGTCAGGGGGATCCGACCCCCCCCCCCTCTCCCCCGAACTGAGCATAGTTTACTTTTTCCCTAAGCGGGGGACACAAATTCTCTGAATTAGCTTTTTTTCTTTATATATTGTATTTCAATTTTGGCATATATAGGCCCCATGGGCAACCGGGTGTTGATTGTTATTTTATACTGTCTGTAAACAAAAGAATTTAATAACTATGTACAAATGTTACTATAAAAATAAATTACTTACTTACTTATCAATAAAATTCATGTGTTTGTGAGTTAATTTAATTCTTTATACCGGCTTTCGTGTTATTTATGAATCAAAATTTGTAATTGTGAGTTACTGAGAACCAAACATACCCGCAGTACCGCTGTATCCATCAACATTCAACTTGTATTTCTGAGACTCGCTTCCAATGGAAAATGTTGAGTATTTGGCAAACGCTTTTTTGCCTGAAAAATTCTGAAGATCCACCCTTAGTTCTTGTTTAGTTTTTGTGGTGAGTGAATGAATTACTTCATTTCCTTGAAAACATTGAAAAAAATATATTTTTTGTAGCTTATACAACCACTAAGTAAAATTAAACGTGCTTCAGTTTGTAAACTGAAATTAAATACGAGTTTTTTTTTGTTTTTTTTTTTGGGGGGGGATAATTATATATGGTAGGAAACAATCTGATTAAAATCAGATCCTCAATTCTCTCGTGTAGCGACAATAAAAAAAAATAAAGGAGCGGATAGAGAATGTGATTCTAATCACAGTGCATGGGTACGAAAGATATTTTTAGGAGGAAAGACAAACATCTCTAGGGTGAATCACCCGAAAAACTTTTTTTCGAAATTGTTAACAATTTTCGAAGGATTGCTTTTTAAAAATCTTATCTTTAGCACAATTTTACCTAACCAGTATTCTCCTTCAGCTTTACCAAATCCTTCCTTATAAGAATTCCAGGATCTATAAAAATCTACAGACCCATCAATTCTACGTTGAATGACCCTTCACTTATCTTCACAACCCAATGCACAATTCCTGCATATTGTTTACTGTTATTTTTCTTTTTGTAAAAAAAAAATGTTTTTTTTTATGCAAAAGTGACGATGAAGAGAAAAAACTTCTATAAACTGAAAATTGATGTGTTTTTACACTACAGAGCGTTTTAAACATTTTTACTGTCCATCCCCCTCCCTCTGTAGTCATATCACAGTAGGCCAATTTCTTTGTCTTCAAGTCTGGGTAGATGACATAAACGCCATTTCTTCCTTTTGTATGCGGGGTAGATTGGAAAATAGCCGAACAATCCCTTAGCTTTAGTATGTCTTTAAAAAATGCATTTGTGTATTTGTTATAACCATAATTAAAAAAATCAACAGATAATTTTTTTTAGAAAGTCGGACATACAGTTCAACTACTTCTAGCATTTTTACTTAAAACTAAGACTTCATGTACAGACTTTGATACTTATTGCCAGTGAGCCTGTAGTGGGACAGAAGAGAAATGTCCAGGGAGACTGGGGTGTCCACTTTGACTGAGGTGTCCAGGTGCTTCCAGTTCCAGGTAGTTAACTTCAGTAGTGACTGAACATTTCCTACAATATAATCTATACAGTGTAGCAAAAAAATGCGTATACATAGTCAACCTTAATATTAAGATTTTGATATGATTTGCAATTTCATAACATAAAAGTTACCTTTTATTTGGGAATGAGGTTCAAAACACAAAACTGCTGTAAAACAAAAGATAAACCAACCCAGAGCGTAAATAACTCTAGACGATACCATGATTTTGATGGGCTTACAAAGATACATTCATTTAAAATAAATATTTCAATTATATACATTATTGTCATATTGTAATACGATATCGTTTTCCTGACAATATACAGCTTTATAAAACGATGCTTTAATATCAATACTGTTTTGAAGTACAATGATAATATACAGTCGTATTTTGATTTTACAATACCAAAGATATAAAAAAAAAATGCACTCCTGAGTTGGACACACCAAAAACTTTCCAATATCAATGATAGCTCTTTTTATACGCAGAGAATTCCAATGTACATAATTTTTTAAAAGTCAAACTTTATAAAAAAAATTTATTATACTACAACAAAAAGGAACAATCCAGTCTTTCAGTGAACATTTTTAATGTAAAAAGTTAGTCTGGGGGGAAAGATTAAAGATCCTTGAATAAATACATGTCAATTAAGTTCTCTTTTTTCTTTATGTGTTTCAATTTACTCTTTATATTCTACGTTTTATGAAAGTAATGCGCATGCAAACTTCCGTATTTGAATATTACAAATCCCTTATTTCAGAGTAGTCATCCCAAGAAGTACGGGTACCGTTGGTCTGCAGATGGTCATCATTTATTTGTTTTAAAAATGTGAGGGATTAAGACGCTTAGAAAATCTTAAATAATGAATTTTCCTTTCATTTATTATTAGTAGTAGAAGGAATCTATTGTGTACATATTTTTTGAATCCAATATCGCATAATCAACACCCCAATGGTAGAAGAAATCAACCTCACTACATGCTACGTTTTTGTGTTATCACGTCTTTTATTTTTTTCACTTTAGATTGATCCAAATAGGCTTTCTTTCTTGAGTATCGAATCAACTGAGAAAAATAAACATCGTTTGCAAGTGATGAAGGTATACTGCTGCATAAATAAGGCAAGCTGACTGGTGAAAAGTTAAAGTCAACAGGCACGATTTCAAGAAGTTTTCCAGGGTCGGGGGTGGGGGTTTCACCCCAGTCACACACAAAAAATTCCGACCTAGAAAATTTTTGTCAAGCAAAATAAAACCACGTCTAATTTCCCAAATGTGAAAAACCTACCGGTATATATTGGGGATGGGGTGGGGTAGGGCTGTGTGGAGAGTTACGCGTTGACCTCCAAGCTTTAGACTTATTACTTTTCAATTAAATTTAACATAGATCTGCATTTCCGACGAGGGGTCCGGCATTTTTTTTTTAGTGGGGATAGGTTCCAAGGTCACTTTTACTTGATTCAGTACATGAATATACATATTAAATACCTGCAAATTCCAGGGGGTTGGTTGGTGGGTTTTGGGCCCTCCGACCCATCTCTAGATCTGCGCATGGTAATCTCGTTTGTCATTGTGGATGTGGATGTTTTAAGCATCTTAATCTGATTTTCACCACTTCTTGAAAAAGCTCAAAATATTATATTTTACGTATCTTTTACAAGAACATGGTGAACTCGCACATTTCTAGTAAAAAGGATTTATTTACATGTTTATAACGTAGTTGCAGTATACGTTTCTAAAGATACTTTGGAAGACCATACTTTCTGCACAACTGCCCGCATTCTATTCGGATATTCTTCAACTAATAAAAATCCTTCGTTTTTATAACTTATTACTAGTATTACAAATCATTCTCCTCCTGCATTAGGTTGTTATTTTTTTCTTTTTTTATAAGACAACCATTATCAGAAGATGATGAGATCTAAATGAAACACAGAGATATTAATTGTTTTATCATTTATTCATTCAATCTATTCATTTTTTAACTTTTGGGTCTGATCATCATTCTTGCAAACTTCATGGAACGTTCTTCGTTACCAAAGTGATACCACACTACAGAGGCCCACGATTTAACGGCGGACTTGTGGTATGGTCCGTTTAGGTCAGAGTATTCACAGCTGTGGAACCACCACGCCGCTTTATGCATGACAGCACAGGATACACGATACAGGTCATTATCCTGATCTTTAGTGGAAAACCCTCTCCCATTGTGATATTTTAAACTGTCTCCTTTAAATACAATGATATATTTTTCATTTATTTACTATGAATATAGTTTTATTACAGAATAGATGCAATGTCAGCTATTAAAGTCGGCTCTTGATAGCCTCATTGCTGAATTTCTTCTATCGCATTTCTTATGAATCAAATGCATTTGTTAGTGAGTTAAAGTCCTTTATTGAGAACCAAATATACCTGCAGTGCCGCTGTATCCATCAACTTTCAATTTGTATTTCTGGGACTCACTTCCAATTGAAAATGTTGAGTATTTGGCAAATGCTTTTTTGTCTGAAAAATTCTGAACATCCACCCTCAGTTCTTGTTTTGTTTTTGTGGTGAGTGAATGAATTACTTCATTTCCTTTGGGTAAACATTGAAATATTTTATTTCTATAGTTTTATAGTTTATTGATATAAAACACAAGTAAAAATAAGCTGAATCTCTTGCACTAGTCTCTAAAGTCTAAACTGATAATTTAATATGATCGGCGTTTTGGAAAATGTCAGGAAACAATACTAGATTTCTTTGAGGAGAGACAGCTGGGTGTCGTTTTGGGAATTATCTACAATTTTCGAAGGTTCACTTTTAAAAATATAATCTACGGCACAGACTTACCTAACCAGTATTCTCCCTCAGCATTACCAAATCCTTCTTTATAAGAATTCCATGATCTATAAAAATCTACAGACCCATCAATTCTACGTTGAATTATCTGTTTTAAGAAAAAAGAAGTTTCACATATCTAAGGAAACCAATACACAATTCCAGCATATTGTTAACTGATATTTTCTTTTTTGTAAAAATGAAATATTTTCTTTTATGCAAAAGTGACGACACTTCACTAAACATAAAATTGATGTTTTTACACTAAAAAGGCTTTTTAAACATTCTTACTGTCCACCCCCCTCCCTCAGTAGTCATATCGCAGTAGGCCAATTTCTTTGTCTTCAAGTCAGGGTGGATGGTATAGACGCCATTTTTCCCCTTTGTGTGCGGAATAGATTTTAGAATAGCTGAACAATCCCTTGATCTTTGTGTGTCTGTAAAAAAAAATATTTATCATTACCATTATAGTTAAAAAAAGCAACAGATGATTTTTTTTTAAAAAGTTGGACATAAACTTCAACTACTTCATATCGCTTTTTTACTTTTAACTAAGTCTACGTGTACTTACTTTGATACTTATTGAGGTGTTTTCCCGTAAGCCTGTAGTGGGACAAGACAGAAATGTCCACAGAAACTGGGGTGTCCACTTTGACTGAGGTGTTCAGGTGCTTCCAGTTCCAGGGAGTTAACTTCAGGAGGGACTGAACATTTCCTACAATATTATCGATACAATGTATTGGTATAGCAAAAAATGCATTTAGCATAAAAATTTACATAATTAAACTTAACTTTTAACTTTTTAAAAATTATTAATAAGAGTTGTATTTTCATGAAGTATATACTGTTACAGTACTTCTACATGTAAGTTACCTTTTTTAAGGGAATGAGGTTCAACACACAAAATTGTTGTATAATAAAAGACAAAGCAGTTCAGGGCGTAAACACTCATAAATGAAACCATCATTGTGACATGTGCTTATAATACAAAGACATACTTTTATATACCGTGGGTTTATTTTTGTCATCATTAAATTGTAAAACAATATTGCTCTCCTGACAATTTAAAAAAGCCGTTTTATATATAGATAGAAAATTTTATATTTCTTCACGAAACACGGCATTATCCGATTTTATATAATAATATTGTATATTTAAAACAGAAAATGTGCCTTATTCCAAGTACTATAATATGGTATATTATAAAGATAAAAATGTGAAATTTTGAGCTTGATGGCCCTTTTCTAATTACGCCAGTCATATATGTTAGTATAAAGATGACTTTCTTTCTAAAATAAATACATATGTTAATATATTCTCACTCTTCTCTATCTCTCTATATATATAGTAAAAATTAACAGAACGCCGATTAAAACTCTACCGGTTTCAATTGTATCATCAAAACTCCTGATGATACAATTGAAACCGGTAGAGTTTTAATCGGCGTTCTGTTATTTTTTACTATTTAAATACTTGTGTGGATTTTTTTTATTCAAGCTGTTGGATTATATGATTACATGTATATATATGATACAGTAGAAGGAATCAATAGCGTACGTATATTGTTACAATCCGATGCCTTATAATCAATGTCTGAACACGCAACGTCAGTATTCTTCGCATGCTACGTTTGATTTAAACCGCATGGATCACTGACATCATTGTACTCACAGTAACACAGGGTCATGTGTCCACTTGGTTTTGAGATGCCCCGAGGATTTGACATCATAATCCTTCTTTAATCGTAGAGACAAAAAATTGTGGTCCATGGTTACACCAAAATTTATAGTCTCTACGATTCTTACTAAGATTAAATCTTTTAAATTGAACCTGAAAGATATGAATATAGGCCTAAGACTCCCTCATAGTTTTGTATGTCTAACAGTAACTCGCTTTTTAATGAATATTTAATTCGATCCCTCTCTCCCCTATACAGAAACTGTAGTGTCCAAAATAGACGTCATCTGGAACCAAATTCAAATTTAGGAAGAATTGCAACCTCAGAATGTCAAGCTTTTTTATAAAGGAAAACTAACACACTTGTGAGAAGTACTGAAATCACAAAATCTGACCATTATGATGATGGTCTTTAATTATTAAAAAAAATTAACCTTTCTCACAGGACTTTGTGAACAAGAAAAGTATTCCACTCCGGTTTGTTTTCTCTCTTATATAACGTGTAGTAGGGTTCTAGTTTTTTTAGTATGGAACGATTATTTTCCAGTTTTTCCCCATTATTTCCTGTCAGTGTGATATACTTAATAAATAAGTGTAATCAATATAATTTGTGAAGAAATATCCAACAAGCCCCGGGAATGATATTTCATCGAGGAGGGGGTCCTGTCCACAAGTACCTGTGATCTTTCTCTTAAGGCTTTTAAATGATTTTGAAAGATGCTGGAGTATTTCAGATTAGATATATATTTAGACATAGACACTAGTGTCATATTAGGGATGGAATATCTCAACGAAAAGAAATGCATTTCTATTCTGAATTTTTCAGTTTTGATTTCTTTTTAAGTACAATTGAAAAACTTTTTCCTTGGTCAAGTTGTACATTCATTTTAAAAAAAAATCATTGAATAATACCTCTCATGAAAATGTAGGCCTACAAGTATGTTTTCTTGCAGGGTCAATTCATTCGTGCCGAGTTAGCGACCCTTCGTGAACTTGTCTTGGGGTTGGTCTTTATTCTGGGGCCATTGCTGGCAGGATGGACCGCCGTTTTGCTGTCAAGCCTGTAAATATACAGCCCATATGAGGTACCATTGCCTTTAAGTCTTTGTTTTCTTCCTGAGATCAGTGTTAGAATTATGTAAAGTTTTCATACATGCTGAATAATAATAAGAACAAGGTATGGTTTCCGTACAAATTTTGCCCTGTGATTTTCTAAAAAATGAAACTGGTGTAAAGTTCTAATCGAGTTACACATAAAATAATAATGAATGTATTAAGTATTCTTTCGGAAGAATCAAATTTTAAGATAAAAAAAACTATTGTATCTTTTCCCAGAATATTCTGCTGTGAATTCGGACATGCTTATTCCAGTAAAAAAAAACAAGATGTGTTTGTAAAACACAGATGTCCCCGTATGGCAACATAGCGAAGAATAAGCTTTCTCATATGCAGATCAAATATGTTGGTACCTAAAGTAAGGCCTTTTCACAAGAAATACATACAAATGTGAAATATAAAAACCTAGCACCACCTGTTAAAAGGTTATGACCATGGTTAAGGTTTTTAAAAGTATGACAAACTTCGCAGTCACGATCAAAAGGTCAGGCTATTGGTTTCTAAAGATAGAAAATATCTCAAAGATTACATATGGGAAGTATGAAAGCGCTGGTCCTTAACGTTCAAAAGTTATGGCAAGGTTACAGTTTGTAAAAAGTAGGCCAAACTCCAAGGACAAAGGGTCAAAGTTGATGATATCCAATGAAAGGTCTTGTCACAAGGATTACATGTGTGAAGTATGAAAGCCCTAGCCCTTACTGTTCAAAACTTATGACCAAAGTTAGATTTTTTTGTAAGTACGAAAATCTCCAAGGTCAAGGTCAAAAGGACAAAATTGTTGTTTTCGACTGAAAGGTCTTACGACAAAAAAAATGATATATGAAATATGAAATTCCTTGTATCTACCATTTAAAAATTAGGACCATAGTTAAAGTGTGGATTTTTTTGTGTAAAAATGGGTCAAACTCCATGATCAAGGTCAAAGGGTCCAGGTTCTTGATATCAAATGAAAGGTCTTGTCACAAGGATTAAATATGTGAAGTATAAAAGCCCTAGTCCTATCCCTTCAAAAATTATGGTCAAGGTTGTATTTAAAAGGCAGGACAATCTTCAAGGTCGAGGTTAAAGGGTTAAAGTTATTCGGTATGCAATGAAGCATCTTCTCACAAGACTTACATATGTGAAGTATGAAAGCTCTATCCCTTACCGTTCAAAAGTTATGGCCAAGGTTGAAGTTTTTTCATAAATACAGAAATCTCCCAGGTCAAGGTCAAAAAGTCCACGTTTTTGGTACTCAATGAAAGGTTTTTCCACAAAACAAATACATAAATGAAATATAAAAGTCCTTGTATCTACTGTTCAAATGATATGGCCAAAGTAAAAGTAAAGATTTTTTGTGTAAAAGTAGGTCAAACTCCAAGGTCAAGGTCAAAAGGTCAGATTTGGTGGTACTCAAAGAATGGTCTTGTCACAAGAACTACACATGTGAAATATGAAAGTCATAGCTCCACTAAATCAAAAGTTATAGGCAAGGTTAAATTTTTGCGGACTAAGAGACAAACAGACGGTCAGCAAACGGACAGCTAGACAGACGGACACGACAAGAACTACATACCCTCGAAACTGCATTTATGGGGACATAAATATACACATTTATGCGCCAAAGCATACGCAACAATAACAACGCTTAAAATGGAGAATTAAGCCATAAACAATATACATTTAATGACCGATCCGCGAGTTCGAGGGCAACAGGGGTTTTGTCGGACCAAAAAACGGCTGAAGGCAGAGAGGTTGGTGGGAGGCTTGACAAAACGCATTTTGCCTGTGAACACAGTCACTTAAAGTTTTGTTAAACCTTTTATTTAAATATTTTTTGACATTCATCAGGTCATGAGTTAAATAGCAAGCCAAGTTTTACTGTATAACCTGGGTTGAAGCAGTTTACGCTCTATTTATAAACCGCTTCCGTGATATAAACCGCAAAGCGGTATACGGTATAAAAAACGTAAACTACTCCAACCCAGGTTATACAGTTATAACTTGAGTTTCTATTTAATTCATTACTTATAATCTAATTTTCAATCATTAAGTATAGGAAACAAGACATTTAAGGAGTTAAAATCGCCTTCAAATTGTTCATATTTTAAACGTAATGTCAAGCGGATTGATACTTTTTTGACGAAAGTCATTGTGACGTAGGCAACCCAGGTTTTAAATAAATAAGTATCAAATCGTAAGATACTATTTTTAGTAAAACACAAATCGGCGTGTTACGGCTACGTCTACGCTTACGTCTACGTTTTGACTTACGATCTTTAGTAAAACTGGCTACTGTAGCCATTCTCCATAATAAATTATTGACAAATGCTTTTTCAATAAAAATAGAATTCGTAAATTCACTGTACAAAAATTATTTTGTTAAAAAAACATTCTGATTGTACACACAATTACTCTGAAGTTGACATCTAAAAGATGCTTGAGATTCTGATTGACAATATCTATGTGGTTTTTTGGAGAACAGGTCTTCCAACAATCAATTGGAATACCCATCGGTACCACTTACGCTCCATTATAAGGAGACTTATTTTTGTATTCATATGAAGCAGAATTTGCCAAAATTCTTATACGTGAAAAAGAGGAAACACTTTCTGCGACCTTCAACTCGAGATTTAGATATATCGACGACGTATTGTCAATTCACAATGGTAATTTCCTTTCTGATGGCGATACCATATATCCCGGTGAACTTGAGATAAAAGAATCAACAGAGTCTGAGACATCTATTTCATATTTTAATAGTTTATTTGAAAAAGACGTTAATAATCTAACAACCAAGCTCTATGGTAAACATGTTGTCAATGACTTTAACTGAACAATCGTCAACTTCCCTTACTTATGCAGCAATATTCCTTCATCACCTGTATACGGAGTTTACATATATCTCAGTTGATTCGATACGCAAGAGTATGCTCTACGAATGCACAATTTCTAAAGCGAGGTTAATTATTGCCAAACAACTTGATGAAAGAAGAATATCAGCAGTCTCATTTTAAGTCATCATTTCGTAAGTTCTATGGTCGATACAATGACCATGTCAGCAAATACAATTTATCGTTGAGTCAAATGTCGACTGACGTTTTTCATAAATTGTTTTCATTATTTACACACTAAATTGACGACGGATTTTCCCATTATTTCTCGATCATAACAAAGAGCACACGGCGTGTATGACCGATCGGCAAGGGATGCTCACTCCTCCATGGCACCTGATCCAACCTCTGATTTTTTTGCTCTGCTCCTGTTTTGTATTGTATTATGGAATTTTTGAGCTTTAATTATACTGTTCGTTATCTCCATATGTTTCATCCCATCAAATGACGCGTTACAACCAAAATTTAAGTATTGTTTCTTGAACTGTCTTCCATGGTGTTAACCTCAGGTCCGTCACAGTTAAACACCAATGAATGCCAATGAGAGTATGCCCTGCCCATTGTATGACTTAAGCGGTCCAACATCTCATCGACAGGTCCAACATCTCACTCAGCGGGCAAACCTTGTTTTTTTTATGCCCGCTCAGTGAATTATTATAAATGTTCGACTTTTGCTAATAGATTTGTATATAAACAAATTTTTAAAGGTATAACGGTATGAAATATTTATGCTGCCTTTGTAACAATGTTTGCCCACTCCCGACAAAATGATAACATTGTGTTGGCGGTAGATAGGTGGGAATTATTTTTTTCTCGAAAAATTTCAACTTGACGGAGTGGGAAAATTCAGAAATAAGTAGAAAAAAATGTCCTAATTCTAGGAGGCTGGAAAAAATATTTAAGCCAGACGATCGGAAGACGAAAATCACACAATTTTGAAAGATGGCCTTACATTAGATTTGCTGTGTTCATACGAAAAATTTATACACGGGAACTAATAATTTGCGACGACCTGTATGCAAAAGATAATTTGCACCTTGTCCTGACCAGGTGTAAATTTACTCAATTGCGCAGAATTTGCATGTGAGCATCCGCTCATCCGCTCATACAATAAAGATTGCACATATAATTGAATTTACAGCTCAAGCACCCATACTTATGTGTCCGGAACCTTTTATTTTTCGGTGCTCTGCAAATCATAAAACCCGATGAGTTCAGAGTAGCTCTGGCAGTGGCTCTGGCGAGAGTAGCGAGACTACAGCGAGATAGGGTAAATTGTACTTCAATCGATCTCATAAGAACATTTTTTTTAATTTTGCACTCCACTGACAGATCATAGATTGACCAGAACCATATGTTCGAAGTAAAATGTAAACATGTATTTGGCGTAAACGTTGCTATTCATTCAACGATTGGTCAGATCCTCTGTGCGCATTAATAACAATAGCCATATAAGGCAAACAAAGATTTGTAAGTGTAGATGATATTACATATTTTTAAACTAGCGTATCGGTCAGTAGTGAGCTCTAATTTTCCCCGTAAATTATGATAGTATTGTTGTTTTAATCCCCCCTTTAGCCAACCTTTTCTGTTGAAAATCATGAGTCTTTCAGAAAGGTTTGGAAACACATTTTTCACAAGACATGTTTTCAAAAGAGACTATAGCCATTTCCTGTTTACTGCCAATTTTATATATATAACCGGTTCTACCCTATAACCTTTGAATAGGTCAACCTAAACCATGTGCCTTGAATTTAAATCACAATAACAATAGTAGGAGTGTCAAGAGTTTTCAAATTTTTTTTATGATGTTCAAAGTTTCAGATGAATTGTCAACGCTATTTTGAAATGTCATACTTCTTTGGCCAATGAAAATGCTTCGTTATTTTAACCTACTATCACAGAGCCTAGTACTCATGTATTAAGTTATTACAAGATAATAAAACTCAGTGAAGCACGGAGAATTCAAAGCTTTTATTTTATTTATTCATTCACTCTTTTCATTTGTTTTTCTAACTTTTGGGTCTGATCATCATTCTTGCAAACTTCATGGAACGGTATTCATTACCAAAGTGATGCCATATTACAGCGGTCCACGATTTGACGGAGGACTTGTGGTATGGTCCGTTTAGGCAAGAGTGGCTACAATCTCCATACCACCACGCCCCTTTCCCCAAGACAGCACAGGAATCTTTACTGGAGTCATTATCCTGATCTTTCGTGGAAAAATTTTTCCCATGGCTATATTTTAAACTGTTCCCTTTAAATACAAGAAATCTTTTTCATTTACTATGAATGTAGTCTTATTACAAAATAAATGCAATGTTAGCTTGTCCCCTTTAAGAAATACAAGAAAAAATTAGATCCCCTTTAAGAAATACAAGAAAACATTAGTTCAATATATTTTCATTCCCCCTACTGATCAGACTTACGTTGTTGCCCTCCATATCAAAGTGGGAGAAGTTGAGGGTGATACGATATTGGTCCGGGGCCACTATTTGCCACACACAGTTCTTGTTGGGAGGGTACAGGTCAGGGAAGGACGGGCTCTGTATGGTGCCATTAGCCTTATCAATGTAGCCCCCACAGGCATCTAGAAGAACAATAATACATACCATATTTAGAATATATTTCTTTCAAAATATATACCTTATCTAGAGTATATATTTTTTAAACATGTCAAAAACTAATTTGAATCATTTTGTGTGCTGTGATTTTGGACTTACAAGTAAATTACACATATACATGTACAACTTTACAATATTACACTTTATTAAATCTCTTTACATGCATATGATCTAGATGCCATTCTGAGAAAAATTTCGTTTTAATAGCAGACACTTATAAGAGTACAACAGGTTAGACATATTTACCTTCACATTTTTTGCCATCTGAGTGCAGTTCATATCCAATTTTACATTCACATTTGAAGCTGCCCAGGGTGTTGACACATATATGATCACAACCATGGTGATCTGTTGCACACTCATCATACTCTTCAAAAATATTAACACAAGTTTTAATATTTCAACTATTGAACAAATCTATTTTCTGTTAAAGCTTTAAAAAACACATTATCATCTTAAATATATCTTAAGGAAAAAAAGCTTCAAATTTTAATCTCTCCCTCTTTTAAATTTTATGTGAAAATTAATTCAAAGCAATGTACTTATTTCATTAAAATTAAGAGCAAGAGCCACTTTGGGCCTTATTTGGACCTGAGAATTTCTGAAAAATCAAAACAGCTCAGTTTAGGTTGCAAAGGCAGTATTCATCACTTGGAGTGTTGTTGACCATGTTTGTATTAATCTTGACATATTTTTCCCTTTAGTCAATGCATTATGATGCCATAAAATGTGTCATTTTCCTCATATCCTGTAAATTTCTTTGAAAATGGCCTAATGTTAAAGTATTTTTTCAATATTTCATATAGAGCACAACTTCCAATCCAAATTATGCAATTACATAATAAAATATCTGTTTCTGAAAATCAAAAAAACATGTTTTATTTTTTGGATTGTGTGCTGTGCTCATATTTTAATTCTTTGCTAGAGGTA
>PRKT01000249.1:728368-768547 GCA_003671525.1 Saccostrea glomerata | reverse complement strand
TTGGTTTTCTCTCGTCTCCAAAATCTTAATTTTGTCCAACAGTCCTTGGACGAGCTGTTCCATGATGATGCACACTGTCGTCAATCACAAGAATCACAATCACAAGAATCCTGTCCACGACGCCATTTGTAACACAAGAGAATAATGTTCTTGTATAGTTCTTTTATTCTTGATTTGATAAATATCAATGATTATGATGATGATGATTATGATGACAGTGGTCCTAAGTAAGGAATACAGTATGGCCGCTTCCGGTCACTGTGACGTCATCACTCAAGGACTGTCCAATATATCAGACAAAAAGGTGTTAAGTACAACACGGCTGACACACGTCTTCACTGGTCAACATCTACTGTGAAAATACCGCCAAAAGATGGCCTACTGTACATTCGGTAAATTGACCAATCAATGGACAGATTCACAAGTGTAAAAAATAAATTATAAAAATTACTTACAGCCAAATACTAACGTTATTTCAGTTATTCAAAAAGGAATTAAACATAAAAATAATCTTCCTTTTCATAATTTGTAAACTTTATAAAAATTTCAATCTGAATCTCGAACCCGATGCAAAATATACTTCGCCCTCTTACACATTTCCCCCCTTTGTCATTGCTTTCCACAGCAATGAAAAGGTTTTCAAAAAAAATAAAAATTTTCTATCACAACATTCAGATATATACACAATTAAACACAATCAAATGAAATAACATAATTACATCTGATTTGGTAACTACATAATCACATCTGATTTTGTCTTGCCCACGAATCACTTAAAGTAGCACTTAATGTAGCACCAAGATTCACAATCGCATCACTTAGTTCTTTAAAAGAATTAAGTACGTTAGTTATTATATGGAGGCCCAGTATTTTCCGTAATATAATATACAGGTTTGCCAAAATTTTAAATCTTTGTGCATGTACTAGATAATTGGTAGTTTTAGAATATGCGAAGCAAATTTCCCACACTCCGTCATTTAGACGTATAGACCACGTTTAAAGATCCGTTTTTTCCGGATATTGCTAGTTTTTCCATCATTTTCGACATATATTTCTAAAATTGAAGTAGTGCACACTCCTCGAGCAAAATAAAACACATATATTTCAAAACATTTTGATGAAAGACAGATGAAAATGGGGATAAGATTTTGCTCCAGGAATGTGCAGTATATTTATTTTGACTTTACAGTACTATTTCCGGTGGCGGATTGAAAGTTCATTGAGAGGTGTACTTTTATTTATGTGAAGTTATATGACCATAGTTCATACAAAATGTTAATAAATTAATAATCCATGCATCGGCAATATATTCATTTTTTCATGTAAGTCTATTTTCAAGAAAAAATAGCATACAAACTTGAACATACGAAGAATAATAAGTTAGATAACTATTGGCCCTGCGATGTGTAGGCCTAACCTGCATCTGACAAACATTTCCAATAAGGATCAAGAACCAATGATAACGCTAAATTAAAAAAAAAATATTCAGTTGATTAATCGTATTGGCATAGGAGAAGAAAACGGGTTTGTATTTTATGCCAAAGGTATAATTTTATTTTTAAAAAATGAGAAAGTTCATATAGCTACCGTCAACAGATTTGAATAAATTACGTATTAATGACAAAGATGACAATAGATCCCGTTTGACTTTCTAATGATTTATTTTTTTTTATTCAAAAAACTTATAATATAAAATATCATCCTTTGCAAAATCTGTTCAAATTAAATAATATTCTGAGGCCATATATTGTTGCATTCTTATATAAACACACATGTATATGTACGTTACGGATGAATTTTAAAATATATCCTTCCCACAATCAGATGACTAATATAAAAAAAAACACGATACTCTGAAAACGTTGATTAATATTTAATTTCACGCTCTATATTTGTTGCTTGTTGCTTATTGCGCCTCTAGTTAAACTTTTGAATGCACCAGTCTATATTTTTAGAGATGTTTATATTCCACGATGAATTAACAAAAAAGGCATATACTTCACCTGGTATTATTTTTATTAAATAAAGATTATTAGATAAACTAAAAATGACTGTCATTAATTATCTGTCAGGGAACCTGAAACGTCAATAGACGACGGAGTTGGGAGCGACATATAAGTTAAAAAGAAAATTCAAACACAAAACCTGGGGGGGGGGGCAATTTGGATGAGGGGGGATCGTTGAAACAGTTATTGTAAAGAATAGGGGGGGAGCATATTGCAAAGAAAAAATACTCACTACGGCGGCCCTTATAGATATACCGGAATTGTCACCCCTGATCAGTCCCGAATTTCATCCAATGTTTTTGTGTCTGGGAAAAGAGCTGTACAACTCATTTCAGACATATAGTTCCCTTTGTTATTAAAAAAAATAAACGTTTAACGTTCTCATTATTCCGTATCCATTATCATCTTGTAAAGGTATATTTTCAAGTATATTTCCTTCCTGATGGTTCTACCAACTTCAAGTCCTATCTCATAAATAAGATCACCTGGATCTTCTTGCCAGTCAGAATCATCACCATGGAACAAAGAAGGCCGGGTTTCCTGGGGGGGGGGGTAACGTTGGTCAATGGCCTGATGTGAATTAAATTTAAAAAAACCTACATACTTACCACTTTAGTACTTAGTGCATTTACTACACAGTATAATTTACCTGATAATTGGAGTACCATTAAGGCCTCCTACACTGCCACCTACTGGTGTATTCAAGTTCCATCTCATTAAGATTTGTGTTGGTTGATAGTCCTAACCCAACAGTTACATGTAGGTCACTATCTTATTCTTTTGTACTTAAACCATTTTCATTAATTTTTGCACCATGGTTTACACTTTCTGGCTTTTCAAATACTAATTCTTCCGGTTGACCAGGTCCCTCACCTGTGTCTGTTTTGAAACCAAGCCTCTGAGATCTATGGTGTCTCATCCTGTTAATATGATTGTATCATCATGGTTTTCTTTTCACCCACTTTTTGACCCAATAAATCAGATTCGTATGTTTGTCAACAATTACATAAGGTAAGTCACTCCTGAAATTTGTTATATCAAGGATTTTTTGAGAAGTATATTTTGGACAAGTACTCATAAAGTGTAACTCAAAATCGCAAAGAAAATAGGGGGTCAGTGTGCATCCTACTGATCTACGGTACATTTAAGTTGACCTTTTTGCACTTAAATTTCATCTCTTTGGTCAATTACTTTAACCCTTATTATATTTGATTAGATGTAAGCATGGCTATAAATATAATCTTATTTTACGTAAAATAGTTTGAATAATATTTATCAATAAACAAATCTTTCAAATTAATGCGCGTAAATTATTGTGTGACCTTATTGCACTAAAAAATAACATATTTGGGGTATTAAAAAACTTAATAGGCAATAAAAATTTTTCTTATATCAAACTTTTTACGACTTGGGTGCTGATCAGTCACAAGTATCGAGTTGTTTAAAAAAATAAAAGAAAAAGGTGGGGTCAGTGATGTTAATTTTGAAATATTTGTCAAAATATGTGATTTTCAGGCAAAAAATGGTGTACATTTTACCTTGACTTCTTTAACATATTTTCATTTTTTGGAAAAGTTTGTTGAGGGAAGGTGTAAAACTTAGTCTAAAAATATAAATTAAGACCTATATTAAATATTTTTAGCAATATCAAAACGGAAAATATTCTCCGAGCAAAAGTATGTGAGGCTAAATTTCCATTACATTTGATTTTATAAATGTGCAGATTTGCAGAATTTTCTGCTAAATATCCTTCCACCAAAAGAAATAGTCCCTAATAAATCTTGCTTCTTTGTAGATTTTTGAGCAGTTTTTTCATTGAATGTTAAAAAATTTACGTTGTTGAATTTAAATATGTTATAAAAATTGAATTTTAATAAGTAGTTTTGAAGTTAGAGCTTCTGCGTAAACTTTTCTAAAAAGCTGACGAGTGACTTACCTTAAGGCCAGTGTTTTTTTCTGTACTTTGGGACTGGGGGCTGGGGCCCTTAGAATTGGGAATTTCAGCGTCAATTTGGCTAAATTGGGAATCTCCAAGAAAACCCAGTCACTTAAAAAACATTGTCAAAAAGCATTGTTTTTGTCTTTGTATGACTTTAACAATTAAGCAATTGTTTTAATAAATCAAGACTATTCTTGGTATGAGTTATCTATAATTACTTGCATCAAGAACAATAGTGGTATGAATTATCTAATTATGAAGAAATCCAACATGGCTGAACAACAAAACCTACTTGAACTTCAGTGAAAAACATGCAATAAACAAACTGAATTTGTTTAAATATTTTGTAAGTTTTTCTTGGGGAAAACTTCCACAACATTTTGGGAAAAAACAGGCATATTTTCAATTGGGACTGGGGCCGAATTTCGGCCCCAAATCGGCCCTAAAAAAATCACTGAAGGCCCATACCAAACGTTCATTAGTTGAGGAGATTTTTCTACACTTTTCTGAGGAATTAATGCCAAGGCCTTCTCACCAATTTCAAACTGTTTTTCAGTGGCATTCCTATTGTGGTATCTTTTATGTCTAAACAATGACTGATTTGTAAACAGTCGTGTATTTAATTGAGCTTCTTCCATAGTATCTCGTAAATTCGATTTATATTCGTGTACATTATTTCTTTCACAATCTAAAGGCAGTTTATACATAATATCTAAGGGGTCGAAACTTCCCTCCCTAACATAAGCATGTTAGGGGTGTACCCCGTGCTCTCATGTACCGCAGACCGGTAGTCCATCAACACATTTAGATGGTAAATGTTTGTCCTAATCATGTTGATGGTCTGAAAAATATGCAGGTAACATAGTAGCCAAGGTCTTCTTAAAGCGTTCGACCATTCCATTCAATTTCGGTTGGAAGGCCGTATTTCGAGTCTTGTGAAACCAAGAAGGTTACACAGTTCTTTGAAAAAGTTTTAATACTGCCTACTTTGATAACTACATGTATGTATCACTTCTGGTACACCAAACCTGGTAATAATAGTTAGAGCCTCCATATTTTTGAGTGGGTATGTCCACGTCCAATTAGTAAAGTAGTCTGAAACAAGTATAAATTAATATTAATGACCATTATTAGTTTCTGGTAGTGGTCTTATTAAGTCTTTTTCTTTTTTCTACACTGTGTGCAACCTAATACATAGCTTCTTACGTCGTGCTGAAGCCCAGTCCAATAGAAGCGCTCTCTGACTCTTTCAGGAGTTTTGTTACTCCAAGGTGTCCAGAGGTTCTGACATCATGGCATTGCTGCAAAATATTTTTTCTTTCAGACAAGGGTACACTCACCGGTGATTTTTCTTTTTATCATTTATCAATTTTCTTCTATCTTTGATAAATCCCCATCCTCATCTTATAGACTTTGTAGAAGAACTGGCATTGTTGATACAGCGTCCACTTTAGTCTTTTTTCTGAAATTTGAGGTTCAGCATGGGCAGTTGAAAGGTTTTTCTCCATGCCATGACTTCAGAATACCCACATTGGTGACATGGGTGTCGACTTAGACTGTCAGCATTACCATGCTTTGCACCAGGTCTGTGCCTTATATCGAGGTCATAGGTACATGTACCAAGAAACTCTATCCATCTCACTGCCTGGCCCTGTGGATCTTTAAAATTGAACAGCAACTTAAGAGCACTATGATCTCTTCTGATGATAACTTTGTACCCATAAAGGTAATATAATGCCGGTAATACAAGCAAAACTGCCAAGAGTTCTTTTCGAGTCACACAGTTACGTCGTTCTGACTTGGACAATAGCTTGCTAGCGTAAGCTATTACTTTTATTTGTCCAGATGTCCTTGTAATTATTTTGACAGGACTGCACCAAGTCCCGTCTGATTGACGTCAGTATCTAAGATGAATGGCAAAGCGAAGTCTGGATGAACGAGTATTGGTGCATTGACCAAATGAAATTTAAGTTTTTCGAATGTTGATTGGTATTCAGCAGTCCATTTAATTTCTTTTTACCCTTTTCCGTAAGTTTGAACAAGGGCTTGGCTATAGAAGAAATCTACGATATTAGCCACATAACCCTACAAATGACCTAACCTCGGTGACATTCAAGGGTACAGACCATTTGTTAATGGCTTAAGATTTCTGTGGATCAGTCTGAACACCTTCTCCTTCTTCTTTATATCCAAGAAACAACACCTGTTTCTTAAGTAAAGAACATTTCTTTGGTTTTAATATCAGACCTGCCTCTTCGTCTCCATAAGCCTTTCAAATGTCGCTGGACTGTTACAGAGTCGAAAAGGCATTACTGTGAACTGGTATAGTCCGTTTCTTGTTACGAAGGCAGTCTTTGGCTTATCGCTTTCCTCCATCTCAACTTGCCAGTAGCTGTAATGCAGATCCAATGTACAAAACAACGTTGTCCCTTGTAAACGGTCTAATGAATCGTCGATCCTAGGTAAAGGATTTGCATCCTTTACAGTTTTACTATTTAAAGAACTGATGTCCACACAAAATCTTTTGGTACCGTCCTTTTTCTCTACTAATTCCACGCCTGCAGCCCATGGCCTTTAAGAAGGTTCTACAATTTCTTTTTCAATCATATTCTCAACCTCTTGGTCGACAAAATAAGCTGCATGATGAGGAAACCTACGTGGCGTACAACTCTTTAAGGTGTTTTGAAATACAGCTGCCTTCGCATCCAGTGACGTTTAATTTATCTTAATTTTCCACAACATTTGTAACAGCCCACATGGTTCCTAGAAACATGTTTTTGTAAACAATCTGAGGACTTCCAGATAAGTTCATTAACCTTACCATTACATCGTCTCTGGGGTTAATCAAAGATCTCGCAACCAAAGATTTACCGCTTTTCTGAATCTTTTCGTAAGCCTCCATCACTAATTATATATAATGGTCCCTTGCAATTTATAGTAACGGATCAGGGCATATCCTGTCACTCTTTGTTGGAATGGTGATTGTCTCCTTAAGACCTACTCTGAAACATCCTAAATGACCTTCAAGTTGGAGCTCATGCTCAATTGCTCCAACATAAATTTTTCCTGGAGAAACATCCACCAAAGAGTTATTTTTTTCAGAAAATCTAAACCTAAAATACCGTTGGTACTGATGACGACAATAACTGCTTCAAAAATGAATTCATGACTTCTCATCATAAAGTTTGATGTGTACTTACCCTGCACTTGCAATGGAGTTCCATCGGCTAGAATTACTTTTGTATAACTGGCATAATTTCGACAATTTCAGTGCTAAGCATGTTTTCAAATACTTTATTCGATTAAAGTGTCTGTGTACAATGTAGCACCAGTATCCACTTACAACGTACACGGCACCTTATTAACACTAGTGTTTATAAATAACCCAGACTGAACATCAACTCTTGTTAAAGTTACTGAACTCGTATTCGACTTCCTATTCTTTGGCTTAGCCTCGGTTACCTCTTTTTTTGTTCTACTGCGTCCTTTGGGGCTGCCGTGCATGCATTGTTCGTTTTACAACTGATCTATGTTCTACTATTAACATAACAGTCTTTAGCCCTGTGGCCTCGTCTACCACAGTTATAACACTTAAAAGGGAACCTTGTTTGGTCGTATATTTGTATTGAACTCGATGCATCAGCCTTTAGTTGTCTACTGGTCTCTTTGCGTTCTGACAAAGTGACTGATGTATTCTAAGGCGCATATCAAAGTCTGTTAAGGCTTCGATGAACTGGTCTTTAGCAATCTTCTCTGTAACCTCACGTGGTGCCGTCGGGTACGCTAAATGTGCTAGTCGTCGTATACTTTCCCCTAATTCTGGCAGTGTCTCCTTTAACATGGCTCGATATAGTTTCGTCTATTTAGTCGCTGCAAATCTAGCTTCTAACGCTTCACATAAATCTATATGATGCACAAGCATGATCTGTTTTCATATTCCCAAGAACTGTTGGTGCTTGGCCTCTTAATGATGCTACCAGGTACAAGCACTTTTGTCTATCATTTCACAGGTTGATGCTTATGCCAACTTTACTCATCAACTCATTTATACTGTCGTCATCAGTCTTTTGCCTCACGTCTACACCACAGTCAGTGACTAGAGAGGTCCTACTGATATTAAATGAGTTTGACGTAGACTTTTCTAAAGCTTTTCTTAATTGTCGTCGTCTAACAGCAATTTCTTCAAGATCTCCACCATGGCACCTGATCCCACCTCTGATGTTTCGAAGGTCCGTGTTTGCTCTACTCCTAATTTGCATTGTTTTATTGACTTTGAGATTGAATACTGTTTTTTATCTTCATATCCTTCTTCTACGGCATGATTAAGTGTGTGTTATAGGACCAACGGTATCTAAAAAAAATAAATTCAATTTAGTCTTTTTTTTTCACGAAGAGAAAATGATTCCAAGCACTTCTAAAAAAAGTATACACAAAACGTATGTATATATAAAAGGTCACATTACAGAATAGCAAAAATACGTTAATGTCAGTCGTTGTCACAAACGGGAAGTTAAGACACAGTTAAGGGAAAGGGAGAAAACCACTCAGTTCATCAAATTGGACATACAAATGTAGCCCATTGAAGGAATTTTATGAACAGAATTCGACCTGTTAAGGTCCATAAAATAATACAAAAAAGGAGCAGAACAAAAAGTGACCTCCCAAAACATCCGAGGTGGGAGAGGTCCCATTACATCTCCCAAAATACCAGACTTCAAACACTTCCCGCTCTGGATAATTAACACACTCCAACGCTTTACAAACTCTTTCTCCTTCCTTTGTATTATTTTTTTCTTTAAATAATGCGATACCTTAAAAATCAATGCTTAATAGCGAGCGTCGCGAAGCGAGCTCAATAGACTAACGTGTAAGAACAGAGGAAATTCGGATTGAAATCTGTACATACGTCAGCCAAATTTCTCTGTGCAACATTCCCAGAATTCCTGCACTACCCAATGTCCTTTGCGCGAATATTGCCGAATAAATAAATAAATAATAACGTAAAGCATATATCAGACTTTCAGTTTGTAGAAATCTTTCAAAGAAACAAGAAATAACTCTGCAATGTTTTTCGACAAAAATGGCACTAGTTCTATAGTTTCAAACAGACGCTCGGCTGTCTCCGTAAACTCCGACGAGCTTTGTGACGTCGTATGACGTCACAGCTAGTCGAGAAGTCTCGTGCGGCTTGACGTTCGAAGTAGCTGATCTCATGTGTTTTTGATGGTACAACTGCGCTCGCCCCAACGGTCACACCGTAAACATATTATAGATGTAATCAATGTTAATGATTAGGACATTCCCATGTTTGTTTACTATAGCATACAAAGTACCATGTATTATATGGAATTGTTGCAATATGTAAAGAAAAGAGAATTATGTTTTGAAAAAAGAAATAACATTTTAAAATTCAATTCAAGACTTGCTAGTCCTTTTCAATTAATGTTTCCAAAATAAACAAAATACATGCACGAAGAACAATTTCCAGAATCATTGACATTCTAATAAACATGAAATATTTACATTTCGTTATGTTATGACAAATAAAAACGCCTTTAAAATTTAATTTAAATGTGAAATCAATAGTGTTGACATCGCCTTTATATCCGGGCCTCGACATGGACTCACATCGATTGTTTGAGACTGGGACCAGCAGACTATTGACAATTAAGAATTTTAAAAACATCGATCCCGAGAGAATTATATCCATGGCGCGTTATAAATCGATGAAATCTATCCGTTGTACCTATGACTACACGTCCAATAAATGAGAGCGGTCGCAATATAATTGAACCCCTCACAAAGCCCAGCTAAGAAATAATTGATTTTTTTAAAAACCTAGCTTTATGTTCAAATGCATACGAAATAAATGCAAATGCCTGTGATGGCGGATGGATTACCCGCCTTCTATTTCGTATTTCCACCTTTTCCCATTGCAGGTTCCCGTGATTTTGTCCTAACTGAGATTCATTAAGTGTCCCGACAAAATATGAATGTGGATATAATCTTGGAACAGCTTTTCTTCCTTGTGATCGTCTTAATATCCGGTAAGCCGATATAAACGGAATGCTTGTCTGTTTTTAGTCCTATCTAACGAATTTAAAGTGTTTCTATTTTAGTTTTATCTTTATCCATGATCCCCGTTTGTCTTATTACTATTTCTTTATTGCTTCATCAATGTTGGAATAAGGATAACTTACACATCTATGGTTATTCGTGATAATCCCTCATACATTTGGTAATATTATCTTGCTTGCATATGTTAAACTAGCTTTCTGAGCTTAAACTGTTACTATATCTTTAACAACCATGTTAACAGAGATTCTAAAAACAAGTTTACATGTTCTTTTTTTGATTCTCTTAATAAAACAGCATTTAAAATAATTGAAATATATAAAGTATGTGTAATAGAAAATTCTACATCACCGAAGACAATACGAAAAAGTTTTATTAGTTTTAGTCCCATATAGATCGTAACATCAACAGTATCCGCGTGTTCGATCAGTTTCCTAAATGGCAAATCAAACCACTCATCTGAACACCATTAGGAGAATTCTATGATCATACAATACTACGGTGTATTAAAATTATCAATGTAGCAAGCAGACGTGTTATCTAGCTCCTATAGCATATTTAAGTTACCAAAGTCAAGTACGCAATATTGCGGTCCGTCAAGATTTCACTTACTGTTTCCTACAAAATAATTCATTATGATGGTAAAAACGAGAGTGCATCTTAACTTATAGCTTGAAAATTATGATGAAATAGCTTAAATGACCACAAAACTAACAAGAGATTCAAAAGTTAGTCTTTTAAGAACTTAGACAATGGTGTAAAAAAGTGTTGAAATGTTAATGGTTTCATGAAATAGATTTTGGATAGGTTGTTTAAAAAACATTAAAAATTAATATTTGTCATACACTGCTTATACTCACAAACTATGAATTATTACTGATATGAATATTGGCATTGAATCATTAATTGGATGACGTACCATCACGACAATATTTGTAATAAATGTACAATACCAGAATTCATAAATCGATGTCCAAAACCCATTTGTGTACACTGTTTTAGCTTGAATAAGTTTGAAACAACAACGTTACGATATTCGTCTCAATTAATCGATTTGTCAGTCGATTATCAATCAATGAATCAATCAAATAAATAGATACATAAAAACAAATAAATCAAATCAATCAATAAATGATAAATCAATAAAAAGATAAATATCTTTTTTAGGATATGTACATGTAAAGTACATTTATCAGAAGTACATTTAATAACAAAATTCAAATAAAAGAACTATGCCATATCTAAGAGTAACTATCAACGCATCATAAATTTATACCACCATAGTATTTCCTCAATAACTAGCTGTAAAGAACTTATTAACACTCAATAATCCCATAATATATCCTAATCTACCTGATGTAAGGTAATAATATACTTTAGCAGCGCCATTGTGAAGATAAAAGAGATATTTTAATGAGAACTTTATTGATTTTACCCTCTTTACATTCAGTCTCATCACGCCATTAAAAATTCATTTGTCCCACAGTCCCCCTGTCTGCTTTACTTCGTTTCTTCATCAGATGCATTTTTAGACATTTTAATTTTACATATAGATTTGAGTCAGTCACAGATGTTTGGGACCCTATTTTCTATTTATTTCACAAAATTATTTCAAAGAATATATCTAGGATTATTTTTAAAGAAGAAAATTCTTCAACATTATATGTCAGTTTTGAATATTCTAAATATTCGCAATAACCAAACTAATAAGTGAATAACATGGTCTATAATGGATTTTGAAATTTCATAAAAAAGAATCCTTATAAACAAAGCTACAAAGCGGGTTCAATTAGATATTCTAACAAACTTCTATTTTTACTCCTCACTAAAATATTAATAGTAATGAAGAAATACTACAGTACACTATTTCCAGAGGTGACGTTTATTAGATGTGGATACTTCATAAATCCATAGAACTTTTGGACAATTAAAATTAAAATTCACAAAAGTAATAGCACTACATGTGTATACAACAATTTCCAACGTTCAATTTCAGTCCACACTTTTGGACATCATTGAAAGCTTTTATTTTTAAATTAAAAAAATCGTTTATTTACTTACCTAGTAATTTGCAATTGAAAACTTATCTTTTTTTTTTTTAAATCTGATTGTTCGCGTTTTAGTATCAAAAGATTCTTCCGTCTCTGATTGACGGCATCTTTGTTAATTTTTGGAGACTCGGTCTTTCAAAAATCATTTGTTCCCTTGTTTATGGGAATTAATTGTGCACCGTAATAATCAGGACCTTTCTTTGTATTCATAGGAAATAGAATTTCTTCAGAACCTTATACATTAAACAAATGGAGATGACGAACAGTATTCGAGATCAAAAGTCTATAAAACAATACAAAATAGGAGCAGAGCAAACACGGACCCCCGAAACATCAAAAGTAGGACCAGGTGTTATTGAGGGGTGAGCAACCCCTGCCGAAAGTTGCACCCTCCATGTATTTTTTATTTTACAATATTTATTATCCCTTACGTGTCGACATGATATTTCACAACGAGCTTGATATAAAAGATACTGAGTACATAGTACGTAGACACATCTATTTACATACTGAGTACCGTAGATACATCTGTTTCATATTAGGATGTTTTATTAGAAAAAGACATTTATGGTAACATAACAACACATTTTTATGATAAATGTGATGACTTTAACTTTCCAATCACCAGCTCCCGTTACTTACGGAATGCAGAAATAAATTCAGTTTTTTTCGAACACGCACAAGCATGGTCAATGCCAAATGAGACGGCGTCTAAAATTTTTAACAGGATGTTAAACAACATTCATAAGTCAATATGAGATATTATTGCGCAACCCCCATCCCAGACTTTTAGAAATTAAAGTACTAATCAGATCATAATAGAGTCTATACAGTAAGATTTTGGCGTAAATCTTTGTTCAAATTGTCCATTCTAGAGCTTGATGTTGAGCTAACTCCCCAAACAATCCCTCATCTTACCTGTAAGTCTCCATTCTTTTCAGAAAACTGTCTATTTTTTTTTTAAATTCACATTATTTTCTAAAAACAAGAACGGACACTTGAAACGAAGAGAACGGAGAATTACAGGTGAACTTTCGTATGTGCTCAATGATTGATTGTATGTTGTTTCACATACCATTAGAGAATTTTCACTCATATGGAGACGTTAAAGGTTGGAGGGCTTCAAATTTAAACCTATACTCGGCACTCAGGACCATTGAGCAGTGAGGGATCTTTATCATGCCAACGCCTACCGTGAAATGTAACCTACGTTTTTAAGGTCATATCCGAAAGACCCGTGACTTTCACTTCTAATGCCGAGCGCTTGGCGAAGAAAGAGACACTACATATTTTACGGCGCCTCGAACAAGAATCAATCCTGGGCCTCTCGATCACAAAACGCACGCTCTACCACAAGGCTACCGTGACCGGCGCATGTGCTCAAGAGTAGAAGCACAAATACATACATTAAAAAGAATTTAATTTAGAATACGTATATAACTAAAAAATGCTGAAATCTAAATTGATACAAAACACAATGTCTGGACAGCATCCGTTAAATTTTACGTACAGGTAAAATGCATTCTTAACTTAATGGTCTAAACTTTATTTTTTATAAAACGTACATTCCAATGACACAATTTCAAAATTTCAAAAAGTTTCAGAAAGATCAATTTTTAGACCAAAGTAAAGTTAGAGTATTAAATCCACTACCTTGGAAACAGTACCGGCTATATACCATGAACATTACACTGCTGCAGCATTCTTTTCCGTCAAAAATAATTTATATGAAATATTGAAAGATTTGCAATACATTTTCAGATCCAAGTTTAGCTTATGGCTAATCCAAAACTCAGAACACAATTTGCATCTCTCTATAAAATTACTGCAGTCCAAGATATGCTCAAAGTTGAATTCAAATAAAACATTTCCAAATTTCATTGTAATCAGCTAAGTTGTATTTTGCCAGAGAAGAAGTAAAAAATTAGCTAATATATATATTTTCGTTGACTATTCCATGTTTCCAGATCCAACTATTTCTGATTTTGTGCCTCTTTCGGTTCATTAGAATTTGTTTCTGTCATCTGCTCTCTCTATCAGAGAAAAAAACAAACATTTACACATTTTACAGTGCAAATTATTAACTGATTTTGATGCATCGCATACTTATTTAAATGCTAGTATCCTCCAAAATTTACCCGAGACTGTCCTTTTGTAAACAATGAACTTATAGTATTTGTTCTATTTGTCATTTCTGATATTTTTTGTTCAGTTTCAATTTATTTTCAGAAGAAAGGAAATCATGTTTTAGTAGTATAAAATATATGAAGATAACGAACAGTATCCAAGTTCAAAAGTCTATAAAACAATAAAAAAAAAATAGGAGCAGAACAAACACGAACCTCCGAAACATCAGAGGTGGGATCAGGTGCCATGGACATCCCGTGCCGACAAGTCACACCCATCGTGTGCTCATTGTCAGGATTGGGAGTTAACGGAAAATCCGTCGTCAATGCAGTGTGTAAATAATGTATTAACAACTAGTATGAAAAACATCAGTCAGCATTTGACTCAATGACAACTTGTAGAAGATACGGCCCTCTCACAGAATGAATAGTTTCTGGCCTGTCTACACTGATTTGCTGTTAATGCTTCTGACAACAGTACTGGTGATTTTTACAGATATTTCCGGGGAGGAGACGTTCTGTGAGAACAGACAGAATAAATTCCCCTGTGAACATGGCTGCTGTGGGGACTACAAAGACCAGCACTGCTGCTCCTTCGCGGGACTTATCGTCGGTATTATCATCGGAGTAGCACTCCTCATCGCTGTCATCGCAGGGATTGTTTACTGCTGGCTTAAGAAACATTGGCGCAAGGAATCGTGTACCCCTGTGGCGGTATCTAGTCACAACTGCAGAGGAGCAAACGTCACGGTGCTGCATCAGTCCAGGACGATGGCTATCACCACAGGTCAGTAGTTCTTTAGCTTCAAAGGTCAAGATCATTGTGTACAAAAACTTAGGAATTTACTGATATATTTTATGACACGATACAAGTGTCTTTTTAAGCAAAGGGCTATTAAGTTCAACACATTATCATAACTGAATCTGGGTGTCATCAAAATAGACAAGAAGTTATAATAAATTACAGATTTTTAGCACAAAAATCTTTTTACAAATTCATTTCCCTTAAATCAGACAAGCTGTTATTTAACACAGGTAAGAAACCATAGTAAGGAATAAAAAGGTGGCCTTATTAGATAAAATACTGTCAACCCTAATATGGAAATAATGGCTACAAATAACAACCACTCACTACCATCCCAAAGTACCAAGACACTTTAAACCAAAAATTATGCTATTTCATAATTCATTATTATGATATTGTTAACTTGATTATTTATTTCCTTTTTTTAGGGTCGTCGAATCACAGTCCGGGATTTTCCCCTTACGATTTGACTTTTAATCAGCAGTTTCCGCCGCCTTACAGTGCACAAGTGCCCCCAGCCCTTAAATATTCTCCGCCCCCGTATTCTCAGGCTCCGCCCCCGTACTCATCTAAGACCCCCTCACAACGAACGACAGTACACAGTATTGGGAGTGAAAGTGAAATAGCCGTCCCCCCATCCTCCGGAAGTGGACCACCTCCTGTCTCCTATTGATAGCTCATGGTGAAAAAATAAGGAGAAAAGGACCAAGTGTTTTCAGAAAATTTATATAAACATGTGAATTCTTTTCATATATGTGTACTTATTGTTTATGTTATGTGATATTTTTGAACGGGTCATCTTTAAAGGATATTGTATATTTTCCTTTTGAAAGAACATCCACTTCAACTGTTATTTAATTTTTATTCTTCAAAAGCGATTTCAGGCAATACAAATTTTCATGCCGACGTACAATGAGGTTATATGAGGACGTTTATTGTATATATGTATCGTATTTACTAAAAATTTTTGAATTATTTTGAAGTGAATATTGGATAAGGCAACTAATTTCAAAAGTAGAATTTCGATTTATTTCCATATCTTCAATGTACATATACTGTATACACTGTATGAGAGAGAGAGAGAGAGAGATAGAGAGAGAGAGAGAGAGAGTGAAACATGTGTCCAATCTCAATGTAAATAAGGTTTTTGAATTGATCTTAAATCTTTCTTTTTTATTTGTCTTATCCCTTCTCTGATGTTTTGGAGGCATGTGTTTACTCTACATCTATATTACACTGTTTATGGACTTTTGATCTTGAATACTGAATACTATTCGTTATCTCCAAATGTGTCTTACTTAGAAATGTAAGATTTCAAATATTTCCTGATTCTTCTTTTGTTTTATTCATCTGACTTTTGTGTTAAAGAAATCGTCTATCCATGGTATTACTAAGGAAGTAGATGTACTATATATCAAACTCTGACAAATATTGTTCTTTGATTAACATTGCCGAATATATTCATATTCTTAATATGTAACATTTATATGTTTTATTATTTTTTGGCATAGCCATTTGTTAACAGTAAGCTTGATATTTATTATGCAGAACATATTGTAAGGATGCAACCTTTAAATCTGTCACCAGTAAAGAGATAATTTATTTTATTAAATGGTATTGCTTTCTCTAGTATTGGTTATTACCTTTGAAACATTTACATATTTCAGAATGAAATAAACTGCACAAAGATGTACCGACTGTCAATATGGAATATTCCCAATAAACGACAAAAAGAGAAAAAGAAATTAACGTTTCTAAAATTCTGTACATCGTTTTTCAATTATTTCTTATAAGATAATTAAATGATATTTTACAAGGATTTCACTATTACTATTTAGAAATTTAATTGATTACCGTTTGCAATTAAAACTTACCATTTGGTAGTTGTTTGACTGATATGCTTCCTTAACATCGCAAGGTCATTACTTGGGCTAAATCGAACAAGAAAGGAGCAAAGTTGCAGTGTCATCACTTTTTCTCAATGGCTTTTTCTAATAGCTAATATCTCAATATTATGGATTAAGGGTTTTTAAAATGCATCTACAATTTGTTTAAAATGTGTGGTATCTTTGCTATGAAAGGCTGTTCAAGTTCAAGACGACACTTTGTCAAATTTGATTAAATGTATCAGATCCATGTTAAAATCGCATATTAAAAGATTTAGCGGAAATATGAAACCATCTATCCTTCTGTTTTCAATAATTCAGAATTGAAAAATTAGTTAGATGGATTACATGATCAGTACGTACTGGTTCCTGCCGACAAAGCTGGTTCATGTAATAACATTGCCTTCGTTTGTAAGGCTAATTATATATATTGTATTTTAAAAGAACTAAAAGCGGTAATCCAACTTACCCTAAAAAATACTATAGTTTACTACTGTTTACGATAGTTAATCAAAGTTCAAAAGTTTTCACCATAGTAAATCAAAGTTCCCATGTTTTTACTTCAGTAAATCAAAGTTCCAAAGTTTTTACTATAGTAAATCAAAGTTTCAAAGTTATTACTATAGTAAATTAAAGTTCCAAAGTTTTAACCATAAGAAATCAAATTCCAAAGTTTCACATTAGTAAATCAAAGTTCCAAAGTTTTTTCTGTAGTAAATCAAAGTTCCAAAGGCATTACTATAGTAAATTAAAGTTCCAAAGTTTTAACCATAGTAAATCAAAGTTCCAAAGTTTTCACTATAGTAAATCAAAGTTACAAAGTTTTCACTATGGTAAATTAAAGTTCCAAAGTTTTCACTACAGTAAATGAAAATTCTAAAATTTATACCATAGTTATTCAAAGTCTCAAAGTTTTTACCATAGTTAATCAAACTTCCAAAGTATTTACTATCGTAAATCAAATTTTTAAACTTTTATGTGTTGTTTTATTACGTTTTTTTTTTATTATTATTAATATGTTTCAAGTGGAATGATATTGGTTTGTTTGGGCTGGTTTTTGTTGTTCATCTTAATTTAGATATGAAAAGTTATTAATTTAAATGTGATATTTACCGTACATTTAACAGTAGAAAAACATGTTGACTGAGGTTTATGGAGCAAATATTTTTATTCTAAGTGACGGAATTTTTATCTTATGGACTCACAAAATGAAATGTTAGTTCTGTATATTTTAATATTCCAGGGAACCAAAATGAATTCTAATTACTATAAACTTCTATATGTATAAATATTTGTTGGATTCCGAAACTTCATTAGAATCCCTACGAGCAAAGATGCATAGCGGGTTCCAGTAAATGTTCAACCAATCCCTTGTCTTTACTCCTCACTAAGATATTTACAATAGTGAAGGAGAATCTTCAAGAGTATCGAGCAACAATATATTCAAAAAGTGGTGTAAATCAGATATTGATATTTGAAAATTCCAATTTACTTTTGGACAAATGAAATCACAGGATTTTATCAAATTCAACAGCTTAAAAACTGATTATTTTTAAACTTTACACACAAACATTCCCCACGATAAATCAAAGTCCAGGCTTTTTGATATCATTGACAGCTGTCTTTCAATAAACATGGAACTCGTAAATTTACATACCTTGTCATTGGTCATTTGCAAAAAACGTTGTTAAAGACATTCTGAAAAGACACACAAAAACTCTGAAGTTGACATTAAAAGATTTTTGAGTGTCTGATTGACGGTATCTTTGTTCTTTATGGAGACTAGGGCTTCCAACAATTTATTGGAATTCCCAAGAGAATTAATTGCGCCCCATTATACCGTTATAAGGAAATCCAAATTCCTATGCTTGAAAAGAAGAAAATACTTCTTGTGGCCATCAAATCGATGTTTTGAAATATCAACACCGAATGGTCAATTAATAAGGGCAATTTTCATTCTTATGTAGATAAGATATATCCTGGTGAGCTCGTAATAAATGATACCACAGAATCTGACAGATTTTTATATTTTGGATATTTTACTTGAAAAAAAGGTGGTTATGGTAAACTAACAACCAAGCTCTATGATACACGTAATGACTTACTTTGCAATCATCAATTTCCCTTACGTATGCAGCAATATACACCCATCACCTGCATACAGATGCATTTATATATGTATTAGTCGAGTCTATATGCAAGGGCATGCTCTGCGTGAGAGAGAGAGAGAGAGAACTGCAGAGAGAGAGAGATAGAGAGAGAGAGAGAGAGAGAGAGAGAGAGAAGGGGACATAGAAAGAGAGAGAGAGAGAATAGGTCACTTCTTAGCAGTATCATTTCCTTGTATGACCTTCCCTGGAGATATTTCATTTATGTCCCACATACATTAAACGGTGTCCATTATAGAACGAAACTTTTAAATGTTACCTACTAACAGGGTTAATTAAACATCAACGTACGAATCAGCGAAAAATAGTAGATGATAGCTATTATATATGTCAAACGGAGAGCCTTTATTTCTAGGTTTGCCTTGAGCTTTACATTAACGTCACTAAAAACAGAATGTCAAACTTCGGTCAGAGTTTTACTGTGTGACCGGAAAACGAGTCAAGTGTAAACTTAAGACTTATTCGGCTACCGGATGTTGAGTGATGTTAACAATATAAATATTTTATGTATTTGGCGAATGGAATATAAATCTAAATTTAAGGCCATCGACGTGAATTTTGGTATAGACTTTTATAAATCATCAAATGTATTACTCGTGTAAGCCATTCATAGTATTTATGGTCTTAAGTATCACGATATGCATACGGACAACCTATTACCGGCAAATTAGACTACGGTTGCAACTGGGACCACAGACGGCAATTAAAGTTGGTTTTCGCCATTACAGACACCTATTTTTTTTCTGTTAAATATACTAGTTTTTAGAGTTACTTTCTGAAATCCATCATCATGAAAGATACGTTAAAGAAAATTTTCAAATGTTCAAACCGTAAATGTTTAAAAAAAAATTCTTTCCATGGTATTAATTTACTTATTTAAAAGATAAAGAAGATGGGGGGATAAGGCGGGCGAAGTGCCTATAGTGAGACAGATAAGAAGTGAAAAATTAAATCTCAATTATATCTAACTTTTATTTGATATTTTATCTAATAATAGAGTATATTTACTGTAAAATCTCCACAATTTACAAAAATCTCACAAAGACTGAAAATATTTGCCTATGAAAAAGCACACACACACTAAAAAGAACAAAAACGATCATTTTCTCACACTTAAACAAAAATTTTCAATATGAGTGGGACTTCGCTCCATTTTTTTGAAAGATGATCCTAAAAGTTTATAATAGAATATACAATTTTTGGTTTACAAAAACATGGAGCGAAGACCCAGTATACCTTAAAAGTACACTTTTATGACAAAATATTTGCATCTTTCCGAGAATTACTTTAAGTCCATAAGGCTTTTTTTCAATTTTGCAGATTTTTTATTGACCTGGTCAATCGGTGTAATTTTATCTACAATACCCGAATAAAAGTCATAGTAAAGGTTCAATTTTCTCTTACTTCACATCATCACCAATCTTTTTCAACTAATGACCCTTGATTAAAATATATACGCATGTATTACAGCATTACTATCCTTTCAGCTGTCAAAATCATGTCGACTTTCGCGGGATTTAAAACGAAAGTAGAATGGTAGATGAATACCGATCCCGATCAGAATTAAGACGAAGAAAAACAGAAATAAAAAAAAAATCGAGGCGAGGGTATAAAACCGGGGCGGGCGGGGATGAGAATCTAGGAATATTTTTATCATGGCCTTATTTGAAGCTTTTTTTCAAAATCATAAGTCAAAAGCAAGTATATAATAAGATTTCCTTATATCTTATTTTCCTGAAGTTTATTTACCAGTTAGAATTGTAAACTTTATATGATGTAAATTATATTTGAGCCATCTTTTTATGACAATATTACAGTTTCGTAGTAAGGTGAAGTCAAAAGAAAATAAAAAATACTTTGCTTATCTATACCATCCTATAGTAATATCTGTGTTCATTTCATTATTTATTTACCCGTAATTACATAACCTGATGAGAAATGATGGAAAAGGATAAAGGCTAATTAGCAAACTGTTAACATTTAAACTCGATCATTAGTCAAAGTGTTCCGTTGTTTGTATATATTATATTAAATTAAGTAGATAAACCTTTACAGGTGTGTTTTTTGTACTGTTTGATATTTGTATTTATTAAAACTTCCTGTCATTTTTCTGTTGGTTATAAAATTTGCACAAAGCCCCTAAATTTCAGTCTTTACCAAATACTGATAAGACATTTATCTTTTCAATGAACAGTACGTTTTACCACTGTGTCACTTAAAATGGACAAGAATTTGAATGAATCGGAAAGTTTTATATATTTTCAGCGTTAATTAAATGAATAAAGAATCAATACGCACGAATAGCCTAGTCACCCGCACGGCGTAGTGTTTAAAGCGGTAGCTGGACACAGAGGAAGAAATAGGTTCGAATCCCTCTGCGGGACGTTGAGATTATTTAATCTGAGGTTCTGTGCTGCAGTAATTAAGTATTGATACATAAGAGATATCACACTTCTCATACTTTGTTAATGCCGAGATCAGCGGTTAATTGCAGCCCTCCACCGGCAAGTGATTGTGTATCAAAGTGTGCCAAAAAATTGGACAGTACGTTAAAGCAGACAAACGAATAAAACAGATCAATAAATTATCACTTAGAAAAAAAATAACTAAAAAACACTTTGTAAAAAATAAAATAAATTAATTAATATTGTATCGATGAAAACAACAAGAACTAAACATGTAACACTACCTTTTGTTCGTCGTGTTCTGAAATATATCCATTATTCTTCTCTCCGTTTTCGGAGATTTCTATGGTTTCTGACATTTTGATCTACATGTAACATTCCATCAGACTAAATATTTACCAACTGACAGCCCAGTCATTTACAGTGCTGTTATTTCACACATGATTTCACAACGGCGTGGAACAAATATGCCCCCTCTACATTCACAGTTAATATCAGAAGTTAACATTAACTGAACCGTGACGTTATACAGTAAGGGCCTGACTAACAATCATCTGTCTTGCTCCACGTTATGAATATTTTTGGATCCAGCACCCAGTGTAAAGTACGACAATGTTACCATTGTCAAGGGGACACAGAATACTACTGTAACACGTGTAAACATGACCTGTGTCTACAGTGTAAAGAGAAACATGTTATTGATCTAGATATTATATCCCATGATGTTGTGATTTACCGTGAGAAATATAACTACATCTCAAAACAAGAGACCTGTGAGAGACATCCAGAAAATGTCTATGAAAAGTACTGTTGTTCTTGTAAACTCCCTGTCTGTTCCCAATGTGAAGAACACAAAAAACACCTCGTACTGAATATCAGAGTAGAATATCAATCAGGGCGTCGACAAAGCAGAGAAATCATTCAGAACATCAGAAGCAAGATTCTCTCTAACAATTGTCTTCTCCTAGCAAGAATCAGGACTGATATGAAAAAAATTCCCTCAGAAATCGACAATCTTCAATAAGAAATGTCATTAAAAGCTGAGGCAATCAAGAAACTTACTGACATCATGTTGAAGCTGAGTTTGGACAAAAATGTTCACTTATGATTCATAACATGCAACAACTACATCGAAACAGAAAAAGTCAACTTGCTAGCATAGAGAACTATGAACCTAGATGTCAACAATCAATAATTAGGCCGGTAGAATTTCTTTTATTCCTAAAGGAAAGCCATTTCCCGAAGATTAAGGACACTCCAAAAGGTAGACAGCAGGTAATGCTCTCCCTAACCCGGGAAATCAACACTGGGAATCTGATTCAATTACTGAGCGAAATCCAAATCATAGAGACAGGAAAAAGACAAGTAAGAAATGAAAGTTTGTCGAAATTGATGTCTAAACCTGTGTTACACAGATCTTTCACAGTGAGAGGTCTTTATGAATTTGTAACACACATTTTCTGTGTGACGTCAGACCAGGCTTGGGTCAGTGATTGGTATGACAATTTCATCTTAACAAACACAAAAGGTGAAACGCTAGATACTATATTTGATGGACATGGAGCACACACAAAGTCCATTACAGGTGATCTTATATACATAGACAAGAAATGTAACATAAATCTGTATAAAAATGACAGGACAAATTCCATACTGATAAAGCAGGTAGATCCATGGTATCCATGGTGTGTATACTGCTCTCCTATCAATGGAGATCTTCTGGTGGGGATGTATAAGAATGATCCAGTAGAACCAACCAAAGTTGTCAGATATTGCAACACAGGACAACACATACAGACCATTCAACACGACAGTGCGGGTAAGACGCTGTATAAGAGTGTTGGAGACATCACAGAGAACCGTAATGGGGACATTGTTGTTACTGACTCACAGCTAAGTGCAGCAGTGGTGACTGATCGTGGAGGTAGACACCGCTTCTCCTACACAGGACCGCCATCAGGAGAGGAATTATATCCATGTTCAATCTGTACAGACGCTCTGTCACACATTCTGGTGCATGGTGCTTTCAGTCACACAGTACAGATGATTGACAAGGACGGGCAGTTCCTGTCACTATTACTTACACCACAACATGGAATAGGTGCACTCTGGGTCCTGAGTTATGATCACAAAACCCACCTTCTCTGGGGTGCATTTCATGACGACAACATAGTTTGTATATACAGATATATAGAGAGGAAGGATATTTTGACATATGATGAAAGCTAGTTCATTTAATATGCTCAGAAAATTCATTCATACGCCGTGCTTTCTTGTAGGTTATTGTAATTAGTTTTTATATCTAGAAACATACACAGATGAACTTATCTGAGAAGTTATTATAATTTGTAAATAAAATACATGTACACATTTGTGTTCATATGTACAGTGGCTGAAACGTTATTGTTGAAAACCTTCACGAACTATCATCATGTTGCACGAAAACACGATTAACACACGATTAAACCTTTTACACGAACAATCCTTAACGATTCCAAACGTTATACAATCTTTTACAAATGTATACGCAAGCGCACGATTCTTCGTCCAAGATAATTAAAATGTTTACTAATTCATATTTTCAAATCGAAATAAGGCTTCATAGTTATGGACGTTTTCAAGGAAGCATATATTGAAATAACGAACAGTATTCAATATCAAAATTCCGAAAACAATACAAAATAGGTGCAGAGCAATCACGGTCCTCCAAAACATAAAAGGTTGGACCAACCAATCTGCAGGTTATATTTAAGGCCAGATTCTTAAATATTATAGAAAAATGAAATATAGTTTTTTGTATCTTCTAGAGGGTCATTTGTAAAATAATTATATTAAAAGTCATTCTGTTTCTAAACACAAGATTTGGTAAAATTAAAGACATTCTTCAGAATTTCATTAACGATATTTACGAATTCTTTGCAAACAGTTTATTGACATTTACTTAATTGAAGTAACAATGTCTTTGAAATTGAGGTTCAAATTCAAAAACTTAATATTTGTTTCATTCTTTCCTATAAATATATTTTACAAACAAATAACTTAACAATATGACTTCACTGCATTTCCTCCTAAACGGATACATTGCTACGGTAAATATCATGTGTAAAGAAGTCAATCATTTCAAATGCTAGAAAAGAATGTAATCAAACATATTTTTTCTACAAATGAATTATGACATAACGAGCATTAACGAATTGTATTGATAAACAAGTCTGTAAATAGACTTTATAAGATTGACTCTTACTAGTTTTTAGATTTTTTTCTCATTCAAAAACAAATAGACAACGGAACATTGCCTATATCACTGTCATTCTCATTGTCTTGCTATGTAATTCTTTGTAGTGCAGTCCTAGATGTTTAGAAAGATAGTGTTTGATTGAGAAAACTAAAGATTTTGGGGGATACTTGTGATAGATGAAGCCACGGATACTTCTAACAAAAAGTTAATTCTGAAATGATTTACTAGTATATCAGGTATCAAAACAGAACCACATGGCCACGTAAACTTCAGTTTGTTTTGGGTAATCCTAATGGGCCAAGCAATCTGGGATAAATTAATAAATTAAAGGAACCATGCCAGCGCCTAATGCCTCGAAACTTTTCTTGTCCTGACAATTAACAGAGTAAATCCTGTCGCCTGTGTTAATGAAACGCTTGAAGATTACGAACAGTCTTTAAGATCAAAAGTCCATAAAACAAAACATACTGTAATAGAAGCAGAGCAAACACGGACCTCCAAAACATCACAGGTGGGATCATTCCCTGTCGACCAGTTACATTTGCCGTGTGCTCCTTGTCATGATCGAGAGACAACGAAAAATGCTTCGTCAATTCAGTGTATAAATAATTGACTAACAACGAGTATGAAAGACGTCAGACAGCATTTGACTCAATAATAAATTGTGTTTGCTTAAAATATTGGCCATACATCCTACGTAATGATGACTTTAAACGAGACTGCTTACATTCTTGTTTCATCAACTTGTTTGTCAATAATTTACATCGTTTTATAAATTGTTTACACGCAGAGCATGCCCTTGCATATAGACTCGACTAATACATATATAAATGCATCTGTATGCAGGTGATGGGTGTATATTGCTGCATACGTAAGGGAAATTGATGATTGCAAAGTTAGTCATTACGTGTATCATAGAGCTTGGTTCTTAGTTTACCATAACCACCTTTTTTTCAAGTAAAATATCCAAAATATAAAAATCTGTCAGATTCTGTGGTATCATTTATTACGAGCTCACCAGGATATATCTTATCTACATAAGAATGAAAATTGCCCTTATTAATTGACCATTCGGTGTTGATATTTCAAAACATCGATTTGATGGCCACAAGAAGTATTTTCTTCTTTTCAAGCATAGGAATTTGGATTTCCTTATAACGGTATAATGGGGCGCAATTAATTCTCTTGGGAATTCCAATAAATTGTTGGAAGCCCTAGTCTCCATAAAGAACAAAGATACCGTCAATCAGACACTCAAAAATCTTTTAATGTCAACTTCAGAGTTTTTGTGTGTCTTTTCAGAATGTCTTTAACAACGTTTTTTGCAAATGACCAATGACAAGGTATGTAAATTTACGAGTTCCATGTTTATTGAAAGACAGCTGTCAATGATATCAAAAAGCCTGGACTTTGATTTATCGTGGGGAATGTTTGTGTGTAAAGTTTAAAAATAATCAGTTTTTAAGCTGTTGAATTTGATAAAATCCTGTGATTTCATTTGTCCAAAAGTAAATTGGAATTTTCAAATATCAATATCTGATTTACACCACTTTTTGAATATATTGTTGCTCGATACTCTTGAAGATTCTCCTTCACTATTGTAAATATCTTAGTGAGGAGTAAAGACAAGGGATTGGTTGAACATTTACTGGAACCCGCTATGTATCTTTGCTCGTAGGGATTCTAATGAAGTTTCGGAATCCAACAAATGTTCATACATATAGAAGTTTATAGTAGTTAGAATTCATTTTGGTTCCCTGGAATATTAAAATATACAGAACTAACATTTCATTTTGTGAGTCCATAAGATAAAAATTCCGTCACTTAGAATAAAAATATTTGCTCCATAAACCTCAGTCAACATGTTTTTCTACTGTTAAATGTACGGTAAATATCACATTTAAATTAATAACTTTTCATATCTAAATTAAGATGAACAACAAAAACCAGCCCAAACAAACCAATATCATTCCACTTAAAACATATTAATAATAATTTTAAAAAAACGTAATAAAACAACACATAAAAATTTAAAAATTTGATTTACGATAGTAAATAGTTTGGAAGTTTGATTAACTATGGTAAAAACTTTGAGACTTTGAATAACTATGGTATAAACTTTAGAATTTTCATTTACTGTAGTGAAAACTTTGGAACTTTAATTTACCATAGTGAAAACTTTGGAACTTTGATTTACTATAGTGAAAACTTTGGAACTTTGATTTACTATGGTTAAAACTTTGGAACTTTAATTTACTATAGTAATGCCTTTGGAACTTTGATTTACTACAGAAAAAACTTTGGAACTTTGATTTACTAATGTGAAACTTTGGAATTTGATTTCTTATGGTTAAAACTTTGGAACTTTAATTTACTATAGTAATAACTTTGAAACTTTGATTTACTATAGTAAAAACTTTGGAACTTTGATTTACTGAAGTAAAAACATGGGAACTTTGATTTACTATGGTGAAAACTTTTGAACTTTGATTAACTATCGTAAACAGTAGTAAACTATAGTATTTTTTAGGGTAAGTTGGATTACCGCTTTTAGTTCTTTTAAAATACAATATATATAATTAGCCTTACAAACGAAGGCAATGTTATTACATGAACCAGCTTTGTCGGCAGGAACCAGTACGTACTGATCATGTAATCCATCTAACTAATTTTTCAATTCTGAATTATTGAAAACAGAAGGATAGATGGTTTCATATTTCAATCTTTTAATATGCGATTTTAACATGGATCTGATACATTTAATCAAATTTGACAAAGTGTCGTCTTGAATTTGAACAGCCTTTCATAGCAAAGATACCACACATTTTAAACAAATTGTAGATGCATTTTAAAAACCCTTAATCCATAATATTGAGATATTAGCTATTAGAAAAAGCCATTGAGAAAAAGTGATGACACTGCAACTTTGCTCCTTTCTTGTTCGATTTAGCCCAAGTAATGACCTTGCGATGTTAAGGAAGCATATCAGTCAAACAACTACCAAATGGTAAGTTTTAATTGCAAACGGTAATCAATTGAATTTCTAAATAGTAATAGTGAAATCCTTGTAAAATATCATTTAATTATCTTATAAGAAATAATTGAAAAACGATGTACAGAATTTTAGAAACGTTAATTTCTTTTTCTCTTTTTGTCGTTTATTGGGAATATTCCATATTGACAGTCGGTACATCTTTGTGCAGTTTATTTCATTCTGAAATATGTAAATGTTTCAAAGGTAATAACCAATACTAGAGAAAGCAATACCATTTAATAAAATAAATTATCTCTTTACTGGTGACAGATTTAAAGGTTGCATCCTTACAATATGTTCTGCATAATAAATATCAAGCTTACTGTTAACAAATGGCTATGCCAAAAAATAATAAAACATATAAATGTTACACATTAAGAATATGAATATATTCGGCAATGTTAATCAAAGAACAATATTTGTCAGAGTTTGATATATAGTACATCTACTTCCTTAGTAATACCATAGATAGACGATTTCTTTAACACAAAAGTCAGATGAATAAAACGAAAGAAGAATCAGGAAATATTTGAAATCTTACATTTCTAAGTAAGACACATTTGGAGATAACGAATAGTATTCAGTATTCAAGATCAAAAGTCCATAAACAGTGTAATATAGATGTAGAGTAAACACATGCCTCCAAAACATCAGAGAAGGGATAAGACAAATAAAAAAGAAAGATTTAAGATCAATTCAAAAACCTTATTTACATTGAGATTGGACACATGTTTCACTCTCTCTCTCTCTCTCTCTCTCTCTCTCTCTCTCTCTCTCATACAGTGTATACAGTATATGTACATTGAAGATATGGAAATAAATCGAAATTCTACTTTTGAAATTAGTTGCCTTATCCAATATTCACTTCAAAATAATTCAAAAATTTTTAGTAAATACGATACATATATACAATAAACGTCCTCATATAACCTCATTGTACGTCGGCATGAAAATTTGTATTGCCTGAAATCGCTTTTGAAGAATAAAAATTAAATAACAGTTGAAGTGGATGTTCTTTCAAAAGGAAAATATACAATATCCTTTAAAGATGACCCGTTCAAAAATATCACATAACATAAACAATAAGTACACATATATGAAAAGAATTCACATGTTTATATAAATTTTCTGAAAACACTCGGTCCTTTTCTCCTTATTTTTTCACCATGAGCTATCAATAGGAGACAGGAGGTGGTCCACTTCCGGAGGATGGGGGGACGGCTATTTCACTTTCACTCCCAATACTGTGTACTGTCGTTCGTTGTGAGGGGGTCTTAGATGAGTACGGGGGCGGAGCCTGAGAATACGGGGGCGGAGAATATTTAAGGGCTGGGGGCACTTGTGCACTGTAAGGCGGCGGAAACTGCTGATTAAAAGTCAAATCGTAAGGGGAAAATCCCGGACTGTGATTCGACGACCCTAAAAAAAGGAAATAAATAATCAAGTTAACAATATCATAATAATGAATTATAAAATAGCATAATTTTTGGTTTAAAGTGTCTTGGTACTTTGGGATGGTAGTGAGTGGTTGTTATTTGTAGCCATTATTTCCATATTAGGGTTGACAGTATTTTATCTAATAAGGCCACCTTTTTATTCCTTACTATGGTTTCTTACCTGTGTTAAATAACAGCTTGTCTGATTTAAGGGAAATGATTTTGTAAAAAGATTTTTGTGCTAAAAATCTGTAATTTATTATAACTTCTTGTCTATTTTGATGACACCCAGATTCAGTTATGATAATGTGTTGAACTTAATAGCCCTTTGCTTAAAAAGACACTTGTATCGTGTCATAAAATATATCAGTAAATTCCTAAGTTTTTGTACACAATGATCTTGACCTTTGAAGCTAAAGAACTACTGACCTGTGGTGATAGCCATCGTCCTGGACTGATGCAGCACCGTGACGTTTGCTCCTCTGCAGTTGTGACTAGATACCGCCACAGGGGTACACGATTCCTTGCGCCAATGTTTCTTAAGCCAGCAGTAAACAATCCCTGCGATGACAGCGATGAGGAGCGCCACTCCGATGATAATACCGACGATAAGTCCCGCAAAGGAACAGCAGTGTTGGTCTTTGTAGTCCCCACAGCAGCCATGTTCACAGGGGAATTTGTTCTGTCTGTTCTCACAGAACGTCTCCTCCCCGGAAATATCTGTAAAAATCATCATTACTGTTGTCAGAATCATTAACAGCAAATCAGTGTAGACAGGCCAGAAACTATCCATTCTGTGAGAGGGCCGTATCTTCTACAAGTTATCATTGAGTCAAATGCTGACTGATGTTTTTCATACCAGTTGTTAATACATTATTTACACACTGCATTGACGACGGATTTTGCGTTAACTCCCAATCATGACAAGAAGCACACAGTGGGTGTGACTTGTCGGCACGGGATGTCCATAGCACCTGATCCCACCTCTGATGTTTCGGAGGTCCGTGTTTGATCTGCTCCTATTTTTTTATTGTTTTAATGACTTTTGATACTTTTCGTTATCTTCATATTTTTTATATACTACTAAAACATGATTTCCTTTCTTCTGAAAATTAAATTGAAACTGAACAAAAAAATATCAGAAATGACAAATAGAACAATTACTATAAGTTCATTGTTTACAAAAGGACAGTCTGGGGTGAATTTTGGAGGATAGTAGTATTTAAATAAGTATGCGATGCATCAAAATCAGTTAATAATTTGCACTGTAAAATGTGTAAATGTTTTTTTTTTCTCTGATAGAGAGAGCAGATGACAGAAACAAATTCTAATGATCCGAAAGAGGCACAAAATCAGAAATACTAGTAGTTGGATCTGGAAACATGGAATAGTCAGCGAAAATATATATATTAGCCAATTTTTGACTTCTTCTCTGGCAAAATACAAATTAGCTGATTAAAATGAAATTTGGAAATGTTTTATTTGAATTCAACTTTGAGCATATCTTGGACTGCAGCAATTTTATAGAGAGATGCAAATTGTGTTCTGAGTTTTGGATTAACCATAAGCTAAACTTAGATCTGAAAATGTATTGCAAATCTTTCAATGTTTCATATAAATTATTTTTGACGGAAAAGAATGCTGCAGCAGTTTAATGTTCATGGTATATAGACGGTACTGTTTTCAAGGTAGTGGATTTAATACTTCAACTTTACTTTGGTCTAGAAATTGAACTTTTTGAAATTTGAAATTGTGTCATTGGAATGTACGTTTTATAAAAAATAAAGTTTAGACCATTAAGTTAAGAATGCATTTTACCTGTACGTAAAATTTAACGGATGCTGTCCAGACATTGTGTTTTGTATTAACTTAGATTTCAGCATTTTACGTATTCTATATTATATTCTTTTTAATGTATGTATTTGTGCTTCTACTCTTGAGCACATGCGCCGGTCACGGTAGCCTTGTGGTAGAGCGTGAGTTTTGTGATCGAGAGGCCCAGGATTGATTCTTGTTCGCGGCGCCGTAAAATATGTAGTGTCTCTTTCTTCGCCAAGCGCTCGGCATTAGAAGTGAAAGTCACGGGTCTTTTGGATATGACCTTAAAAACGTAGGTTACGTTTCACGGTAGGCGTTGGCATGATGAAGATCCTTCACTGCTCAATGGTCCTGAGTGCCGAGTATAGGTTTAAATTTGAAGCCCTCCAACCTTTAACGTCTCCATATGAGTGAAAATCCTCTAATGGTATGTGAAACAACATACAATAAATCATTGAGCACATACAAAAGTTCACCTGTAATTCTCTTCGTTTCAAGTGACCGTTCTTGTTTTTAGAAAATAATGTGAATTTTTTTAAAAATAGACAGCTTTCTGAAAAGAATGGAGACTTACAGGTAAGATGAGGGATTGTTTGGGGAGTTAGTTCAACATCAGGCTCTAGAATGGACAATTTGAACAAAGATTTACGCCAAAATCTTACTGTATGGACTCCATTATGATCTGATTAGTACTTTAATTTCTAAAAGTCTGGGATGGGGGTTGCGCAATAATATCTCAAATTGAATTATGAATGTTGTTTAACATCCTGTTAAAAATTTTAGACGCCGTCTCATTTGGCATTGACCATGCTTGTGCATGTTCGAAAAAAACTGAATTTATTTCTGCATTCCGTAAGTAACGGGAGCTGGTGATTGGAAAGTTAAAGACATCACATTTATCATAAAAATGTGTTGTTATGTTACCATAAATGTCTTTTCTAATAAAATATCCTAATATGAAACAGATGTATCTACGGTACTCAGTATGTAAATAGATGTGTCTACGTACTATGTACTCAGTATCTTTTATATCAAGCTCGTTGTGAAATATCATGTCGACACGTAAGGGATAATAAATATTGTAAAATAAAAAATACACGGAGGGTGCAACTTTCAGCAGGGGTTGCTCACCCCTCAATAACACCTGGTCCTACTTTTGATGTTTCGGGGGTCCGTGTTTGCTTTGCTCCTATTTTGTATTGTTTTATAGACTTTTGATCTCGAATACTGTTCGTTATCTCTATGTGTTTCATGTATAAGATTATAAAGAAATTCTATTTCCTATGAATACAATAAAAGGTCCTGATTATTACGGTGCACAATTAATTCCCATAAACAAGGGAACAAATGATTTTTGAAAGACCGAGTCTCCAAAAATCACAAAGATGCCGTCAATCAGAGACGGAAGAATCTTTTGATACTAAAACGCGAACAATCAGATTAAAAAAAAAAAGCTATAAATTGCAAATTAATAGGAAAGTAAATAAACGATTTATTTTAATTTAAAGATAAAAGCTTTCAATGATGTCCAAAAGTGTGGACTGAAATTGAACGTTGGAAATTGTTGTATACACATGTAGTGCTATTAGTTTTGTGAATTTTAATTCTAATTGTCCAAAAGTTCTATGGATTTATGAAGTATCCACACCTAATAAACGTCACCTCTGGAAAAAGTGTACTGTAGTATTTCTTCATTGCTATTAATATTTTAGTGGGGAGTAAAAATAGAAGTTTGTTAGAATATCTCATTGAACCCGCTTTGTAGCTTTGTTTATAAGGATTCTTTTTTATGAAATTTCAAAATCCATTATAGACCATGTTATTCACTTATTAGTTTGGTTATTGCGAATATTTAGAATATTCAAAACTGACATATGATGTTGAAGAATTTTCTTCTTTAAAAATAATCCTAGATATATTCTTTGAAATAATATTGTGAAAATGAATGAATGAATGCATCTGATGAAGAAACGAAGTAAAGCAGACAGGGGGACTGTGGGACAAATGAATTTTTAATGGCGTGATGAGACTGAATGTAAAGAGGGTAAAATCAATAAAGTTCTCATTAAAATTTCTCTTTTATCTTCACAATGGCGCTGCTAAAGTTTATTATTACCTTACATCAGGTAGATTAGGATATATTATGGGATTATTGAGTGTTAATAAGTTCTTTACAGCTAGTTATTGAGGAAATACTATGGTGGTATAAATTTATGATGCGTTGATAGTTACTCTTAGATATGGCATAGTTCTTTTATTTGAATTTTGTTATTAAATGTACTTCTGATAAATGTACTTTACATGTACATATCCTAAAAAAGATATTTATCTATTTATTGATTTATCATTTATTGATTGATTTGATTTATTTGTTTTTATGTATCTATTTATTTGATTGATTCATTGATTGATAATCGACTGACAAATCGATTAATTGAGACGAATATCGTAACGTTGTTGTTTCAAACTTATTCAAGCTAAAACAGTGTACACAAATGGGTTTTGGACATCGATATATGAATTCTGGTACATTTATTACAAATATTGTCGTGATGGTACATCATCCAATTAATGATTCAATGCCAATATTCATATCAGTAATAATTCATAGTTTGTGAGTATAAGCAGTGTATGACAAATATCAATTTTTAATGGTTTTTAAACAACCTAACCAAAATCTATTTCATGAAACCATTAACATTTCAACACTTTTTTACACCAAGTTCTTAAAAGACTAACTTTTGAATCTCTTGTTAGTTTTGCGGTCATTTAAGCTATTTCATCATAATTTTCAAGCTATAAGTTAAGATGCACTCTCGTTTTTACCATCATAATGAATTATTTTGTAGGAAACAGTAAGTGAAATGTTGACGGACCGCAATATTGCGTACTTGACTTTGGTAACTTAAATATGCTATAGGAGCTAGATAACACGTCTGCTTGCTACATTGATAATTTTAATACACTGTAGTATTGTATGATCATAGAATTCTGCTAATGGTGTTCAGATGAGTGGTTTGATTTGCCATTTAGGAAACTGATCGAACACGCGGATACTGTTGATGTTACGATCTATATGGGACTAAAACTAATAAAACTTTTTCGTATTGTCTTCGATGATGGTAGAATTTTCTATTACACATACTTTATATATTTCAATTATTTTAAATGCTGTTTTATTAAGAGAATCAAAAAAAGAACATGTAAACTTGTTTTTAGAATCTCTGTTAACATGGTTGTTAAAGATATAGTAACAGTTTAAGCTCAGAAAGCTAGTTTAACATATGCAAGCAAGATAATATTACCAAATGTATGAGGGATTATCACGAATAACCATAGATGTGTAAGTTATCCTTATTCCAACATTGATGAAGCAATAAAGAAATAGTAATAAGACAAACGGGAATCATTAAAGATAAAACTAAAACAGAAACACTTTAAATTCGTTAGATAGGACTAAAAACAGACAAAAATTTCAGTTGATATCGGCTTACCGGATATTAAGACGATCACAAGGAAGAAAAGCTGTTCCAAGATTATATCCACATTCATATTTTGTCGGGACACTTAATGAATCTCAGTTAGGACAAAATCACGGAAACCTGCAATGGGAAAAGGCGGAAATACGAAATAGAAGGCGGGTAATCCATCCGCCATCACGAGCATCTGCATTTATTTCGTATGCATTTGAACATAAAGCTAGGTTTTTAAAAAAAATCAATTATTTCTTAGCTGGGCTTTGTGAGGGGTTCAATTATATTGCGACCGCTCTCATTTATTGGACGTGTAGTCATAGGTACAACGGATAGATTTCATCGATTTATAACGCGCCATGGATATAATTCTCTCGGGATCGATATTTTTAAAATTCTTAATTGTCAATAGTCTGCTGGTCCCAGGCTTAAACAATCGAAGTGAGTCCATGACGAGGCCCGGATATAAAGGCAATGTCAACACTATTGATTTCACATTTAAATTAAATTTCAAAGGGGTTTTTATTTGTCATAACATAACGAAATGTAAATATTTCATGTTTATTAGAATGTCAATGATTCTGGAAATTGTTCTTCGTGCATGTATTTTGTTTATTTTGGAAACATTAATTGAAAAGGACTAGCAAGTCTTGAATTGAATTTTAAAATGTTATTTCTTTTTTCAAAACATAATTCTCTTTTCTTTACATATTGTAACAATTCCATGTAATACATGGTACTTTGTATGCTATAGTAAACGAACAAGGGAATGTCCTAATCATTAACATTGATTACATCTATATTAAGCATTGATTTTTAAGGTATCGCATTATTTAAAGAAAAAAATAATACAAAGGAAGGAGAAAGAGTTTGTAAAGCGTTGGAGTGTGTTAATTATCCGGAGCGGGAAGTGTTTGAAGTCTGGTATTTAGGGAGATGTAATGGGACCTATCCCACCTCGGATGTTTTGGGAGGTCATTTTTTGTTCTGCTCCTTTTTTGTATTAATTTATGGACCTTAACAGGTCGAATTCTGTTCATAAAATTCCTTCAATGGGCTACATTTGTATGTCCAATTTGATTAACTGAGTGGTTTTCTCCCTTTCCCTTAACTGTGTCTTAACTTCCCGTTTGTGACAACGACTGACATTAACGTATTTTTGCTATTCTGTTATGTGACCTTTTATATATACATACGTTTTGTGTATACTTTTTTTAGAAGTGCTTGGAATCATTTTCTCTTCGTGAAAAAAAAAGACTAAATTGAATTTATTTTTTTTAGATACCGTTGGTCCTATAACACACACTTAGTCATGCCGTAGAAGAAGGATATGAAGATAAAAAACAGTATTCAATCTCAAAGTCAATAAAACAATGCAAATTAGGAGCAGAGCAAACACGGACCTTCGAAACATCAGAGGTGGGATCAGGTGCCATGGTGGAGATCTTGAAGAAATTGCTGTTAGACGACGACAATTAAGAGAAGCTTTAGAAAAGTCTACGTCAAACTCATTTAATATCAGTAGGACCTCTCTAGTCACTGACTGTGGTGTAGACGTGAGGCAAAAGACTGATGACGACAGTATAAATGAGTTGATGAGTAAAGTTGGCATAAGCATCAACCTGTGAAATGATAGACAAAAGGGCTTGTACCTGGTAGCATCATTAAGAGGCCTAGCACATACAGTTCTTGGGAATATGAAAACAGATAATGCTTGTGCATCATATAGATTTATGTAAAGCGTAAGAAACTAGATTTGCAGCGACTAATCAGAGGGAACTATATCGAGCAATGTTAAACATGAGAGGTCAAACGAGACACTGTCAGAATTACGGGAAAGTGTACGACGACTAGCACATTTAGCGTAACCGACGGCACCATGTGAGGTTATAGAGATGATTGCTAAAGACCAGTTCATCGACGCCTTAACAGACTTTGATATGCGCATTAGAATACATCAGTCACTTTGTCAGATCACAAAGAAACCAGTAAACAACTAAAGGCTAATGCATCGAGTTCAATACAAATATACGACCAAACAAACTTCCCTTTTAATTGTCATAACTGAGGTAGACGAGGCCACAGGGCTAAAGACTGTTATTTTAATAGTAGAACAGAGATCAGTTGTAAAACGAACAATGCATGCACGGCAGCCCCAAAGGACGCAGTAGAACAAAAAAGAGGTAACCGAGGCTAAGCCAAAGAATAGGAAGTCGAATACGAGATCAGTAACTTAAACAAGAGTTGATGTTCAGTCTGGGTTATTTATAATTTATAGTGTTCATAAGGTGACATGTACGTTGTAAGTGGATACTGGTGCTACATTGTACACAGACACTTTAATCGAATAAAGTATTTGAAAACATGCTTAGCACTGAAATTGTCGAAATTATGCCAGTAATACAAAAAATAATTCTAGCCGATGGAACTCCATTGCAAGTGCAGGGTAAGTGCACATCAAACTTTATGATGAGAAGTCATGAATTCATTTTTGAATCAGTTATTGTCGTCATCAGTACCAACGGTATTTTAGGTTTAGATTTTCTGAAAAAAATAACTCTTTGGTGGATGTTTCTTCAGGAAAAATGTATGTTGGAGAAATTGAGCATGAGCTCCAACTTGAAGGTCATTTAGGATGTTTCAGAGTAGGTCTGAAGGAGACAATCGCCATTCCAACAAAGAGTGACAGGATATGCCCTGGTCCGTTACTATAAATTGCAAGGGACCATTATATATAATTAGTGATGGAGGCTTACGAAAAGATGCAGAAAACCGGTAAATCTTTGGCTGCGAGATCTTTGATTAACCCCAGAGACGATGTAATGGTAAGGTTAATGAACTTATCTGGAAGTCCTCAGATTGTTTACAAAAACACGTTTCTAGGAACCATGTGGGCTGTTACAAATGTTGTGGAAAGTTAAGATAAATTAAACGTCACTGGATGCGAAGGCAGCTGTATTTCAAAACACCTTAAAGAGTTGTACGCCACGTAGGTTTCCTCATCATGCAGCTTATTTTGTCGACCAAGAGGTTGAGAATATGATTGAAAAAGGAATTGTAGAACCTTCTTAAAGGCCATGGGCTGCAGGCGTGGTACTAGTAGAGAAAAAGGACGGTACCAAAAGATTTTGTGTGGACATCAGTTCCTAAAATAGTAAAACTGTAAAGGATGCAAATCCTTTACCTAGGATCGACGATTCATTAGACCGTTTACAAGGGACAACGTTGTTTTGTACATTGGATCTGCATTCCGGCTACTGGCAAAATGAGATGGAGGAAAGCGATAAGCCAAAGACTGCCTTCGTAACAAGAAACGGACTATACCAGTTCACAGTAATGCCTTTTCGACTCTGTAACAGTCCAGCGACATTATTTTGAAAGGCTTATGGAGACGAAGAGGCAGGTCTTATATCAAAACCAAAGAAATGTTCTTTATTTAAGAAACAGGTGTTGTTTCTGGGATATAAAGAAGAAGGAGAAGGTGTTCAGACTGATCCACAGAAATTTTCAGCCATTAACAAATGGCCTGAACCCTTAAATGTCACCGAGGTTCGGTCATTTGTAGGGTTATGTGGCTAATATCGTAGATTTATCAGTTGTTTTTCTTCTATAGCCAATCCCCTGTTAAAACTTACGGAAAAGGGTAAAAAGAAATTAAATGGACTGCTGAATGCCAAACAACATTCGAAAAACTTAAATTTCATTTGGTCAATGCACCATACTCGCTCATCCAGACTTCGCTTTACCATTCATCTTAGATACTGACGTCAGTCAGACGGGACTTGGTGCAGTCTTGTCAAAATAAATACAAGGACATCTGGACAAATAAAAGTGATAGCTTACGCTAGCAAGCTATTGTCCATGTCAGAACGACGTTACTGTGTGACTAGAAAAGAACTCTTGGCAGTTTTGCTTGTATTACCGGCATTATATTACCTCTATGGGTACAAAGTTATCATCAGAAGAGATCATAGTGCTCTTAAGTTGTTGTTAAATTTTTAAGATCCACAGGGCCAGGTAGTGAGATGGATAGAGTTTCTTGGTACATGTACCTATGACCTCGATATAAGGCACAAACCTGGTGCAAAGCATGGTAATGCTGACAGTCTAAGTCGACACCCATGTCACCAATATGGGTATTCTGAAGTCATGGCATGGAGAAATACCTTTCAACTGCCCATGCTGAACCTCAAATTTCAGAAAAAGACTAAATTGGACGAAGTCTATAAGATGAGGATGCGGATTTATCAAAGATAGAAGAAAATTGATAAATGATAAAAAAAAAATCACCAGGTGAGTGTACCCTTGTCTGAAAGGAAAAATATTTTGCAGCAATGCCATGATGTCAGAACCTCTGGACACCTTGGAGTTAACAAAACTCTTGAAAGAGTCAGAGAGCGCTTCTATTGGACTGGACTTTAGCACGACGTAAGAAGCTATGTATTAGGTTGCACACAGTGTAGAAAAAAGAATAACCGTACTGCAGGGAAATTATTTATGCAACCTCATCAATCAGGTCGTCCCATGGAACGCATGGCGACGGACTTAATAAGACCACTACCAGAAACTAATAATGGTCATTAATATTAATTTATACTTGTTTCAGACTACTTTTCTAATTGGACGTGGACATACCCACTCAAAAATATGGAGGCTCTATATATATAACTGTTATTACCAGGTTTGGTGTGCCAGAAGTGATACATACATGTATTTATTAAAGTAGGCAGTATAAAAACTTTTTTCAAAGAACTGTGTAACCTTCTTGGTTTCACAAGACTCGAAATACGGCCTTCCAACCGAAATTGAATGGAATGGTCGAACGCTTTAAGAAGACGGTGGCTACTAAGTTACCTACATATGTTTCAAACCATCAACATGATTAGGACAAACATTTACCATCTAAATGTGTTGATGGACTACCGGTCTGCGGTACATGAGAGCACGGGGTACAACCCTAACATGCTTATGTTAGGGAGGGAAGTTTCGACACCCTTAGATATTATGTATAGACTGCCTTTAGATTGTGAAAGAACTAATGTACACGAATAGAAATCGAATTTACACGATACTATGGAAGAAGCTCAATTAAATACACGACTGTTTACAAATCAGTCAATGTTTAGACAGAAAAGATACCACAATAGGAATGCCACTGAAAAACAGTTTGAAATTGGTGAGAAGGCCTTGGCATTACGAGTAATTCCCCAGAGAAGTGTAGAAAAATCTCCTAAACTAATGAACGTTTGGTATGGGCCTTATGTAATTGTTGACAAACATACGAATCTGATTTGTAGGGTGCAAAAAGTGGGTGAAAAGAAAACCATGGTGATACATATTGACAGGTTGAGACACCATAGATCTCAGAGGCTTGGTTTCAAAACAGACACAGGTGAGGGACCTGGTCAACCGGAAGAATTAGTATTTGAAAAGCCAGAAAGTGTAAACCATGGTGCAAAAATTAATGAAAATGGTATAAGTACAAAAGAATTAAATAGTGACCTAACTGTTGGGTTAGGACTATCAACCAACACAAATCTTAATGAGATGGGACTTGAATATACCAGTAGGTGGCAGTGTAGGAGGCCTTAATGGTACTCCAATTATCAGGTAAATTATACTGTGTAGTAAATGCACTAAGTACTAAATGTGGTAAGTATGTAGGTTTTTTAAATTTAATTCACATCAGGCCATTGACCAACGTTACCCCCCCCCCCCC
>PRKT01000249.1:656255-707382 GCA_003671525.1 Saccostrea glomerata | reverse complement strand
AAGGGGGGGGGGGGGTAATAAAAAGTAGTATTTTCAAAATGACTTTGTGTCTAATCCGCTTATATTTTACCGGATTTCGGTTTGTCGTCAACTCAATTAATATGAGTCGTTTTGAGTCTTTTAACACCAACAGCAAATTTCATGAGAAAAACTAAGGAGAATTCTCAGTGGTCTTCGTTATCTCGTTAGGACTTTGTGGATACCACTGACCGTGTCATGTTAAAGTTGGTTTTTTTTTCATAAGTAAAAATTTCCCAGTACATTAACGATAACAGAGCATGGGTAGTTTTTTTTATTTATGAAAGGTTAAAACACGATTTTAACCTCGATATCTGGAAGTTGTTTCTCAGTCTCATCCCATGTTGGAGAGAATATACGGGAAAAATCAAATAAAAACATTTATCAAAAGTACGGCTATAATTATTATAAAGTAAATATTTACGAAATGGCTTAATTTTGACCCTCCTCCGTAACCTGCTGTCTTAAGTCATTTAAAATTTTGATAAATATCAAAATATATTAATTGCTTCACTCAATCAGTTGAATCTTTTATATGACGATAATTTAAAAAAATATAATGATAAAAGTCTACGAACTTTTTTGAATGACCCATGTACATGACTATTGTATCCTATATTATATTGTGTTTCGTTGGAAGACAAATACTTAAACTTTATAGGTTATTTTTGTACTTTTAGCAACTCTTGATGTCTATCTCGGGGACGCTAGCTGTGGTGTTGATAGCCTCTAAGGTGATCTGTGCTGTGGATGACGAAGAATTCGTGGCCTACATTTTAAGTTCCTCCCTCTTTATGAATGGAGTCTGCACGATTTTAATGAACACTATCGGAGTCAGGTAAACGAATCTAGATTTTGCAAATAAAACTCAATGACAATAGATATTCCCTATTTTTATGATGAAATACAGTGTAACCTGTCTAATCCGACATGGTCTGGGAGATAAATTTTGTGTCGGACCGGAATAGACAGGGTGTCGAGATTGCACCGTGTAAAAAAGCATGAAAAAAAGTAAAATTTGAAATGAAATTTAATGTCGGAATTCACAGTATATCAGATTATTCGGGTGTCGGATTAGACAGTTTTCACTGTACATTAAATCGTATTTTTTTAAAAGATAAATTAAAACTGATCAAATGATGTATCTACTGAAATTAAAATATTTCGGTTATAAAAACAAAGAGAAAAGTTTTTTTTTAAATTTATTTCATTCTGTAATTTTCAGATTGCCTCTTTATCAAGGGGCCTATGGGGGGTATATTCTGCCTCTGTTGACTCTACTTGAGATTGACCCTAATAAGTGTAAAGTGAAAACTCATCTTCAAGGTTTGTATCAACATTTAGATAGGGGGAGAAAAATGATATTTTCAGTTCTAAATTTAGTCATCCAGTCATTAGGACTAAAAATGATTTCCTGCATTATTATTGGAAGTTACATTAAACTTTGTTAAACCCTTACATCGGAAGATACATTGTAAATAAATGTAATACATGTAGAAAAAGTAAAGAAGACGTATTGTACTACAACTTGTTCAGAAAATATTCATAAATTTGTGATAGATCACCTTCCTTGTTAAAGAACATCTTATGAAGCGAGAGGGCATAGTTCTATTAATCACACCTTATTAGTGCAAATTCTTCTCTACGTCAACAAATGATAATTAACTAATTTACATAAAAGTGTATATTTACATCGACAGCGCTTTATCGTTCACATCAATCTAAAGACTTGTAAATCCCGGTGGCTTCGAAATAAAGACACCGCGGAGTTGACAACACCTGTTTCAAATATTGATATTTTGCAGATTACACAGGTTAATGCCAATTTCAACTTTGTCATCATCAACTTCTATTATAATCACATTCACCTGTATTAGGTGTTTATATCTTCTATTAAATAATTGGTATAAGTCGGGTTATTACATCGTCGGAAACCCACGGGTGATCTCGTCTTTACTTATCACGAGATAACCCGTGGGTTTCCGACGATGGGTTATTAGTACGATCGGTGTTATTCCCAATGATGCTCATGACACATAAGTAGAAGTGACAAGGCATTCTCTGGTATTTTTATCCCTATAAATCAGCAGTTAGTATATTCTATGGTCTCAGCTGTTGATTATTGTGTTACCTGATCAATATCGAGGGCTAACAAAAGACGCCACCTGATGTCAGGAGATACGTCCCCTAGTTCGACAACCCCCCACCCCCACCCCCTCTGTCGTTTAGAAGGAGGTGTCTGTATATTTTCTTTGTTCCTATTTGTACTATTGGAAAAATTTATGAGACGCTGATTGTTTGTCCTCTCCATTATTTGTTAACTTTGATAAAATCTTCTCTTCTTTATAAATGTGACATGCATGGATGGAAATATACATTTACATGTACTTAGCAAAAATCATCTCTTTAGCACATGTATAAACTTTGTCACCCCTAGATAGCAAAGGTTTTTGAAGTTATCCTACTTAAAATAAACCTGTCCGTTTTCCCTTAGCTGAATCCATAATGGGTCTGTTTTCATTGTTGTTATTGTCAGTATATATTTCTGACCTCTTCCAAGGTGCACTTCTTGATGTCTTCCGAAAAATTAAGTTTCTGATCTTGACAGAACTTTCACCGTTAAGTTCATATGTTTAGATTCTACCTGTTTAATATTTTCTAGTATGGGCTACTTGTATCACTATCATAGGTATTTGATGCTGTCAAATATTAACAAATTTGGTCTTTACAGGTAGTTGTTCAAAATATGCACGCCACGCTTCAAAATGCAGTGGATCTGTTCGTTTTCTTTCCTTAACTGAAACTGTATTGAGGCAAAAAAGATTTTATTTCGGGGGAATATTTTAAAAATACTAAGTATATTTTTAAATAAAGCATTTGATCCCTATATAATTTTTTGAAAAGAACATTGCCAATCTACTCCTGAAAATATATACCAAACAATTTCTAAATCATCATATATATTGATTTATTTTTACTTTCACAGGCTTAAATTCGACAAATGCTTCAACAGATATAACTGTCAGCGAAGCTTCAGAATTACGGGGTGTTATATTAACAAATATGAGAGAGGTGAGCATTCATCAAATTACTCAAATAAAAATAAATTAATTTTTTTTTTCATATTTCTCTTCCGTTTTAAAATTTCGTCTTCAAAAGACCTTTCCTTGGTTTTTGGAGACCATTGACTGTGTCACGGTACATGCGGTACTATAAACTCTTCTGCAAGGCAAATTTATAGAATGGTGAAAAATGATGTTTGATAAAACATTTGTTTATTTTGTCCTGCAAAAGAGTACTACTGCAGATATCGTGAACGGATTGATTATTGAACACGTCTCTCTTTTCATTCGAAAATATAAGCACACATTAATCTACCACACAAATCCCAATTTATGTCTGTCACATCTACAGGGTTGTCTGAAGTTACCACACTAACCCCCCCCCCTCAACTACAGGTGTGTCTGATGCCATCACACTAACCCCACCTCCCCCTTTCTTTTTATAGTTACAGGGATGTTTGATGCTACACACTAACCCACCTTCCCCTTCTTTTTTTTACAGCTACAGGGGTGTCTGATGCTGTAAGCTATCACACTAAAATCCCCTTTTCTTTTAACAGCTACAGGTGTGTCTGATGCTGTAAGCTACCACACTAACCCCTTTTCTTTTAGCAGCTACAGGGGTGTCTGATGCTGTAAGCTATCACACTAAACCCCCACGAATTTTACAGCTACGGGGTGTCTGATGCTGTAAGCTACCACACTAACCCTCCTCTTCTTTTTTAACAGCTACAGGGGTGTCTGATGCTGTAAGTTATCACACTTACCCTCTTGTAAGTTATCACACTAACCCTCTTTTTCTTTTAACAGCTACATGTGTGTCTGATGCTATTAGCTACCACACTAACCCTCCTTTTCTTTTAACAGCTACAGATGTGTCTGATGCTATTAGCTACCACACTAACCCCTTTTCTTTTAGCAGCTACAGGGGTGACTGATGCTGTAAGTTATCACACTAACCCCCTTTTTCTTTTAACAGCTACATGTGTGTCTGATGCTATTAGCTACCACACTAACCCCCCTTTTCTTTTAACAGCTACAGGTGTGTCTGATGCTGTAAGCTACCACACTAACTCCCCCTCCCCTTTTTTTTTTACAGCTACAAGGGTGTCTGATGCTTCCACACTAAGCCCCTCCCCTTTTTTACAGCTACAGGGATATTTGATGTTGCCACACTAACACCCTTTTTTTACAGCTACAGAGGTGTCTGATGCTGAAAACTATCACACTAACTCCCCTCCCCCTTGTTTACAGCTACAGGGGTGTCTGATGCTGGTGGGGGTGGTCCACATGTTGATGGGAGCCACTGGACTTATCGGCGTCCTCCTCCGCTTTATCGGCCCCGTGACCGTGGTCCCCACCATCCTACTGCTCGGGATAACAGTAGTGGGCCCCATCCTGGACTTCTGTGTACCTAACTGGGGGATCGCAGCTCTGTATGTATTCTACGTGTGAATTTCTCAATATTAATCGCAAAACTGTACAGTAAAACACGGTTATAGCGAATACACTTTTTTAAAAAAAAATTGACGCTTACAACGAAGTGATTTTCAATCCCCGACGTAAAAAAATATGTAGTCTTAACATATATAATTAATTACTCATGAAGAGGCAAACCGTCCGTGTCTGGCACGTCGTTTTAAGCGTGGTGTACTGTATTTCTCCTCTTTTCGGTTGTTTGGCCTCTTGATATCTCATCATTTATAAATTCCTTGATACAGCTCTTAACTTTAACGCATAAACATATAGTTTCGTCTTTTCAATATTCCTCTGGAAAAAAATGAAACGTTTATAAAGTACATGACGAATTCTATTTCAGAGTAACCTTCACCGGCTTTGTGTTAGCTTTCTATCTAGCCAAGTATAACATGCCTGTAGCAGTTTGGACGCCCAAGGGCGGATGTCGTGTTGTTAAGTACCCGTTACATCAAGTGTTTGCTGTAAGTTCATCTTACTGATATAGGGTTGTTCTTAAAAAATATATAATGTAATTGATTATTTTATTTCTTCATGTGGATGAGTTTTGTATGATATCTTAGTAATTTTACTTTTACAGTATCTGTACGTTTTACCGATGATATTAAAAAGACATGGACATAGTATCAACTGAATTTTTAAAATGAATTTTAATGTTAATAATTAATCAATTTTAATAAATTTTAATAATCAGCAAAACTTTGTACATCATTTGTTGATCAACAAACCATTTCCATTAAGTAAACAAGGCTTATTATTTTCCCCCTCGATCTTCTGTTAATTATTTTGCCTAGTCATAGTGAATACAAGAAAGCATACTATGAATTCGCCCCGTATATATAAATTTTCTCATCTCAAATTTAGATGGAAGAAACGAAAATGAAACGACACCCTTTACACGATATTATTATCTCCTATATCATGGCACACCAAAGCTATTAACCAATGATTTTGTTGCAGTACTCATATAAAATTTGTGATTGTAATTCTTTAATTTACTGAATACAGGGTTATTTTCGCTCCGCATTATTTTCGTCCTTTCACGCATGCAAACATACCGATACAAGTTCGCCCTCTCACGTTTCTCTTGTGTTCATTGAATTCTCCTCGTTTTAAATTCGCCCACCTTGGAGTTGGGCGAAAATAAAACGGGCGAAATTTTCCTCGTATACTTTTCATTTGGAAAATAACAAAAACCAAGAGTGCAAGCGTAACTTCTTTAGATTTTATGACAGATTTGGGAATGTTTGATTTTAGATCCTGATTTCTATCGTGGTGGGCTGGGTGGTCAGTTGGATCGTGACAGAAGCCGGTGGTTTTACCGACAATAAAGCAGATAAAGGCTACAATGCTCGCACGGACGCACGTCTGGAAGGAATCGCGGCGGCAGACTGGTTCTTTTTTCCCTACCCAGGTATAACCTGTTATATAAACACAATCAAATCTATTTATTTTGAAAGCATCTTCTAACAAAGAAATAGGTGGTATGTGTGTACAATGCCTACCACAATTTAACTGGGTTTTTTTTCCTCAAAGAAATCAATTCTGTGTATAATATTTGGAAACATTTACAACTCTTTTCGAATTTCATTGGCTTGGCTTAGCTATGAAGTAATAATTATTGTGAACTGTGAATGTATCTTTGACAGTTTATTTTTATATAAATACAATTTTCTGTTGCGACTGTTACAGGTCTCCATGGACCCATTTCGTATTCCACTCCAGTTTTCCTAGGATTTTTAATAGCAACTTTCTTATCCATCTTGGATTCAATTGGAGATTACTACGCATGCGCATCTATGAGTCACGTGCCGCCTCCTCCTCAGCACGCGGTAAACAGAGGCATTATGATGGAGGGGTTGGGAACTATTCTGTCTGGAGCTGTTGGAGCCACGCAAGCCACGACAACTTATGGTGGCAACATAGGGTCAATAGGAGTTACACGGGTAAGTCTATACAACGAAATATTAACCTTAAAACTCAAGCTACCACAACTTATGGTGGCAACATTGGATCAGTAGGAGTTACAAGGATAATTATTTACTAGTACATAAGGATATTAACCTGTAAACTCAAGCCACGGCATCTCATGGTAGCAACGTAAATTATGGTGGCAACATAGGATCATATAGGAGTTAAAGGGCCTTAGGGATCCGTAAAAATAACCTAGATATAATTTTAAATGTATGAAATAGGTTCTTATATTATTATTATACAATTATTGACTTTTGATGAGGTCTACTCGTGCCTATACAGACCTGGTCAGGTATTGGTTGACCGAGGCCGAGGTTAACCAATACCTGACCAGTTCTATATAGTCTCGAGTAGACCGAATTCAAAAGTCAATAACAGTTTTATTAAATGATCAGGAATTTTACAATACTTTTGACACTTTCAATCTTGTCTCCATCAAATAAAAACATCCATAATATAATAGGCACGACTTATCTAATTAATAGCTAATAGTTAAAAATGGAAAACAATATTATTAAATGATCAATACTCAACCATTTACTTTCAAAAGCGTTTAATCTCCTTGGTACTGGTGTCTGACATGTTTACATTCACACCGACACATGCTTTGTAACACGCAACCTGATTGGTCGAAAAAACTGTAAGCAAATCTATGGTTGGTCAAGAGGAAAAACCCTAATAAACCTCATATGAGGTGAACTCACTCTGAAGTACATCTCAGGAAAAGGCGTCTAGACCAATCAGAGAGCACCAAAATTCCTGATCATTTAATAAAGTAAATTATATTGGGTATATACAAATTATGAGGCTTCGGTCCATATCTCACCATACAGCAGAAGTTTTGTGTTCTTTTTGTATATAAATTTGGCGAAAATTGTTTAAAAAGACTTTACCTGAATGTGACTAAAAAAAAACATGTGGAGTATTTTTAAACTTCCTTAATTTCCATTTATTTATGTTTCAGGTTGCCAGTACTAGTGTTTTTGTCGGGTGTGGTATTCTCTATATTATTTTCGGTCTGTTCGGAAAACTGTCTGCCGTGTTCATCTCGATCCCGTATCCAGTTCTTGGTGGCTCCTTAATCACTATGATCGGAATGTTTATTGGGGTCACGCTTTCAAACCTCAGACCAATTTCTCTGACGTCATCTAGAAATTTAGCTATCATTGGAACCTCTATATTAATGGGTCTTCTAATTCCAGAATGGGTTAAGAAGTACGGCAGTGACCTCGATACAGGTAATGATAAATAGCCAATAAAATTTTGCTAAAATCTTATTTATTTTGTTTGTTTGTATGTTCTTTAACGATCCTCTTGAGAATTTTTGAAGCATATGGAGACGCCTCCACTTGCCGGTGGAGACTGCAAATTTTTCCCTATATACTCGGAAACGAAGGCGTTTATGCATAAAATTATCACGCTAGTCAATTGATTGATCATCGTTATAAAACCAAATAATCCCACAGTTATTCCCAATATTAACATGCTCTCAATTTCCGCAAATTCATGTGCTTCAAGCCCTGCTTTTATTTGTCCTTCCATGCACTTAATTTTTTAACCACGCCTACCAGTGAACCATTAGATTTATGTAAAAATAAAGTATTTTTACTATTTTTATTTAAATTAAAAAATCTCCAAAGGAGAGTGGGGTATACTGTTTTACCCTTGTGTGTCTGTCTGTCCGTAACAAATTTTCGTCGCTGTTTTCTCAGCAACTATTCATCGTAGATGCTTGAAATTTTAACACAATCTTCTCTGAGGCATGCCATAAGGTGGGATACATTTGTGTTCAAATCAGATATCAACTTCTTGTTTGTCTGTGCATCTCTCTGTTTCATACATAACAAATTTTCGTCGCAGTTTTCTCAGCAACTGTTCAAAGCAAATACTTGAAATTTTAGTACACTCTATGTTGAGGCATGCCATATTGTGGGATTAATTTTGATATGAATCTGATGTCAGTTTCATATTTTTCTGTCCATCTGCCCGTACTTGAATCTGTGAATATTAACATGATAGTGTATATTCACATCAGAGCGGGGGTATTACTAGTGAGCATTGGCGCACAGATTTCTTTTATTATCTCACTGTACATGTAAATATTGGCTTATCATGCACCGGTCGTATATAAAATAAACTTGAGAGGTCTCAAAAAGCACATAGTGAGTACATTTAAACACATTCCCATTGTATCATTTCCAGTATACAATGAATGCATGTACTGTGTTTTATAGTTCCTCTACGTATATTTCAGGGAACAAAGACGTGGACTTCAGTCTAAAAGGTCTCTTTGGAAATTCTAATTTTGTGTGTGGTATTTTATCCTGCTTTCTGGATAATACAGTCCCAGGTAAGTCCCTCTAAAAATATCTCTAACCTCATGATCTGTTTGTGGAAACTGTTAAAGGAAACTGTAAAAGGGTCTGGGGGTTGTGGCCATTTTCAGACTATTTTGACCTCCTTTAAAAGAAGAGCTCCATATAAAGATATACAAAGATTATCAAATTTGTAAAAAATAAAATGTATAAAAAAAATTCTCTGACAAATGATAGTTGACAGCTTAATATATCATATATAAATAATCAAATTAAACATATTAAACCTGGTGTTTAATTTGTTGACCCCTAGCCTCCTTAAGAAATATCTCCATTTACAGTATAAGGCAACGCGGATTATGCATTAAACCGAGCTCCCCCAGCGGTGTGTAAATCCTGAATTCCACGTTACACCCCCGATTTTAGTTCGTAATTAATTCCCGAAACAAAATGGGTTGAATGACTTCGATAGATGTTACCACGAAACAACTGTACACGGGATAACCTTATCCCATCTATGTTCGTTATACCCATATATTTAATCTATAAATTATGGCAGCATTCAAGATTGATTCTGATGCAGATTACGTCATACCTTTTCGCTCAAGTAAAAACTAATACTCAGTCAAACACACCCTCACGGGCAAGCGCATTTACTACCTTATCCCTTCCAATTCCGTTGCAATGTAAAAAAAAAAATAATTTTGATCACTGGAGAAGTTTTGTTTTTACAGGCACTTTAGAAGAGAGGGGGATAGCGGCCTGGCAGTCGGACGAGGAGGCGGAGAGCAGTAAAACTTTATCACTGACTTTTGAGGAAGGGGTAGAAATCTACGAAATACCACTGCCCAAAAAAATTAAAATGTGGGAGGGTTGGAAGTATATTCCCTTCATGCCGGATCCCAAGAAGGAGAAGAGGGAGAGGAGTTTATCTGGTCAGTGGTCCCGGAGAAAAAGTTTGGTGACGGGTGTGGGGAGCACTGGATACTAGAAAAATCAAAGTACTGAAAGTACCCGGAGATAGAGTTTGGTGGCAGGGGTCGGGAGCACTGGCTACTAGAAAAATCAAAGTACTGAAAGCGGCTACTAGAATAAACACTGTGTAATGTTAGAGAGCATGAAATTACAGCTTGTGGTGTACTGATGGCTTACACTGGGGGCGCAAAATCTCACTTTTTATATCCCCCGCAAACGAAGTTTGGGGGGGGGGGGGTATATAGGAATCACCTTGTCCATCTGTCTGTCTGTCCGTCTGTCTGTGCAATCGTGTCCGGTCAATATCTTTCTTACAGAGGGACATTAGAATCTACTACTCCACACTAAGATTGCTCATGACCTAAGGGTGTGTCATGACCTTGACCCAAGGTCATTTGGGGAAGTTCAAGGTCACTGGAAGAAAAATGTCATAATTCGTTTTTCCGGTCCATATCTTTCTTATGGATAAACTTGGTAGGTTCTAATTTCAGACAAAGATTGCCCATGACCGAAGGGTGTGTCTTGACCTTGACCCAAGGTCATTTAGGGAAGTTCAAGGTCACTGGAAGAAAAATTTCATAATTCGTGTCTGGTCCATATCTTTCTTATGGATAAACTTGGTAGGTTTTCATTTCACACAAAGATTGCCCATGACCCAAGGGTGTTTCAAGACCTTGACCCAAGGTCAATTGGAGAAGTTCGACGTCACTGGTAAAAAAAAATTTAATAATTCGTGTCCACTCCATATCTTTCTAATGGATAAACTTGGTCGGTTCTCATTTCACACAAAGATTGCCCATGACGGAAGGATGTGTCATGACCTTGACCCAAGGTCAATTGGGGAAGTTCAAGGTCACTGGAAGTAAAAATTTCAGAATTCGTGTTTGATACATGTCTTTATTATGGAAAAACTTACTTCTGAAAAACCCAGCGGGGGGTATTTTGTCCCGTTTGGACAGTTCTAGTTATTGTTGCTTTTAAATGTTTTAATTCTGAACGACAGGCACTTAACGTTATACTTGTTTTTCTTTTGTAAAAGAAACGAAAAACCTCGTACCTAATAATACCCGTACTATTAGTTTGAGTTATTTTTTTAATAAGAAAAATAAGTTACGTCATGTGCCTGGATTCTGAACATATGTGATGTCTGCATCTAGGTGTCAACACAGAGTCAAAATAAAATGTATTTCAACATTGATTATTGATGATAGTTGATGCTTATTTTAAATGTATAATCTTATTATCTATAAATACCCAGGTAAAAATAGATCAAATAATGAATTTTAAAAAGGATTAGAGGGTTCTTACTAGTAAGTAGTTTTTATTATATATGGATGAAATATCATTTGTGTTCATTGATAGAGTAACTGTAGAAAAAACAGAAAACGGTACAATTTTGAATGAAATGCTAGCTTTGGTCCCAAAGGGTGTACTTTATATATCTATAAGGACAGAGGTGAAATGTTGTGAGTTTGCATGCTATATGTGGAGCATATTTGAAGAGGTCATTTTCTTTTTTTCCAGAAACAGTCCCAAAAAGTTTTGAATTATTCTTTTTTATTAATTAAAAGAAGAATTATATTTTCTTATAACAAGAAAAAAGTAAATGTAAGGAACTTGTAAATGCGAACCCATTTAATCTATCATGTGTCTTTGCTTGAAATTAATTTTGCTGAATGTGACTGCTGATTACTTTAAATTAGTTCCTGTTTTCTTTCTTATAGTTTCTGCCCTGTGTTTTGGTCGGTAATATTTGTTAAGCGGGTCGCGCTAACATCAACCTCGTTGTATACAAGATAGAATTCTTTTTTCTTAATTTTCATTGTACATAGTTCCGATGTGTGTGTGTGTGTATGTAAATTAAATCTTCATCTTAAGACACAACTTTCTTTTTTCATTCTTCTTTTTAGTGAAGTTTGCAATGTCTTTCCTTTATTAATTATAAAAATTCATTCCACCCCTTTTTATTAAATGAAAGCTTGATTTTAATCATGTGCTATATATTTATTGTTCGTTCTATTATTGACGGTTTAATAATTCTAAAGCAATGCCCGTTATGTATAAATCTTCCCACGTTTCTAACTATCGTTGATGTCCCTAGCTGGCAAACTAGACAGTGATTCCTTACATTTACAATTCCATTGTGAAAAAGAGGGTGTTGCAGTTCTTTTGTTATTTTCCCTAAATGTGTAGCAGATCAAAAGAAGAATTTTTATGTTGCAGAAACTCATATTATTTTTTTTTCAAATGCAACAATATATAAAGCAAAACGAGAAACAATATTTGGAAGGTGTGTATTGACTTCCAATTTGCCGTTAAATGATGTGAAAATTAGTCTTACGGCAAAATATATAAGATTTTCCTTTTTTTGAATAGGGAATCCCTATTGTTCTGAAAAAGTGCCTCCTTGAAACAAAATAATTTTGATATATACACAAAGAGGCAGGAATTTTCTTCAAAACTGCCATTTCTGATTTTTGTTTCAAAGAGGCACATTTTTGAAAAATGCAAAAATTGAATAAAAGTTATTTTCTAAACGAAATGCAAAATGTGTACTCTTAATAGCACTGCAAATTGATCGTGTCCGAATTGGTCTAGTGGATATGATGGTGGGCTTCCATCTAGTACTTTTACCAGAGAATGGGTTCGAATCCTGGTATGGATCATTTTTGCATATTTTTTTTTATATGTAATGGAAGTGCAATGAAATTATATATATATTGAAAGAGAGGAGGGGGGAGGAGGAGGAGGGAGAATGTAAAGAAGTTAATCAATTACTTAGTACTAATCTATATATTAGAAATGCAGGATTAAATTGTTTTCTTTGATATGTTGTGACTTAAAACTAATGCTTTATTTAGTTTTGTCTTGGAAAATAAAATTACTGTATTGCTTGAATTATTTATTTTTTACATACAGTAGTTATTGCAATTTTGGTCTCATAGTTAGTAGCCAATATTTAATTTGAAACAAATAAAATGTCTTGGATATAGCACCAACAGCGTGATTATGGGAGTAGTTTTATTTCATGAAAAATATTTTCGCACCATGTCTGCAGTACATCTTTCAAAATGCTGCTTTAGCCATTGTGCGTTTTGTTGTTCCAGCCTCCTTCATGCAAAATGACGAAAGTGTTTTACTGCATCAAGCAGGGAATACCCGCCGTAAACATTGTCCTCTACGTAGCTGTATCTATATTTAGACAGAACGAGGGTATTTGAATGTCCTTCTCGATATATAGGGAATAATCGCGAGTTTCTGCAACACCCTCTTTGTATACTAGTATTTAGATTATCAAAATGTTCTGTAATGCATTTAGATTACGGAGTTTCTATCTCTCAGTTGGCAAACAAGCTGATGAAACAAGAATATCAACAGTCTCGTTTAAAGTCATCAATTCATAAATTCTATGGTCGATACAATGACCTTGTCAGCAAACACAATTTATCATTGAGTCAAATGCTGACTGACGTTTTTTCATACCAATTATTAGCCCATTATTTACAAATTGAATTGACGACGGATTTTTCTGTTATTTCCCGATCATGACAAGGAGCACTCGGCGGATGTGACTGGTCGACAAGGGATGCTCACCCATCCATGGTACCTGATCCTACCTCTCATGTTTTTTAGGTCCGTGTTTGCTCTGCACCTATTTTGTATTATTTCATGGATTTTTGAGCTTAAGTACTGTTTGTTATCTCCATATATTTCATAAATGAGGCCCTCCATGTCAATTGCAATACTAGTAGTCTCCGCCCACTAACGTCCGGCCAAAGACAGAAGCACGAGATCTATATGTTCATTAAGTCATTTGAACTCTTGACCTTTTAATATGCGAAAGGTACATGTGCAATGTAAATTGTAGAATGTAGAGAAATCAGAAATCAACCCCATAACTTTTAAAGACCTCCGACTAAAAGAAAGAGACAAGAAACATCGGGAGCAGAATAAACACGAACCTCTGAAAACAATAGAGGTAGGATCAGGTACGATAGGGAACAAAGTATCCCCTGTTGAAGGTATGACCCACTGTCAGGCCTATGCAAAGTTGGAGTAGACGAATCATTCCTAGCTGAATATTAGTAGATAGTCATCTGAAAAAAAAATCCAATAACCTCCTGGTAGACATGAATGTGCTAGGAATCAAAAGCACAACCCTGTTCATTTTGTCAAATTGGAAAATTAATCTCTCCAATTAAGCACTGCTTTGACATTATTTATGATATTTCATCACGGAACGAACTTTCTTAACACCCCTTAGTAAGATCACCAATCGATATTTCATGTTTGTTTGTTTTGGGTTTTTTTAATTCAAAGTAAAGCCGTAAATAAATCGATTTTTTTAAATTGCTAACTGAATATAATTATACTCAAATTACAAAGACATTTAAAACATCTTACAGGATAAAGAATACAGAGTATTTATATGTAAAATGTATAGACCAGAATCACACAAGCTAAAGTAAGGACCGACAAATCAATATCATTCACTGACCTACTCTGACAAAGGTACAAGTTACGGACTTGTCGAAGACATCTATAAATAAACTAGAATTTATAGCCTAAAAATAGACTGCGTATCTCTCAGATCAAAAACAGGTATGTAAACTTCTTTCAATTTTCATTAATGTAAAAATTATTATATACATAACATGATGTATTTGTCTTTTGTTATGAATTGTCTGTTTTAAAATATTTTAAAATGCTTTCACCAACAATGCTTTGTTTGCTATAAAACTGAAGTTTAAAACATGGGGCTAACAAATGTTCAGTGCGTGTTTTTATTGATAATTTTATGACAGATATGCAAACACAAACACAAACCTTTGTTTGAATCTATTGTCAAAATAATCTTTATTCCCCGTCTTCAGAATCTTTCTAAACCATGCTGAGAATTATACACGTGTGAAGTTTCTTTATGATTTTGAGCATGTCCTCATGATGTGACCTTTAATACTGAAATGGAATTTTTCCAAAAAAAAATTAAAAGCAAATGTTTATTTTTCTTTCACGTTCATGTACGTCTTGAATGGTAAATACCAGTAATATCAAATTCCGTAAATAATATTGACAGACTTCATGGAAAAGACATTTTCGATTCTCTCATCCCCTCTACAATTGACCAAGATTGCTGTACCCGGAGCTAGCAGTATAAATCATATAGCTATAGACTCTTCTGACAGCATCTGGGTGCACAATTCATCTAAAGAGCTCTTACAAGTAGACCGCAACGGAACAATATAAAGAAATCTTCCTATCCGATCCTTATTTAGTGGATTTTATGACACTACAGAAAAAGGAGACCTGTTATATGTGGATATGACTGAGCAAAAAGTAAAAAAGTTAAGAACAGACGGCAACATCGATCTTCTGCTTACAACAGAGTGGGAACCATATTGTATTCACTACTCTCGAATCAATGGCGACATCATACTGGTACAGTTTACAAGAATATCAGAAGGAAGATTCCTCAGCAAAGTCACGCGGCATGACAGTACCGGCTGGACACAGGTCATTAAGGAGGATAAAAATGGCCGGCGACTGTATGAAAACATACCCCAATACATCACAGAGAACAGGAACGGTGATATTTGGACATCGTCAAGCTGGGGTCAAGTCGTAGTAGTGGACAGCTCAGGCCAGTATCGGTTTAACTACACAGGTCAAACATTCCAGTCCCATTTCTCTCCCCGGGGTATCTGTACCGACATTTTAGGACAGGCATTGGTGTGCAATAGCTGGCAAATCAATCCTAGTGTTCATCTACTTGATCAGGACGGTCAGTTTCTTCGTCTGCTGATGACGTCAGAGGACGGCCTGCGGTCGCCTAGTGGTCTGTGTATTGATAACAAACAAAACATTTATGTTGGTCAACAGGTCAGTAGTACAATTACTGTGTACAAGTATCTTGACGTCACAGAAGACGTGTTCCTATAATTAGAAACACAACATTGGTCATGTGATATTAAGTATACATATTGTGATTGTGCCTTTATTTTTAACAATATATGTGAAGATTTCTCAGCATAAATCTTCATACAAATAACAGTGTTTTTTTAATGATTTGCTTACATGAATGTACCTCCAAAGTTGTTTTTTTTCTTTTTCTTTTTTTTTTTTGGTTAAAAAAGTGAGGCAGTATATGTCTGGCGAAACTCAAAAGGTATATTCCAATATGGTTTAAATGGTAATAAATACAAAACTATAAACACCAAATAAAAAAATTAAAATCCAGAAAATAAAAATAAAATCTTTTATTTTAACTTTGAATAATGCCTTCTCCAGGAAAAATGAAAGTAGGATATTTTCATTTCTTGTGACTTGTTATAACCAAAATCACTTTGATTTTACACAAAAACTCTAATGTTGATTTTAAAAGGATATTTGGGTGCCTCATTGATAATATTCATAAAGTTTTAGGAGGCCAGGTCCTCCAACTTTTCCAGTTTTACTGAATGTATTATGTAAACTTATATTTAGGTGCATAAGTTTAATCGTTTGACAATCACTTTCTTGCAAAGCTTTAGCAACCTTCTTTCGACCATGGTCCCCTAAATCACAAGATTCAAACCCAACTGACCATACATTGAACAAAATGGAGTGGCATGATTTGCAAAAGACAATCGCTTCCCCAAACTCTGCAACAGCCGACCAAAGCTCTACATTTAGAGTGGTAGATTATTCCTATACAGTTTGTAATACACCCATTTGCTTCCATTAGATGTGCTTTGCCAATTGGGCTATATATTATTTGAGTACCAAGAGGGATCTTTAATGACCTTGAACTGTGCATGATTTTTTAATCCTTGAGTAATTATGACAGTTAAATTGTATACTAATTGTTAAACTACATTTCAGTATAATCAATACATTATTTTACAATGATAATATTTATGTTCAATTTGTCACTAATTTTTTTTCTATGCGTTTTCCTAATTTGAAAAGTATATTTTCAATCAAAATCTATTCGTTATATCCCAGTGCTATAGATACTCCTGTATGAGTAAGCAGGTAAATTTCCAATCGATAGTACAGGATTTCTCAAATATAGAACGTTTAAAGCTATAAGGCTTCAGTATTGGATTTTTAAAGCGCTCGCTAAACATAGATAGTTTTCATACTCAAATAGAAGACACAAACGCCATTCATAGTGGTTCGTAATATTTTCTTCACAACAAAACAAACAAAAGTCTACCCTTTAACGGCTTGTATCTATTTAATAACTTCATCGCGTTTAGACCTGCTTCAAATTTGTTAGAAAACCTTTGAGTAGACTTGGATTATTATCTTGAAAATGATTGTAATGTTGTGCAACTGAATTGGGGTACGTATCATGTTATAATTTTTTAATTGATTATATATTTAACTGTTGTAAAACAAATTTCGAGTGTTGCATTTTCCTAAATTTATTTTCTTCCTGAGCTGTCTATGTTTACGTTTTCACAAAGATGTTCCATTCCTAATTAGTAGGGGACTGACTCAGCGGTGCTTTTTATAAATATATGACGGTATTATTTCAAGATATAAGTTGTTTGTCAAAATAATTCTGTTCGATCAATTAATTGTATGTATAGTAATAATCATTAATCATTAATCGGAAACTTTCATGCAGCAATAATTTCTTAATACCTGAATATATTTATGCGTCTCCCAATTGCAGTCTCGTTTAAAGTCATCATTTCGTAAGTTCTATGGTCGATACAATGACCTTGTCAGCAAACAAACTTGATAAATGAGTCAAATGCTGACTGATATTTTTCATAACAATATATCATTTAAAGGTGCACATACTGAGACTTTTGCATTCATTTATATCATGGGGTACCTGTTTTATTTCCTCAGGAGATATATTAAAAAACGATGGACTATTTGTGAGCAGAAATCACTGCTATTAACTTATATTGGAAAAATTAATGAAAATAATGAATTCAGTTACTTAATCTTCGTCTTATATAATCCTAAAATATTTTAAATTTATTACAAATTGTGTAATTAACTGTAAATAACATTTTTTTTTTAAATCTTACCTTTAAAGGCAGATCACTCTAACTGCATAAAATTACCATATGTAGCGGGACCGAGCGTGCGGTCCTTTTTGCTATTTTAAAATCCTCCTTAGAATTAATTAAATTCCTCCTTAGAATTAATTAAATTCCTCCTTTGGTAGCGTAATAAAAATTCCAGTTATAAGTTTACAAGTTTATTACATGTTTTGAATAAATAATCACAATCACATTATGTACAAGTAATCCAAAATATAAGTTCACAACTTGTTAATCTATTCCACTGTCTAGTTAAACTGTCTCTGACTCTCTCTATCTCTCCTATCTAACCCCCTGTCTCCCAGTACGCGTGCGTGCACGCCCTATATATACATGCGAGGAGCAGCTCCGGTGGAGCTGCCAATACACAGCAGCTACCGGGGAGCTGCCGCTCTGCGGTCGATTACATAATATAAACAAATACTTTACACATATAGGTAAAGCTCTGTAGTGTGCAGTGTATAGAGCTTCCTTATATTTCAAGCCATGGTTCCTAGTAAACTTTTTGCCTCTATAATAGAAGTTATTATTCTTACATTTTGGCCGTGGTTAGATAGTATTTTGTTAGAAAAAACGAAGTGTGTGTCACCTGAGCAACATTTTTCAAGTGTATTTATTTTACCGTATAAAAGCATAAATACGGTGCGTCCTTAAAAAATTCGGTGAGATGCTTTGCATAATCCTGCGCTGATCTCATCTCCTGAATAAAATATACTAGCAATTTAAGGTAGTCCGATCCTCAGGGTTAAAAAATTAGCAGTTAAGTATCTAAAAGTACTCATAAAAGTATATGTAAATCCACAAAGTTGTGTAGATTTATCCACGGTATTTTTTAAAGTTTAATTTTAAAGTTACATGTAATCATATTGTTTAAGAAAAATTGTCAAATCTCCAATTATGTTTTGCAGAAAAAGCGAATTGGAATACAAGTATCAGCAATACATTTTCTAATTGCAAATTGATCAACAAATATATTTTAGGTTAAAAAACGATGAGTATCCAGGCATTAAGAGAAATTGCCATGATTTTCATACTAATTTGGTATTTTTTGTTTTCTATTTCCGTCAAGTATTCTAAAATTCATAGTGTTAAAGGATTTTGCTATAATTGCAAGACACTACAAATCCCTTCTTATTTCATATCATCCTAATATGCATTGGTGTCTAAGGCTGGATTCAAGAAAATCTTATTTCTTTAAAACTGTATTTTTTTTCTCCTTTTATAGGGTACAACTGTAAACATTAACACACCCTTTTCTAAGACTTCCATAAACCTTGAATCTGATAAAGATGAATAAAATGGAAATTATTGCATGAAAAAATTTCATTTTCAAGCTTCATTTGGATGCATTTCAAATTAAATATTTATTTTTGGAATTAACCTTCCTGGCTGAGGATCGGATATCCTTAATACACAGGCAACTTCGCCACATATGATCCACATATGAGTATCATATGAGAATCATATGATTGGTTTCATATGAGAATCATACAAAAAGGGCATCATATGTGAATCATATGAAGCAAATCATATGATTTACATATGATTCACATATGTGAATCATATGAAAATAACTTCATATGATTTGCATATGAATGGTTTGTGTTTGTCAAGCCATTTACATATGTGAATCATATGAAAAGGGTATCATATGTAAATCATATGAAACAGTTATGTGTGTTCTCTTTCAATATTTTTCACATTATTGTACACATTTAAAAATCAGATATTTCTGCTTTAGATGAAAATTCATTACATCACAATGATCTATCTTCATGGGTTAAATATTTGAAAATATCTAATAATGCTTACACAACTTTTTAGGTAAAATTATTTTCATCAAGAGAAATAACGTATTTTTCACAGTGTACATTCTAAACAAGAAAATATACAAACAAGTCAGTAGCATTTGTCGATACATGTATTTAACATATTGTAAAATGTGTACAAATTATAAGATTTCAGCAAAATGATTAAGTAGTTAAACATGTATACATGTACAAATGAATAAAATGATTAGGTCATGTACTTGTATAAAAATGCCATATGACATGGAAGTGTCCACAGTAACATTTGCCATGTGTTCTCTATTGTAAACTTATGAAAAATCAAGTTTTTTAATATTCCAGCATACAAATAAGTATGAGAAATCTTTACAGGTCAAATCCAGACAAGATTGTGTACATCCTCCCCATTTCATAATTATTCCATATATTTTCTTGTTCTTTTTCCATCTGTATCTTTCAATATTTTCAGTTGTCCTCCCTCTGATCGGACCATTTTAAAAATCTCTTTGAACTCTACCAACAATGCAAATCCACCAGTTCTCCCCTTCCTGAACAATTTCTTTGTGGCACAGAATGGTCTCTACAAAAATTTCAAAAGTAGTTATTAAAGTTACTTATTATCAGCAAACAAAGGTATGCCCAGTTCACCAACACAGATATGATATGAGATAAAACTTATGTTATATATGTTATTCTAGGTGTTTTTGTGAAAACAGTATGCCTTACAATCTAATATAATTTGCAAGACAATCATACACTAGTGGAAGATTTGCTTAATAAAAATCTTTTTTTTTTATTTTGACAATTGAATTGAATTTTGCAAGACAATTACACTAGTGATAGATATGCTTCATTATAAAATCATAAAAAGCAATTTTTTTTTTTAATTTTGACAATTGAATTTGGAATGTTCAAATAGTATATATTAATACAAATTGCCAAAAATTAAGAATATTCTGACACAAATAGGCAGAAAAAACAGACTTTGTGATTCCAGGATATCCCAGAATTTGTTGGAAAGAATATAACAAAGTCTATAAAACAGTGTGTAGTTACCTAAACTTTGAAGCAAGCCTTGGATCTTTGGATTTTTTCTTATGAGGGGCTGACTGTATATTGAACCTGTAAAACAAATATTCACACAGCAGATATTTTCTAAGCATAACTAAAACTTAAACTACAAAAAAAGAGAGCATATGTTTGTAGGTTCTCAACTGTCTTAAATATCTTACAATTTACCTGAAACTATAGGTTCTCTAGTGTTGGAAAAAAATTATAAATGTCAGTCAATGAATACATAGATGTAAATATTCAATGGATTAGCTATCTGATGTCCTTTCAACACATAGTCACATGCACATGTACAGTATTGTTGCCACTGTTATTATTAATTTTTTGCTGAAATTCAAAAATTCAATTTACCCCCTGAAGTTATTGTTTAGTTTCATAGCTTTTAAAGCAAGAAAATTCTATCCATACTTTCCATATTTTAAAAGTGCATTTGATTAAAATTGTTTCATAATGTAGAGTAAAACTTCTATAGTAGCCCAGTAGTCGTGGTATATTATTGAGTTGAATATATTTTTTATGAAGCTGTGCAAACAATGTAAAATTATAAAGGAACAAAAAGAAATTATCAAGAATTATTTTGTCATAAAGGAGTCATTACAGATGTTTATTGCAATATTTTTACCTTTAATAATGTGATGATGAAATCGTCTGTCAGAATCAGCTTTAGGATCAATCGCCAGTCTTATCAGCTTTGGGCTTCTTGGACTTCATAAAAAAAGCAGCACTGTGGCATTGAACTCAAGTTGTTGAATCACAGGGGCATCTTATCCACTCTGTTCTCTATTTCACATATAAAAATACATGTATTTTTATATGTGAAATAGAGAACAGAGTGGATAAGATGCCCCTGTGGTTGAATGCATCTATACTGGTGCTGTACCAGTAGCCGTCTAGTACCAGTTACCGTCTATTACGTCATTTCGCGTGTTTAAAACGCGATTTTTCGAGATTTTTCTTAAAGCTCGTCTGCTGCAGACAGAAAGGTAAACATGAGTAACTTACCATACATCAGAGATAATATTATAGTGGTATACTTTACAAAAACAGTGTTTCGTCCGAATAATCTTCTTGTTTATGATGTGGGGAAGTGACGTCACAACTTTGAAACTGAGGTTTTGTTCTATTTTTTATCTCAAAGCACCCCTATAAACGCGTTATCGTGAACTCAGATGCGATCAGTAATGCGTTTGTTTATTTTATTGTATTTCTTCAACATGATGCGAAAAGACAATTTCTATATTTTTTTCTCAATTATGGGAGAGCTGATACTGGAATGATTGCAATTGTCTACCTATGCAGTTTGCACAGAACAAAATTATTTCCTGGATTTTGTGTGTGTATGTGTGTGTTTTTTTGTCTCTCAAGTTCTGTTTACATTTAAATTCCTACCAAAATAGCGTTTGTAGCTAGATATTCACACTTAATGAATAGAAATGACGTAGACGGTAACTGGTACAGTGCATACGGGAAAATGGCGTCCTACCCTACCCATCTTTAACGGTATGAAAACAAAGTTTCATGAGTAGGACTAGCAAAAAAAATTATATGTTCTGATAGAGCAAGAGTAAAGCTTTATATTTGCCAAGTTTTATCTCCAAATTGTGTCAAATAGTGAAGCAATGAAAGAAAAACCTCCATTTTTAGACGGCTACTGGTACAGGACCAGTAGGCCATAAAAACAAACATTTGTCATTAAGTTGAAGAAAGAATTGACTTGATAACAATCTCAACATACAAAACTGCTATACAGGTTTCTACTTTCACTTTCAAATCAGTACGTAAGAAAAGTCAAAACAAAAAGAAAACAAAATAATGCCTTTAGCCTAACATGTAAATTGTAATGTTTACATACATTCAGAAACAAATCTATCCAAAATTACTTACAGATCACTAACATTATGTAGGTTTGCGAAATGCATTAATTCAACAATTACAAGTGATGAGAGTATTATAGAAATAAGTTCATACGAACCTGTAACCGTAATGAAAGGATATTTAAACAATATGAATTAAAGGTCTTTATTATAAACTGTTAGGAGATAACTTACTTTTTCCAACACCAAGCACTTCTGCTGCAGCAGTGACGTCAAACATGACGTACATTTTCATCCAATAAAAGTCAAAACCGGTCCGGAAAAAAATACGGAATTATTTTGATTTTACTCAAGTAATAAACCAAACCCAAAAGATTTGAAATAAAAAGCAAATCAATTTATTCTTTATCAATTTTATTTGGGGAATGCATTATTAAAAAAAATTGTGAAAGTTTTTTTTTATAAAGGGGGGGGGGGGTGTTAAACAGAGTAGAACTTTACATAAATAATTACTAACAAATTCTTTTTACTAGAATACATTTAAATCACTATTGAAATATATTTTTGAAATTGCAATTTTACTTGCATATACCAAGGGCAAATAGTGAACACATGTTTCATATGATTCTCATATGATCATGGATTCATATGATTCTCATATGATCACAATCAAAATATTCATATGATTTTTACCTGAGTATAACAAGGGCAAATTAGTGAGTACGGTTTCATATGATTCTCATATGACAGTTTCAAATGAAAACTGTCAAAATATACATATGATTCTCATATGTAGGGCCTTTTATATGAGAATCATATGTAAATACAATCATATGATATGCATATGTGTAATCATATGATTCTCATATGATTAGCCACATATGATTCTCATATGATTGTATTTACATATGATTCTCACATGATCCACATATGATCTTCATATGAAAGGCAATGCATATGTGGATCATATGTGGCTAAATTGCCTATGTAGATACATGAACCTTGGGGCAGAAATTATGCATTATCGAGATCATGACCCAAACAAACTCAATCATGCAAACTCATATTTTTGGGGGGGTGGGGGTGGATGAGGGGGTCACACGTGAATACAATTTTGATATTTATTATGTATGTTTGGAGTTTGGATCTTAATTTAGAATCATGTGTACAATAGTAAGAATTAATATAGATATTTATGACAGCATGATCTGAAGGTCTGATAATTTCCTTTTATCTATTGCACAGTTGGATTTTTTTGGAGGTGTAATAAGTATTTAAGCTTTTGATTTAGCACTAAATTTGCCTAAGGGGTGTCCTGATCAATACATAGGGCTCACATAATTGTGACCGGTCTAAAAGGAATGGTTACTTCTCCTATATGCACCTGATCCTATCTCTGGATTTCCCAGGGTTCTGTGTTTTTTTCCTGGTCACAAATGGTATTGTATACATGTAATGTGTATTGTATTGTACATTTTTTAGGTCAATGACTGGTCGTAGTCTTCACCTTTTTAATTTCATATAATTATGTACACAAGTAAAAAGCTCCAAAGTCATGAACACTCGTATTAATACATTTGCTGTAAGTAAGTCGTAATAATTAAATCACGATGCAAAAATTTTACACTTTGCTATATGTACGCCTATTCGATACCAAGTGCCACATTTTTTTGATTTCACACTATGGGATAGTCTTTTTTTTCAAGGGGGGGGAGTAAGTTTACAGTCTGAATAACATAATATCTCTTACATATTTAGATGAACTATTACATGTATTTATCCAAATAAATTTTGTCAGTCCTCACAGAGTAAAAAAAAAGTCTATCAAACTTGATAAATAAAATTTGGGATAAACTAAAAAAAGATCCCTCATTGATTAGTCTTTTAGAGATTAGACGGGATTTCAAGAATGTATATTGAGGAAGCTAGGAGAGTTGATTATACTTTTACAAAAAAAAATAAATTAATAAATAGAACCAAGCGAGTAGGTAGAATATTTATCAGATGATCGCGACAAAATAGCAACATGCCGCGATATTGGAAATCAAAGTCGCCTTTTTGTTTTTAAAACGTTTTAGAAATAAGTTAATAAAGTATTAGGAAATTATGCCTAATGAATCTCTACAATTTTGGTAAAACTTGTGTTTTTCACAGCAGAAATCAACGGAAAAAAATCTCCTATTCAGCTTTAATGATTTGTTATTCAGCAAATACATTCCACTATTTTTGTCGATTCACAAAAGGGGGGGGGGGTATCTTTGCAGAGAAATATATTGAGTAAAACATAAGGGGGGATGAAAAATCATCTATCATATTCATAAGTTTTTTGAAATCTGCATACTAAAGTATGGTGGAGGTAATTTAAAAGCTTGATTTCAATATATATATTTCTAATTGTCCCCTTATTAATAGAGTTGTAATGAAGAACAATTAATAATTTGACAGCGTATTGATGCAATAATTTAATATCTGTAGTCAACGCATGTTTGCAGTAAAATTCTCATTTTTATTGAACTCAGGGGTGTTAAATATAGGATGGAATCGAAATGTGCGTAGTTCTTTGCCATGGCCCTATGACCGTCTTTTAAAACTTGTTGATAAACTGATGATATTGTATGTTCGAGTACATAACAGGTTTTTGGGAATTCTCAAGTTCAAATTGTTAAAATTTGCAGGCAAGTGACTTTATTCTGTGGTAAAACTTTAGTAGATGGGGGGGGGGATTTAATGTCAAAAACGACCGGGTATTACATGTATGTATACATCTAAAACACGTGACCCCGTTCACGGTAGAGCGATCGCTCAGTGATCATGAGGTCGTGAATTCGAAACTCAGCAGCGACTATCCTAAGTCAATATGAATTGGGTAGCAATTGTTCCTTTTTGCCACGTGCTCGGCACTTGAAGTGAAAGTTGTGGGTCTTTCGGATGAGACCTTAAAACCGAGGTCCCGTTTCACGACAAGCTTTGGCATGATAAAGATCCCTTACTGCTCAATGGCCGTTAGTGCTATGTAAAGGTCGAAGGTCAAAATTTGATCAGATGCCCTTCAATTCGTCGGTATATGGAGACTTCTATTTATGAGTGAAACATTTAAATTTTTCGAATCGGACGTTAATTAACATACATGTACAATGAATCAATTCAATACATGTGGCCTTTTTCCCAAGGAGCAAAAAACCGGGTATTTGAAGCCAGATATTTTCTGGTATGATTCTGATGACATCAAATCATTATTATCATTTGACTGACAAAAATGAGATACTCTCTATAGCAATATTCTTCCTCATCTCCCTTCGACCAACGTTTTATAAATGTCAATTTTTGTAACGTTATTTGTAATCCAATGTGCAGCATGGTATTAAAAATTTTATGTTTTCAAATTGTTGAAATCGGAACAATTCCTAAGATGTTCACTTCTCAAAATTCCAATTTTTGTTACCATGGCAACAATTTTTATTGAAATAAAAGTACTAAAATAAAGAATTGTGTATGTAAGTGTTCTCTACATGTGTACCAATTTTTATTGAAATATATGAAAAACTGTAGGAGGGAAAACGATTTGAAAATTGCTTACTACAATCAGACAACTGTTATGGCGCAAAGCCTTACCATGCTTTCGTATAACGGAAATTATCTAACTGTCAAACCCTCTCTTTCAAGTAAAATTCACAAGCATATCTTTGAACTAATTGATGATATGATTTGTTTTAAAAGTATCACTAAATCCTCTGTTATGGAAGTGATATTTGTAAATTTGTTTGTATTTTTGGGAAGTATAAAAGGATAAAAACGAAAATTTTGGCACTAATGAGTCTTATTGTTATGGACTTTAAATATAGAGACTTTAATAAATAATGCTTTTTGTGATTTTATACATAATATGTTTAATAACTTTGAATGTTTATTTCATGTCTTTATTATCGTTCCTTGTTGTAATGTGAAGATGTCGCTTTAATTTAATCACGTGATCATTATACCTGTATATAAACCATGATTTTTGTTGATTTGTTAGTCTGTTGGCTCGAGGGTTCTGAATAAGAACCATAGTTCCTGGATAAGGAAATAGATGCCAAGTGAAAGTCCTGAATAAGGCAACCATTCCTGAATAAGGAAATATCATAGCTTTAATCCTGAATAAGGATACCTATTAATTTATGCTGTGCCTTGCTACGCCATATGTTTGCAATTGATGACTGATAGACTTCCAAAAAATTCTATGAAACTACAACATCTTTTCAATTAAAGAAGTAAGAAATCAAAAGAACCCCCGTAACAAATTGGTGGCAGCGGTGGGATTGGAAACTATCAGCCTCCATACAAAATGGCATCGGGAGGCGAAGAAAAAGAAAAACAGAATTGGAGTAATATAGCGAAGCGGCGCACAAGACGGAAACCAATGCGCGACTCTGGCATTGAAGATACCGCAGATGTTAAGATGGTGGAAGAAGAGAGTCCTCCAAGGTTATCATGGGATTACGAGAATCTTTATTTCGCAGGCAAGGGACCAAGTGAAGGTGTGCGTTTGCCTGAGGAAATGCGTTCGCAAAGAGGTGCGAGCATGTTGCGCACGCCGCATGATAGTCGTACACCAAGAGGTATACTTAGATCAAGAGGTCGTACGCCGGTACTGGACGGATCGTTCCTGGATCCAGCAGAATATGAGGACAATAAATATCCAATTTCAGCAAAGTCAGAGACGAAATCAGGACGAATGACATCTTTTAAGTTATCTACAAGTAATCAAGACAAGAAAGACGTAACAGTACAGACGAATAGGCAGTCAATAGAAATGTTACAGGATGATCTAGTAGCGACATTAAATGAAGTTATACGATTACAAGAAGATTTCAAGAAAGTGACAGACGCCAAAGCGGTAGAAAAATCGAGTGAAGAGCGTAAAGGCAAAGGTATTGCTGCTGAGACAAAGGCAAAATCTACCGATAGTCGTCAAAGTACTAATCGAGAGTCGGCACACACAGAAATCCGTGATTCACCGCCAGGCATATCTAAAGATGTACGGTTTCGCAGGCCAAAGATAACACCATCAAATTTTGACGGCACATCACCATGGATGGATTTCAAAGTTCATTTTGAGTACTGCGCAGAACTAAACGAATGGAACGAGAAGGAGAGATGTCTTTTCTTAGCAGTAAGTCTACGAGGCGCAGCACAACAAGTTCTAAGTAATTTAAGCTCAGAAAAGAAGGATAATTACAAAGATCTCGTTGGTGCACTCGAAAAGCGATTTGCACCACCAAATATTGAAGAACTATACAAGTCTGAGCTGCGAATGAGACAGAGGAAACCAGGGGAATCACTGTTGGAGCTGGGACAAGCAGTTAGACGACTAGTCACTTTGGCTTACCCAAAGGCGCCACAAGAGGTGTTGGATACGTTAGCAAAAGACAGCTTTTTAAATTCGCTGACAGAGTCTGAAGTCCGTTTGAAAATTCTGCGTGCACGGCCTGTGACCTTTGATGAAACATTACAGATTGCAGTGGAGCTTGATGCGTGTATGAGAGCAGAAGAAAAGAGAACCGGAAAATGGAGCAAGATGGTAAGAGAAGTAGATACAGAGAACTGTAGTACGCAGAATGATGACAAAGACACAGAACTAAAGAAACTCAAGTCGGAGCTCCAGGAATTGAAGCAGCTTATGCAACAGCAGATGCAATGGAGGGGTCAAGTACAGCGAAGTAGGGGAGGCAAACGAACATCAAGGAGTGACATCGTTTGTTTCACTTGCAATCAAAAGGGGCACATAAGCCGCGAGTGTCCACAGAGAGAAAGACAGAGAAAGACCCATAATGAGCAAGAGTCAACACAGAAGAAGTCTGACCAGTCGTCAGTACCAACCTGTCAGATAAGGAGCGGTTGCTTGACATCAATAGACTCTGGACTCTATATCCCAACCAATGTAAATGGAATAGACGCTAATTTCATCGTAGACTCTGGAGCTTCTGTTACAATAGTATCTTATGAAACCTATGATGCAATTCCTGCGTCAAGTCAGCCAGAATTGCAAGCAACACGTCATGTACTCACTTTAGCAGATGGAAAGACATTAGAAACGAAAGGGTCGACAATTTTCGAATTTAGAATAGGAGAGAAGACTATAAAACACGAAGCGGTCGTAGCAGCAATTAGAGGATCTGGTATTTTAGGACTAGACTTCATGGTTGAGCATAAATGTATGCTGGATCTTAAATCAATGACCCTGAAGTTCCAATACGAAGTGATCAATGTACATTTGCAATGTTGCAGAGTTTCCCTTCATGAAACTTCAGTTATACCAGCCAGAAGTGAGTGCATAGTGATGGGAAATGTGATAAATCGGGACAGCAAGAGACCATTACCATTATTTGGGATTGTGGAACCATGCCAGACTTTTAGCCAGAAGACAAAAACCATGATGGGTAGATCACTGGTATCTGCAGACGCTGGCGGTGCTGTTCCATTGAGGATCCTTAATCTACATGATGATCCATTAGTTGTATATAAAGGGACAGTGGCAGGGGTATTTGAGCCAATAAGAACTACATTACCTTCAAACAATGAAGAGCCAACGCAAGATACGAGTCTACCCGGCCATATTCAAAACTTGCTAGATGACGCTGAGAACCTTTCGCCAAGCCAAAGAAAGCAAGCTCAATCTTTCCTGTTAAAGCATGCTAAGCTTTTTGCTGAAAAGGGTGCTGATCAAGGGCACACAACCTTGATCAAACACAAAATCAATACGGAAAATGAAAAGCCGATTCGCCAACAGCCAAGACGCGTTCCATTCCATCTGAAGAAAGAAATTGACGACCAAATCGATAACATGCTTACAAATAATATTATCAGACCGTCTTCAAGTCCTTGGGCTAGTCCAGTCGTACTTGTACGTAAGAAGGATGGAACTCTAAGATTCTGTATTGACTTTAGGAGACTGAACAATGTAACGGTAAAGGATGCGTACCCTTTACCTAGGATTGATGAGTCTTTGGATGCTCTTGGGGGATCAAAGTGGTTCTCTACACTAGATATGATGAGCGGGTATTGGCAGATAGAAGTCGACGAGCATGACAAGCAGAAGACCGCCTTCACATCACATAGGGGACTTTTCGAGTTTAACGTAATGCCCTTTGGCTTATGTAATGCAGCAGGAACATTTGAACGACTCATGCAGACTGTCTGCGCTGGCCTGAGATGGGATATCTGCTTAATTTATCTGGACGATATAATCGTGTTCAGTTCTACATTTGAGCAACATTTAGAGAGACTTGACACGGTATTTAAAAGACTCCATGCAGCAGGACTTAGACTGAGAAGTAAAAAATGCAGTTTGTTTAAACACAGAGTATCGTACTTGGGCCATATCATAACAGAACAAGGTGTTGAAACTGACCCAGGAAAGGTAAGGAGCATACAAACTTGGCCAACACCAACTAACGTAGGGAAGCTACGCAGTTTCCTCGGATTATGCTCTTATTACAGGAGATTTCTGAAGGGATTTGCCACCGTTGCTAGTCCATTACATAATCTGACGCACAAAGATAAGAAGTTCTTATGGACTAAAGAGTGTGAAACGGCTTTCCAAGACCTCAAAAGAGCACTGACCACAGCACCCATTCTTGCACTGCCAGACTTTTCTGAAACATTTATTCTAGACACGGATGCGTCTGGCGTGGGCATTGGCGCCGTTTTGAGTCAATCAAAAGACGGAATTGAAAGAGTCATCTCTTATGGAAGCACACGAAAAGAGCTGTTAGCAGTTGTACATTTTATCAAAGCGTACAGACCATATCTATATGGCAGACATTTTGTGTTACGCACGGATCACAGCGCCTTGAAATGGATGATGAGCTTCAAAGAACCAGAAGGACAGTTGGCCAGATGGCTGGATACGTTATCGGAGTATGACTTTGAGATATGCCATCGAGCTGGTAGGCTACATGGAAATGCTGACGCACTCTCAAGGATTGATCACGAGGCTATGTCAGAGAACAAATGCAATATGAAGCCAGTTGCAGCAATTACCATGAAAACGTCAGAGCATGATATAAAGCGACAGCAAGCAGATGATTCAGAAATCGCAGAAGTGAAGAAGTGGATTGAAAATAACAAAAAGCCAGACTGGAACAAAATATCGACATGTAGCGTGAGCTTGAAAGCATATTGGGCTCAATTCGACCAATTGTCAATTAGAGATGGAATTCTCTATAGAGATTGGTACACTAATAATGGGAAAGTTCAAAAAGAGCAAGCTGTAGTACCATATTCCCTCAGACCGACGATTATGAAGTATTGTCATAATGCACCATCAGGTGGGCATTTAGGAAGACAAAAGACTCTCACAAAAATTAAACAAAAGTTTTATTGGCCAGGAATGGACCGAGATGTCAGAAAATGGTGTGCATCCTGCTACAAATGTGCTAAGAGAAAGAAATATGGTAAAACGCCACGTGCACCCATGCAAGTAACGGGAGTCGGTGAGCCTGGAGAAAGAGTTGCCATGGATATTTTGGGACCTGTGCCAACATCAAACAGAGGAAATAAGTACATTTTGGTTATTCAAGATTACTTCACCAAATGGGCAGAAGCCGTCCCATTACAGGATATGGAGGCACAGACTGTAGCTCGAGCATTCATTGACAATTTTGTCACCAAATTTGGGGTACCCAGAACGCTACATACCGACCAAGGACGTCAATTCGAGTCGAGATTATTCCAGCAACTGTGTGAAATACTTGAAATCAATAAGACACGAACGACCCCTTACCATCCCCAATCTGATGGTATGGTCGAGCGCATGAATCGCACACTTGAGAATATGATTGCTGCGTACGTCGACTCAAACCAGAAAAATTGGAATGATCACCTGCAATTAGTTTGTATGGCATATAGGGCTGCACAACATGAAAGTTCAGGATTTACTCCCAATTATTTAACGTTTGGACGAGAAATTGTACTTCCCGTAGAACTACTAGCTGGACTGCCAGCTCAGAAGAAATCGACAGACCAATATATTAGTCACCTTGAAGATTCATTGGCATTGGCACATGATATAGCTAGAAAGAATTTGGGTGAAAGTTTGAAACGACAAAAACTCAGATATGATTCCAAGCTTTCCTGGAAGAAGTTTGATGTCGGTAGCAAAGTATGGTTGTATACGCCAAGGCGGATTAAAGGCATTTCACCGAAATTCCAAATGTGGTGGACAGGGCCTTATACAGTTTTAAAGAAATTCAGCGATGTAACATATCAGATAGTGAAGGGCAAAGAGTATCTGGTTGTTCACGTTGACAGGTTGAAGCCTTACATTAGTCGCGAGGAAAATCTTGAGAGTCAAGAATCTACAGCTCAAAACTTCAGGAAACAAGATTCCACTGAAACACCATACGTTCCCGACGTTATTATTGACCCTATCAGTGCTCCGTACATTGAGTACAACGCTGAAACCGTAGACGTTAAAGACGCTCCAGATTCGGAAGATCAGAAGATACACAGCGAAACGACCACCCGATCTAAGAGGCGATGCCGAAAGCCCAGACACTTTGAAGATTTTCAACTGTACCACGTGAGGGAATCAGACAAGACATCAAATGGAGGACAGTCCACTCCTTCTCATTTGCAGTCTTGCAGTCGGATGGCGAGGACGAAAAATACCGTAAGGAAAGTAACCGCCATGCATAAGTGCCCACTATGTATTGAGATGTTCCAGGGTCCTGAAGAAGTGTTAGAGCATATTGGCCAAAAGCACGACAAAAGAATCAAGTGTAACCACTGTGAGTATACGTCAGAAAGAACGGCCGATATGAAGAGACATCACGAGCGCCGACATTCAGCAAACACAAACCAGGAGAAACCGAGGCAAAAACCAGAGGATGATTGTACGATCCGGCGCCGCACTCAGCCGATGCCTGTCTTCACCCCAAAGAGAGACAAACCAGCGACACAAAGCCATGTACAGACATCCGTAAGTTGTGAAGCGAGGACAGGATTGCTACAGAAGGATGCCGCCGTGCAGTGCGACCGAGAGACACCTGCCGTGTGCGATGCATCTACCCAGTGCAGCGGAGTTACCATGAAGAAGAGGCGAATTTCGGAGACGGAATGGACCGAATTCGAGTTATAATGTGAACATTTTATTAACTTTTTAAATTGTGACATTATTTTAATTTATTTTCGCGATTCGGGACGAATCTCAAGGAGGCGTGGGTTATGTTATGGACTTTATATATAGAGACTTTAATAAATAATGCTTTTTGTGATTTTATACATAATATGTTTGATAACTTTGAATGTTTATTTCATGTCTTTATTATCGTTCCTTGTTGTAATGTGAAGATGTCGCTTTAATTTAATCACGTGATCATTATACCTGTATATAAACCATGATTTTTGTTGATTTGTTAGTCTGTTGGCTCGAGGGTTCTGAATAAGAACCATAGTTCCTGGATAAGGAAATAGATGCCAAGTGAAAGTCCTGAATAAGGCAACCATTCCTGAATAAGGAAATATCATAGCTTTAATCCTGAATAAGGATACCTATTAATTTATGCTGTGTCTTGCTACGCCATATGTTTGCAATTGATGACTGATAGATTTCCAATAAATTCTATGAAACTACAACATCTTTTCAATTAAAGAAGTAAGAAATCAAAAGAACCCCCGTAACATTATTCGTTGCCATGGCAACCGCGGCGTCATTTTACTCTACGTTATTAAATAGTTTAGAATTTTACCTTTCAGAAAATATTAGGTTGTCTTATATAAAAGTGACTAGAAAATGTCGAAATTTCTATTCAAAAGTTTTTAGTCAATTTTGTTGTAAAAACGCAAAATCTCTGGTAGTTAAAGGGTTAAGTGGCGAACAATCTTTTACTAAAAACTAAACATAAAATGATCTTTTTTAAAAAGATAACTACATATTTACTGGTTTAAGTATTGAAATAAACGAAGAAATTGGACAAAATTGACAATTTGCCTGCGATTTTATGTTGTTTTCAATGAAAAATATAGAGAAAAAATAAACTTATCTTCAAGGTGGCTCACATCTGTTACGTAATATTGGTTTTAAAAAGCAAAGGGATATTATAGAGGGCAAGTTTAGTTGCATATCAATTCTTTCATGGACTTGAAGATGTTCATTTGATCCTGAATACGAACATCATTCATCACATCAATACTGTAATACTCAGGTTTTACAAGACGTTTGATTTTCTCTTAAAAGTTTTGTATAATCTTAAAGCAACATATTTCCTTCAAGTGTTTTTAAAACAAAACAAAGTATAAATATGTTACTAGAATTTAGAACTTTATTCTGCTTTAAAAATTTTTTTTTTCGTTGAAAACTGTTCACGGTAGTTCAATCGGTAGGGCGCTGAGCCTCGCTCCGTGACCGGGAGGTCATGAGTACGAATCTTGGCTGCGACTGGCACAAGTCCATAAAAATGTGTGGCAACTGTTCCTTGCGGATCCTTCGTATGAGACATTAAAACCGAGGTCCGTGTCACGGCAGGTGTTGAGGTCAAAATTGAACCCTTTACCGCTACATGTATATGGTGACGTCTCTTCATAATTGATAAAATCTCGAATACGGGATATATACAACATCATAAAATCAATCAATCAACAAGTTTTTGTTGAAACACCAAAACAACACCATGACACATTTTCAATGATACCGTCTTGACTTTTAGATCAGATGACATGGAGGTACTGCGATTGAGCAGTGATGAAAATGGAGTTAAACAGTCTAAAGGTAGGGGTGTTATGTGCTACATATATTGATTGTTAATTTGCATTGCACGGGAACATTAAATTTCCTAAATAATCATAAAATTTCTGTAAAAAATTATATTTGAATTTTTATGTATCTTGAAATGTGAATATGAAACACTTTTTTACACTCGTCGCAGATAAAATGTAAATCATGTTTTTATTTTACGATCAACGTTTGAAATTTTCTTTTTCTTACAATTTTTGATTTGATTTTAAAGGAGACGTTAAAAAGACATTCTCTATTCTCCCCTCCCCGATTCAACTGTCGACCATAACTGTGCCTGGAGCTCATTGTGTACGTCATATCTCTATTGTGACGTCAGACAGAATATACGTGCACAAATACTGTGATGATCTATTACAAATAGACCATGATGGAAAAATATTACAAAATCTTTCTATATCTTTCACACATGGTGGTTTCCATGACACCACAGAGATGGGAGACTTGTTATTTGTTGATCATGATGGATACAAAATCAAAAAGTTTTCAAATGGGGAAACAACTACACTTTTTACGACAGACTGGAAGCCATATTGTATTCACTACTCTCGGATAAATGGGGAAATACTTCTAGTTCAACATTTCCTCACACCAAAACTAAAATATCTCAGCAAGGTCACGAGACATGACAGTACCGGCTGGACACAGGTCATAGAGTTGGACCAGAGAGGAAGGCGACTCTATGAAAACAGACCCTCATTCATCACGGAGAACAGGAATGGGGATATCTGGACGTCGGCATACGGGGGTCAAGTCGTAGTAGTGGACAGCTCAGGACAACATCGGTTTAACTACATAGGTCAAGCATCCCAGTCTCATTTTAGACCCAGTGGTATCTGCACAGATAGTTTTGGACACGCTTTGGTGTGCAACTGTTGGTCAAATGATTCATGCGCAAGTATTCATCTTCTGGATGAAGATGGTGGATTCTTACGTCTGTTGATGACGTCAGAGGATGGATTACTTAATCCCAGCGCCCTGTGTTTTGATGACAAACACAACCTTTATCTCGGTCAGGAGAAAAATAACATAATCTCGGTGTACAAGTATCTACAAAACTCAGAAAACTGTATAATAACTAACGAAAAATGAAATTTTATCATGTGATTAGACTTACTATTAGATCAAGGTTTGTTATATTGAACACCATCCTTGTTATGCTTAGGTTCCGATTCAGAACGATGCCTTTGGATTCCTGACATATTTCATTCGATATTTTAGGACTCATATCACTCATTGAGAAGACCAATCACATTAAAGTTTTTAATAGATACTAGTAGTTTGATGAAGTAAATATGTAGGATTCAGTTTACGTCTCAAACGAACCTGTCAAAAATGGCTCAATGAGATTGGTTGACAAATACGAAAACAATGAAGATTTGCCATTTTTATTACGAAAGACGTACATTACTGCAATCAGCCAAGGAATAATGTAATGAAATTCGCCAGGGGTCCAACAGCAAGGTGTTGACTCATGACCCAGATATTACAAGGGTGTTTGATGGTTGACGGTTGATGTCCTTTCTGCAAGACTTAATTTTAAATTTGTTACAAAGTATTTTTGGGTTGTAATTATTTTGTAAAGGAGGTGATAAGCAGAGTTACTTATAATAATTCACATGTCAACTCAAAATATAAAAGTAAAACATACAGAGTATGTTGCACCTGTAATATTTGGGTATAGTGCTTTCTAAATTAAGTCATATATCTTTAAGTTTTCCCTGACCAGCCTTATCTGCATTTCACTCATCTTCGCCTAAGGAAATACATGTAACCATGACTCTGAGGAATTGAAATTTTAGATATGTTTAAATGAGATGAAGAACGCACATTTTTTGAATGTTTCAATTATGTTACAGAAAGAGAGAATATGATGAATATGATATAAAAACACTGTATCAATCTTTCTCATGAAATTAAGTTGTTAGGTCCAAACTGAGAATATATTGAAGAGCTTTCTATTGTTTGTGAGCTGGTTTGACAAGCCATTTAAAGCATTAATGCATATAATGTTACATTAAAACATTTCTTTCAATGTTAAGTATAGTCTGTTTTGGAATGAATTATATAAATCTTGTTTGAAGTGTTGCTTGTGGTGCCCAATAGGGCCCTGGTCTGAAAATAAAGAATATATGTATCTGTATGTGTGCTATATTCTTTTCCTTAGTTATGTGGTACATGTAAATACACTAGTACTCACTGTAACATCCATTAGATATATTTTAACCTCTGAGTCGTCGAATTGTGATATATGTGTAACCTCCATGAAAACGTAGTTAGTCTGGTGATAGAATTAGTTCATTATCCTTGTACATTCTCTGTGAAGCAATGGCAATTAAACGCACTCACAAGACTGATTACTTTCTATAAGCACCTTCAATCACGACCTGTAATCTAATTATGCTGTATTTTTGTGAAATTTGCAAGAATATATTGACCTCTGTCAGTATAGATAAAGGGTATGGAGATAATGAACCGTATTCAATATCATAGTCAATAAAACCATACAAAATTGGAGCAGAGCAAACACAGACCTCCGAAATATCAGAGGTGGCATCAGGTTCCATAGAGGAGTGAGCACCCCCTTCTGACGGGTCACACCGGCCGTGTGCTCCTTGTCCTGATCGTGAAATAACGAAAAAATCCGTCGTCAATTCAGTGTATACCGGTAAATAATGGACTATCAATTAGTTTGAAATAATGTCAGTCATTGTATCGACCATAGAACTTACAAAATGATGTATTTAAACGAGACTACTTATATTTTTGTTTCATCAACTTGCTCTTCAATAATTTACCTTGATATTTATTCGTGATCACCCCATATTCCCAACAACAACAAAATCATAGTTTGTATATACCAACGAAATTGTATTTATAACATCCAAGCTCTTTAGATACTAGTACTTCTATGAGTACAGATTAGCAGGTAAATTCCCAATCAAAACTTCAGAACATTTTTGAATTTATACAAAGCTGTAATTAGGCTTCGGCGTATTGAATTTCTGAATTACTGACTAAATATATATTTCAGAATCCTCAAATATAGAAAAGCACAAACACCGTATGCAATGGTTTGTAATATTTACTTCACTAAAAAACAAACTTAAAAGTTAGATCTTTTAAAAACAATCCTTTAAATGGTTTCCTCTGTTTAATAACTGCATACAATACAAGCCTGTACCGAATTTGTCAAGACACCTTTGATAAAATTTATATTATTGTCTTAAAAATAATCCTGGTACTGCGCATACACAACTAAATGAAGGGTATGTATCATTTTTTTTTTACAATTGTTGAATTATTGTCAAATGTACCTGCTGTGTTAATGTTAGAAACACCTACAAATCACGTGCCACAACACATTTTCAATAATAGCTTTACTTTTAGATCAAAGCGTATAAAAGGGCTCCAAGTGTACAGTGATGAAAATGGAGTTTAAAAAGTCTAAAGGTTTGCTTATTTTATTACCTTTATATTGTAATTGTTGATTTGCATTGTACAAGAACATTTTTAAAAAATCCCAACGATGAGACACTCAAATCAAAACATGTATATATCAATATAAAAGCCATTTAATTTCTACCCAGGTCAGTTAAATGTAAATCGTGTTTTTAGTATTACGATGGAGGTTTGAATTTTTTTTCTTTACAAATTTTTATTTGAATTTAAGGGGACGGTGAAAAGACATTTTCGATTCTTCCTTCCCCGATTCAGCAATCAACCATAACTGTGCCTGGATGTCAAAGTGTACGTCATATCTCTATGGATACCTCAGACAGGATATGGGTTCACAACGACCGTGACCAGCTATTACAAATAGATAAAAATGGAAAAATATTACATAATATTCCTAAATTCTTCACAATGAGTGGATTCCATCACACCACAGGGGACGGAGACCTGTTATTTGTTGAACAAAGTGAGTACACAGTAAATCGGATTGCAAAAGACGGGGAAATCACCACACTTTTTACGACACGATGGAAGCCATATTGTATTCACTATTCTCGGATAAACGGGGACATACTCCTAGTTCAATACACAAGCACAACAAAAGGGAAGTTTCTCAACAAAGTCACGAGGCACGACAGCACTGGCTGGACACAGGTCATTGAGGAGGACAAAAATGGACGGCGGGTGTATGAGAATGTCCCCCAACACATCACAGAGAACAAGAACGGGGACATATGGACGTCGTCAAGCTGGGGTCAAGTCGTAGTCGTGGACAGCTCTGGACAACATCGATTTAACTACACAGGTCAAAAATTCCAGTCCCTTTTTAGGCCCAGCGGTATCTGCACAGATAGTGTTGGACACGCATTGGTTTGCAATTGTTGGTCTAAAGATGCAAGTATCCATCTTTTGGATGAAGATGGTGGATTCTTACGTCTGTTGATGACGTCAGACGATGGATTACGTCGTCCCAGTGCGCTGTGGTTTGATGACAAACACAACCTCTATCTCGGTCAGGAGACCAGTGATGTTATCACGATGTACAAGTATCTAAAGGTCACAAAAGATTGAGGTTTCTATAATAAAGGAATTAAAATTCGGTCACCTGATAAGTCTTTTGAAAGCAAGTCTTGTTGATATTGTAAGATAAGATAAGATAATTAAATAAGATAATTTTATTTCCAATTTTGGGCCCAGAAGGCATAAAGGTTTCTTACAATGACAAGATAGAAAGTTCTGAGTAAACATATACAAACATAAACACACACACACACATGTATATATCTGATATGATATTAAAAGTAACTGAACATGTAGATGCAGCAGTTGGGGTTATCAAATTGTTAATCAACATGCGATCAAAATCAATATTATCAATATACATATATACCAGTTTACAAATAAATATGTGTCTATAACATCATTTATGAAAACTCATGGCATTATGCCTTATTTTGAAGGCTTTGACAAGATATTCACTTAGCTTTGTAATAATTAGATTATCTTCATTAGACATTAACCAGAGAAATTTGTCTCCTTTTGATAATAATATGAAATTTTTGTTTAGTAATGAGATATCATGAAAAAAATTATCTCTCTCCTCAGTATATAATGGGCATTCAGTAAGAAAATGATATTCATCTTCTATATTGTTTTGGTTACACATTGAACATATTCTTTTGTTTCTATCTAAGGAAATTCTTTGACCAGCATTATTTTTTTACAGATTCATATCTGCCTTTTTCAATTCTTAGGTCATGAGCACTTATTCTAAATCTGCAAATGGATTTTCTTATTTCATGAGATTTAATGTACATATATTTTTCCATTGTAAAATTTTCTTTAAACATAAAATAAGTAGTAAGTTTTCCAGATTCCAGTCCCTCTTCACGTTTCATTTTCCAGTATTGTAGGAAGTGTTTTTTCAAATGTTTCTTAACTTGTTTTTTTAAAAATGTGTTTTTGTATGTTTTACATTCTGGTAATGAGAGATTTATTTTCTTACTTAAATAAATTACATTTTTGTACCAGCAATTAATATTGCCTTGACTAATATTTTCTGTATATGCTTTATGTAACAGGGAAGATTCTGGACTTGATTGCAACCTATGCCAGTATAATAAGATGCTTTGAATAATTGAAAAATACATAGGGTATCTTCCCAGTTCAGAAATGATTGCAATATTAGTACTTTTTTTCCCAGCTTCCAATAGATATTTACAAAATTTGATATTTAAGCTTTCTGCCTCCCACTCTTTAAAAATATCGTATAAATGTTTGTTTTTGGGAGTTGATTATATCAACGAGTCTATGTCAGTGGGCCAAGACAGGAAGTGCAACTGACAAACAGCCGCCAAGGAAAATGAGCATTGCGAATAAGAAAATAGTTCCTCATTAAACTTACTATAAAGAAATTATAATTCTTGACAATATAGTCCACAATCACTCTGTATTCAACTTTAGTCTGTCATTTTAATTTCCTCTTGAGCATCTGTAACCTAAATAATCATACCGGTTCCGAGATGTATTCATACATTGTGCATGTATTCTAATTTTAAGACAGGAAATTCCCTACTAACAAAGCGTCTGCAATATGATGAGAAAACATGATGGTATTCTGGTGGTTAAAAACAGAAAAAAAATTTGATACAGTATATTTAGACAATAAAACAATGGGCCTAATAATCAGATGTACTATAAAATTTAAAGTCATATTGGAATACAGAGAACAAAACTTCATGTCTATGCTAGCTGTTTTGTTTACAATACACCTGACTCAGAATGATTGATAACTCAGCTGGGCATTTTGTGCTTGCGAATCTCTAATATGTGTAAAGCTTGATTTAGATAAGATCTCCCCACTGCTGCAGAAGTGACCTATACTGCATGGATTAATATTACTTCTCGCCTTTTACTTTATAGTAAATGAAAGTATAAAAAGGGTGATTTTTAAATGCGTTATATATGAAGCTTGCTAATTTCTTTTGTTTGTGGAAAGTTGTACAGTTATAAAGTATAGTGAAAGTCAATTTGCGTGATGACTGTTTGACTAAGCAAGATAAAGAGTGGAAATAGATTATTGCAAATTGTTGGCACATTTGAGTATTTTAAGGACGTGGATGGATGTTGGGGTATCCAATTTCCCCCTAACACAGATCTGTGTAATACTTTTGCATACACATTTTTTTTGGGAGAGGGGGAGGCCAAATACACACGTAAATTATGCTTTGTGGTTTAACAAATATCTTGCTGCAATTTTAATTAGATTTCATGGAAATCGGTCTCAAAAATATATAATGTTAAATTAAAAAATGAATAATACCAGGCAAAAAGGCATAATTAATATGTCATAATCGAACGAGTTCTATTAAGTATGAAATACACAAATCTGTTACATCGCATACTACATGAACTATACTTATATTCACATTTTTGAACATCATTGAACTTATTTTAATGTATGTACATGAAATTTTGGGGTTTTAACAATTCACAAAAAATATATACTCGTATATATAATAAAAAATATTAAAAAGCAACCTAGCTATTAAACTTTTTTTTAAGAATTTACTCCTGCTCAATCTGTGAAAAAAAGTCAACTGATTCTTTTTAAACTCAATACCCGGTGTGTATTAATCTGTTACTAATTTTGCTGTAGTAAATGTAATTTCTGAATCTGATAGATTAACCCTACACTTAGACATTATACTATCGATGATAAATTGTTGATATGGGTTTGATATATGCGTTATTCATTTTCTCTCAAATGTGTCTTGAATGTCATTTTCATCCTAAAACATCTTATTATCTTAGATACTGAAAGTACAAGTTCCATACACTGTACCTTCATCTAAGATAAGGACGAAGTCTGTGAGGAAAACGATAAATCTAACAAGATTTCGCATATCATTCAAGTTATTTTCAAATTACTGTAGATCACTTAATTTTCGAGACATCTTATTTTCGCGAGATAGTCATTACATGTAAGTTATAGTTACACTATAGATATTAATTGGTTAATGGTAAATACACTCACAGTTTTTAATTCACGAGGGGCGGAGCCCCGAGTGAATTAAAAACTGTGAGTGTATTTACCATTAACCAATTAATATCTATTGTGTACGTTACTTGTACCAGAGGACCAATGAGAGAAAAGCTTGTTTACAGTTAGCACCGCCCACTTCATTCTGTCAAGCCATGGTCCGGAGGCTGTATAAATACCTTTCTCCATCTGAACCGATTTTATTTTGAATGCTGCGTCTGGGGTATCGTCGATCAAAAAAAAAATCGGAATGATTTGTCATTATTGGGTACCTGTGAAGATCTTGCAGCTTAGACAGAGGGCTTGATTTTGTCAGGAACAGAGGTAGCGATCGTAAACTATTTTATTTTAGGCTGTTATTCCTTTCGAAGATCGATTTTATTGGGGGGGGGGGGTCAATGGAAAACCGCCGATTGACCTTTTCATTTATAGCGATCAATGTACAGAAACTGCGAAATGATTTCTGACATTTTGATAAAAGTTTGAATGGTACTGAAAGCATAGGCGTCGGAAGCAAATTGAAATGGGGTGAGTGGGTTAAACCAACAAGGAAAGGTAAACCCCAATTTTAAATGCCTATATATTATGTCTATCTTTGCAAAAAAGAACCTCCCCACGGTTCCGACGCCTATGTCAAGTAAAAAATGGGGACCTTTAACATGTTTAATGTGAAATTACTATTTAGAGACAAGAATAAGAATTAAGGCAATTTGAGAAAGAACGTATAACAGGATACGCTTAGTAAAGTACGGAGGGAATGTCGACAAATTAATGTTAGTATTCTTGAAGTTTAAAATGTTGACTTAACTCATTTATCAGTTATTGCCACGGTTTTGAAATTAGCATCATTCATTCATTCATCAGTCAAAGTCTTGTTACATTATGGCTTGATGCCAAATTGTGGGCGTGACTTAAAAACTGTGGTTCTTCTGGCAAATACACCACAGCAACATCAAGGTAAAATCTGAATTTACCGCCAGTCCTATGGTACAACTTTTTATTAGCATGACCATTTTTTTTTTACGAATTGTGGTTATTGTTCTTACTGTAAAGAGTACTTATATATGTGAGAGAGAGAAATTTTCGCGATCACACTGTCTTGCTTAGTAAATAATTTCTAATAAAAAGTGATTTACAGTAGAACAAACCATACCGCTTTGACTCTGTAGGATCACGAAATCCACTTATGTATTTGCTTCTAACATACCTCAATCAAGAAGCATTAATATAAGTATAATTTGGAAAGTTGGCAAGGTTACACACATAGAATTCACGTTCGAATCCCGTCGTAAGACTTGGAGACCGGTCCTTCGGATGAGACCGTATAAACGAAGGTCCCTGGTCGCAGTAGGTGCTGGCTCGAAAAAGACCTCTCTGCTTAATGGGTGCCGAGTATAAGTAAAAAAAATTTGCAGCTACCCACCGGCAAGTGGTGGCATATCCATATGAGTCAAAAATTCTCGAGAGGGACGTTAAACAATATAAATCAATCAATCATACATCGAATTAATTTAATAATCAACTCCAATCAGTACTTTCAGTACTTTGATTATCTTGTATGCGTGCTGTAAGGGTTCCCCAAATTTCACAGCCATATAATGCAATAGGCTTTATCATGTGATCAAAAAGATGTAGGAGTGTTTTGATGGGAGGATGAATAGCTTTTAGGTCTTTGTATAACTTGAAAGAAGCTTTAAGCGCTTTATAATATAGATGAGATCTTGCTTCTTTGAAGGATCCACATGAGGTTAAATTACACCTAAGTATTTATATTTGTTTACACATTCAATAAGGGAATTTTCAAGTGTGAACTTTTCATTAATAAAATGAACACTTTTGTTAAAAATCACTACTTTGGTTTTACTTGTATTTATTTCTAAGCACCAGTCTGTACAGTATTTATAAAGTAGGTCTAATTTGTTTTGCAATCCTTTTTGGCTATCCGATAATAAAACAAGATCATCAGCATATAAGAGTGAGGAAATTTTCTTTCCAGAAAGAGAAACATGTCCAGTATTTTCTTCATCAAGTAATTTCGAAAATCATTGAGAAATATTTTTAAAATATTTGGGCTTAGTACGTCTCCCTGTCGAACTCCTATTTCTGGTCTATATGGGGGAGTTAACTTGTTACCTATTTTTATATGATTATGGCTATGTCTGTACATGTTGCACAAAATGTTAAAAAAAACAGCCCGTTTATATCTAAGTGTAATAGTTTTAATTTTATGCCTTCATGAATAACTGTGTCGAATGCTTTGCGAAAATCTACAAAACAAGCATATAGCCTTTTATTGCCAGTGTTGATATATTTGTCAATTAGACATTTTACTACGAATAAGTGGTCTGATGTTCTGGACTCCTTTGAGAAACCTATTTGAGTCTCATGTATTATTTTATGTTCTATTAAATATGTATTAAGCCTGTAACTTAAAATGATATTAAAAAGTTTTGCTATGCTATTGTTTATTGTTATTCCTCTATAGTTTTGGGGTAATTTAGGATTATCTGATTTAAAGATTGGTGTTGTATAACCCTCTAGCCATTTCTCTGGATATATTCCAGATGTTAATACAAGATTAAATAATTTCAGAATACAGGAGTTTATGTAAATTTGGGATGCTTTTATCATTTCATTTGAGATGTTGTCTAGGCCAGGGCTTTTTCCAGACTTTAAGGAGTTGATGGCTTTTTGGATTTCGGGTGCAGATATCCTGAAATCCAGTTTATTAAAAGAGGTAGCCGCCTTATTGTTTAATAATTCATTGATTTTAGTTTCAATTGTGTTGATTCTTCCTTTGTTCTTTTCTGGTAGTTTGGATAAAGTAGTAAAGTAGTTAAACCATGTATTATCATCAACTGACTTTTCTAAATTTTCTTTTGTGTTTTCAGTTTCTCTCAGGTATTTAACCAGTTTCCAATATTCTTTAGGATTGGTTTCATTAAGTTGATCTAATTTATCTAGAATACTTTGTCTAAATTCACGTTTTTTATGTTTTCATTGTTTAGCATATTCCTTATTTAGTTTAAAGAACGAACCTAGTATGTGGGGGTTATTAAGAAATATGGATAACAGTTTCGCTTTTTCAAATAGGTATTTACGCAATTTTGTAAGGTCAGAATCAAACCATTTTTTATTGTTTGTATTTTTACGCTGTGATTTTCTTTGTAGAGAAAGTTTTGCAGCTTTATTAAATATATTATGGATGTCATTAATGGCTTCATTTATACTCTGCTCATTATATTCGATGGTTTAATCTAAAAAAAAAAGTTTAATATCATTTTGGACTGTTGGAAGTAAGAAAGCATTTTGGAAGCTGCTTACAGCTAGGATGTCCCATTTATATCGTTTTGGCATATCTTGCATGTTTTGGGTTGTATATTCTCTTTCAAAAGATGATAAAAGTTTTAGTGAGATCTTACAATGGCAGTCAGATAAAGGTGAAAAATCAGAAACATGAACATACAAAATGTCATCTAGTAATTGATCAGACACAATAAAATACTGTACAGCAGAAAATTAACTCGCGGAGTTAATTTTCGCTTTATTCGCGGAAAAAGAAATATTCCGCGAATTCAACAAACAGTGAATGATTCTCTAAAAGGTTTTATAAGGATAAATTGAAATTTTATTATTTTCTGTGATCAGATGTAGACTGTCTTTATAATTATGCGAGTGCCTTGATCAATTACAAACACGTAGTTGTTGCTGTTTTTAAAGCTTATTAATTGTTAATTCATTTCTATAGCTAAAGATTAATTTTGTCATCTAGTAGACGTGCGATGTAATTATATTTAATAAAACATGCTTGTTTAATTTAACCCGTGCGCATCATTATAATACGGTATAATTTTTTTCTGATTTGGACTCGGAAATAAAAAAATTAAATGCATTATTTTGACTTCAAATCGGGATCAGTCCTGCGTTATTATTCAATCGGGATCAAAATCGACACAATATATAAACTTTACTTTTCTCAATCTCTCACCAGAGGGCGTTTTACGCGTCCGCTCCAACACCTCTGTTATCGTCTAAATTACAAGAATCTTGTAAAACGAAAATAAATTATAGATTTCTACCAACTTGGTAATTTTTTAAATTGAAATTAGAAATATCAATCTGTAGTACTTCTTTTGTTCTTTCAAAATTTGGATATATATTAAAATAGCTTCAATATATACGGCACTATTTTGTTCTGAATTTTTACACATATTTTCATTTTGAAACCAAGGAGACAAAGTCAGGAAATATTTACTACCAAAGAGCTTAAAACACGTAACATAATTGAGAAATCATACAAAACAATCAATGTTTATACATTTTTTGTCGACAAATAATTATTTGACAATCCGCGCTACTTTTTAGATGACAACAGAGCGGAGCGCGCCCTCTGGTGAGAGATTGTACTTTTCTGTCTGATATGCGCGATATACATTACAGACTTTTGTAATATAACTATAGAGACGGGAAATGGCAGTTCACACAATATATACCTAAAGAAAAATTCTTGCAAGTATTGTTTAAGAAATTTATGGTTTTTCCTTTTCCGCGAATTCAAACGACCGCGATTTGCTGAAAATTGAACAAATCGTGATCTTTTCCGACCGCGATATTAACCTGCTATGCAGTAGTCAACTACACTCGAACCAGCATAATTATGACAAGTAAATTTTCCCTGTGTATATCCGTATTGGGACTCGGCTTCGCCTCGCCCAATACAGATTTCCATTTCACACCCTGTATGAATCCGTATTAGGTCACTAACTGACTGTGTAACTAATAAAGTCAACCAATTCAATGGTATTTGAAAACAATATCAAGGAAATATTTAAAATTAATTTGCATCATTTTTCTTTACAGGATATGTTAGAATAAAATTTTAGGAGAAATTGATTCCACTCCGACATTCCTTTTACACAACAACTGCTGTTTGGTTTTTTTCCTGATGTGTTATTTAACAAAAAACTGTTTTTCATGTGTGGAATGGCCGTTTCAAAAAAAAAATTCATATGGATTAGATAAAACATTCTGTATAAAAGTCTTTTAAAGTAATGCTTTAAAATAATCAGCTGCATTAGTGAGAAAAGGGAGGACTCTACATTATGAAAAATACTTCTTGTGTCTCAATTATACTGTCTTATGCCACTCTGTTTGAAAACATCACATGAAGAAGGAAATTTTTTTAATAAGACTGACAATTGTTCTCCGTAAGTCTTACATACTCTCCCAGCTCTTTACATCATACACATTTGTTCTCAATCCTGCTCAAGAATCGGGATGGATAAATTTGACGCTTTTTTAAAAACAGTGTTTTGTCCTGTAAATCTGTACCAGCACGTCCTAAGTGTTAATGTCTCCAGAGCAGTGATCAAGAATGTTTTGTTATTCCGAGTACATGGAGGAATGTTTGTATTCTGTTAAGAACCTATGTGACAACAGTTTTGTTATTCCTTTATTTTGATCAGGTTTATTGGGTGTACAAAGTTTATACTTTATTTATAGTTTAGGTGTTAGTAAGTTATTTATAAATCATTCTATTTACATGTGATATGGTTTCTAACTGGTTGTTGTGTATATTTCTTTTCTCTTATTTCGGTAATTAGAGAGTGAGAAAACTTTTCATAAGTTTATGACATGACATTTAGTACAACTAGCAAACTCCTTGAATGTTAAGTTTTGGGTAGTAGTTTAGTATTGAAGAAATTATCTTCAGAATTTTTCTGTTTAAAGTATTTTATCATTTATAATTGTACATAATAATGAATTCTATTTCCTTTTTTCAGTATTTAGACTTAGCAATAACAATGTTCCGTTCATGAAATGATTTGCTATTGACTTTGTGTATTGTATACAGAACTTCACAGTCGGTTAGAGGATGAGTGAACTGTTATACGTTTCTTTGGATCTCATTACTGTACATATCTCGCTCTCTGATTTTTTTCACATTTCTTACTATGACATGATAATGTTCTTCTTAAGGTAAATATCTCCTTTGACCCTATATAACATCCCACTTCTAACATTAATTTGAAGAAGTCTTTTTAGTATGTATATTACCGACTTGGTATTTTTACCGAGCTTTTTTGAGATTGGACATTTTTACATCTACAGTAAAACTCTGTTGGTACGAACACAGATAACGAAATTATCTTGAATCCCCAACTATATGAATTTAACGAATTTCTTATACGGACATAATGAATTACAGGTATAGCAAAGTAATTTTCGTTATAACCGAGTTTTACTGTATTAAGATTCAAAGCTCAACAGATATACACGTATTGATTTATTTGTTTGTTTTTATTATTTGCGTTATAGTGCTGTTGGCATCTTTTGATTGACACATAAAATTTCACACAAAGGAGGAGCAGTTTACTTGCAATTTAGCTGTACAGGCAATTATACTATGCATAATGTATTGGAAAATAGAATAAAAGTAAAATCTCTTCCTGGAAAGTGTGTGCTTGTAATAGGTATGAGTATTGTATATATGTTTTGCACATTTGTTTATATTTCTTAATGATTTGGAAACATTTAGAATTTGTGATTTATATTAATTTGGCAAGTCTTGACACAGTCAACAATATATTAATTAAAAAAAAAGATGAATTAATCGTAGATCATTCCATGTTTTCATTGTGGCAATTGTATTGGGCGAGGCGAAGCCGAGTCCCAATACGGATTTCTATTTCAGACCCTGTATGAATCCGTATTAGGTCACTAACTGACTGTGTTACGAATTTATCCTGCTGAAGACCTTTATCAATATTAAAAAAATATTTGTGCTTATTATAAAAATATTAATTTTTAATCCAATAATAATCAACATAAAATATCGTTACGGTAACAAGAAATTTAACTAAACTACCTACATAAATCGTTTTTTAGCCGCCATTTTTATCTAAATTAACAACGCTTAGAACGGAATTGCTTGCCAGATTTTTTATATTACACCTCGACAGAGACGTAATACGGAAACGGAGACCTAATACGGAAAATTTCAGGGCGTCACGTGATTAGCTTTTATCCAATCAGTAATCGACAAATTTGTCTGAAGCAGGATAAAGTCAATTATTGGTTTTGATTTATGAAAAAAGAAACAAATCAATTAAAATAGTTTTTCATTTCATTCCCACACATCGATTGTAATGTCAGCAAATCTTCAACGACTGTCTTATTCGATTTAAGATTTTGAAGTTTATGTCTCTAAGAATTGTACATTTCTAACTGAATGACCTAGCTGTTGCCATGACAGTCTTTATTAGATTTTTGATTTCAACGTTTACTTTACGTCTTTGGAACTGTACATTTCTAACTGACTAAGCTGTTGCCATGATAGTCTTATTTGATATTTGATTTTGACGTTAGTGTCTTTTATAATTGTACATTTCTGACTGACTTAGCTGTTCTATACTTACTACATCTGAATCATCGTGATACGATTTAACCCGTGTGTGATTTGAACTGGACTGGCTCCCTGCCGTACTTCCGTACACATTCTTCTCTTTTCTGACGGCAGGAGAATTCAGCTCCTGAAAAACAGATGGAGTATGTGTTGCAGTTAACTGGAGCTTAGTTTTTAAAAATATTAACAAAATGACGAAAAAAAAAATTTTCTGTCAGTAAAAAACAATTTTGCTTAAGATCTTGAATGGAAAAAACTCCACTCTAGTTAAAATTACAGTAAAATTCGTTAAGTAAGAACTTGAAAATTGCAAAGTTATCTTGGATCTCCAGCTACATTAATTAAATGAATTCGTTATACGGTTATAACAAATTACAGATATAGCGTAGTAATTTCAAGGTCCCAGTCACTTTATTATATCTGAGTTTTACTGTATATCGAGAGGACGCCACTAACCTCATCGTCATCTGAGTCATGGTAGACCGTGGCGGATGTGGTAGATATCGCCGTCTCAAACTCGTTATCATACTGCTCCGCTTCGTTCTGATTCAGAAGGGAATATCTGTACACCACGCGGCTACAAAACAAACAGGGATAGTGAAATAATGAACACTCTGTTCTTACTGTAACCTATATATGCTATATTTGTGCATACTCACTGTCGCCTGAGTATTATGTATTTGTGGATACTCACTGACGTCTGAGTATTATGTATTTGTGGACCAGGAAGACACCCATGATAACGACTAACAACACGACAATGATCACCACCGCGGCTATCACACTGCTATTGTGACCTCCAGACTCCTACAAGGTCAAAGGTCCAAAGTTATAAATCAACACAAAAAATGACATTCTAAATAATACAAAAAAAAATTATTTTCTGAGAAAATTTCATTATAAAATTATCAAATTGTATGATTTAATACAATGTATTGTAAAATAATCTTTAAAACATTGTTGTCTCTTTGAGATAAAAGCATAAAAAAAAATGTCAATGTTATCTGTTATAAACTCTGCATTAAATTTTTTTTAAAGTTTAATGTGCCACAGAATTACAAGCTGTTGTGAATAAGGAACAGGATTGAATCTACAGTGTCCAAAAGAGGACAGGAAAATAAAAGTAATGCAAAAAAATTCTTTTTTCTATTGCTTTTTGGGTGCAATTTCTCTCTCCTTCGTTCTGTTTTTTTTTCTTTATCACCCTCTATTGAGTTTTCCCTTCCTTATAATGCCTATTTAGTATATAGTATACCTGTCTATTTAGCCTTGGGCCATAAAAATTAATTTCTTGGTTCTCAGCCCCTCCCTCATCTCTTCCAAGGGTGCCTCATTGACCCTTTTTATTGCTTAATCAATAAAATATAAACAACAAATCAACTCCCTCATCATTTTTGAGGTATTGTACAATGTAAAAAGCTGCCTCATCATGTTTTGGGGGCAATAAAAAGTTTTTTAAAAATGCCGCCCTCCATCGTCATTTTAAACTAGAACTGTCCAATAGGGACAAATACCCCCCGCTGGGTTTTTCAGAGAAGGTGCCATTTCAAAAATACTTAATGGATCTTGAGGTGTTCACTATTTACTTATAAAAATTTACAGTAAAATATAAGTGCTCATTATGTTTTTTAATGAGTGAAACAAAAGTGCAACTAAATGAAACATCAATAACTAATACATAACATTTTTTTTTATTTCTGCATTAAAGAAATATATTGCAATTATGTGTCATGACACTCTGCAAACTAATTGTTGAAAAAAAAATCATTATACAAAATCAAATTAATCTTGATATATCAAATTCATTTTGAAAATAAAAAGCTGGTCATCCAGTAATGAAGTGCTTTGACAGACAATAAATTACAATTAAGAGAATAAGAGAAGAGAGATCTTTAATTCTTGTGCCTTATTCCC
>PRKT01000249.1:593041-653717 GCA_003671525.1 Saccostrea glomerata | reverse complement strand
TCCTTTTGAGATCTTCCCTCATCCTTAGCAGACCTAGTTCTCACCTACCAGCTGTCCTTCCTGATCCTTTTGAAGTCTTCCCTCATCCCTACCAGACCTAGTTCTGACTTACCAGCTGTCCTTTCTGGTCCTTTTGAGATCTTCCCTCATCCCTAGCAGACCTAGTTCTCACTTACCAGCTGTCCTACCTGGTCCTTTTGAATTTTTCCCACATCACTACCAGACCTAATTCTGACTTACCAGCTGTCCTTCTTGATCCTTTGAGATCTTCCCTCATCCCTACCAGACCTAGTTCTCACTTACCAGCTTTCCTTTCGTATTCTTTTGAATTCTTCCCTCATCCCTACCAGACCTAGTTCTGACTTACCAGCTGTCCTTCCTGATCCTTTTGAATTCTTCCCTCATCCTTAGCAGACCTAGTTCTCACTAACCAGCTGTCCTACCTGATCCTTTTGAAGTCTTCCCTCATCCCTACCAGACCTAGTTCTGACTTACAATCTGTCCTACCTGCTCCTTTTGAATTTTTCCCTCATCACTACCAGACCTAATTCTGACTTAATAGCTGTTCTTTCTGATCCTTTTGAGATCTTCCCTCATCCTTAGCAGACCTAGTTCTCACCTACCAGCTGTCCTTCCTGATCCTTTTGAAGTCTTCCCTCATCCCTACCAGACCTAGTTCTGACTTACCAGCTGTCCTTTCTGGTCCTTTTGAGATCTTCCCTCATCCCTAGCAGACCTAATTCTGACTTACCAGCTGTCCTTCTTGATCCTTTTGAATTTTTCCCTCATCCCTACCAGACCTAATTCTGATTTACCAGCTGTCCTTCCTGATCCTTTTGAATTCTTTCCTCATCCCTAGCAGACCTAGTTCTGACCTACCAGCTGTCCTTTCTGGTCCTTTTGAGATCTTCCCTCATCCCTAGCAGACCTAGTTCTGACTTACCAGCTGTCCTTCGTGATCCTTTTGAATTTTTCCCTCATCCCTAGCAGACCTAGTTCTGACTTACCAGCTGTCCTTTCTTATCCTTTAAGATCTTCTCTCATCCCTAGCAGACCTAGTTCTGACTTACCAGCTGTCCTTCCTGATCCTTTTGAATTCTTCCCTCATCCCTAGCAGACCTAGTTCTGACTTACCAACTGTCCTTTCTTATCCTTTAAGATCTTCTCTCATCCCTAGCAGACCTAGTTCTGACTTACCAGCTGTCCTTCCTGATCCTTTTGAATTCTTCCCTCATCCCTAGCAGACCTAGTTTCTTTTACCAACTGTCCTTTCTTATCCTTTAAGATCTTCTCTCATCCCTAGCAGACCTAGTTCTGACTTACCAGCTGTCCTTCCTGATCCTTTTGAATTCTTCCCTCATCCCCAGCAGACATCCCTTTACGTCCGCCTCTTCATTGGCTCGGAGCTTAGAGTGGGGGACCCATATATTGTAGTCATCTGACCCACCTAGAGAAAAGAGACATTTAGATCATGATGACTATCTAAGACATTTTGATCACTGAAACATTTGTTATAATCAAGAAATACATGGCTTGCATGAATAGCAAAATGATGACTATCTAAGACATTTCGTTCACAGAAAAAAATTCATAACTGAGAAATTTTTAAACTAGATAGTTTACAATGAAGGAACACAAACCAAATTTTTTATGAAGTATTCTAAAGCAATATCAAATATACTGTACTAAAAAGTACTGTTATTTTTAGCGAGTACTTATTATGGCGAATGTCAAATCGCAAGAATAATAATTCGCAAATGGACGGTTGGTCAAGAGATTTTAGATAGATATCAGCACCATAGAAATAAAGGCGAGTAATTTTATTTCGTGAATGTTGCTTCTCGTGAAATACGCGATATTTAATTCCATGCCTATAAATTTTGAATCTACAGTACTGTGTGGGATTACTACTAACCCGCAATTTTTTTTTTACTCCCAAGTAACACAACCGTCTCAGAGTTTTGATGATCTTGAGTTACTTTTTGTGCAACACTCTCCAGCAATATGGAATATTTCAACCAGAAGTATTGTGTTGGACTATAAGAACTTAACAATTTTTTTTTTAAAACTAAATGTTAAACGTTGAATAATTCTCCCAAGCTTCATAACTTACACTGGCGTTTGATGACCTTGGAGAAGTCGATGATGAATGCCGTCCATGTCTTGTTCTTTGGGTGGTACCCCCACACCCCCACAGAGAGGGCCTGGTTCCCGGGCTCTGTCAGCAGTCCCGTCATCACGATCGCCTCGTCAGGGTTCTGTACAAACTTGTACTCGTGCCAACACTGACCCTCGTCCACTGAGAACTTGATTGTCTTCGGCTGAGGGTTGTCTACGGAGACGGCCACCAGTAAACCCCCACTGTCAGCTATCTGGTACTGGTGGGGACCAGTCAATGCCTGAAAATAGATAGAAAAGAATTCAAAGCATTTTACCATGTTTACAGCAGAGAAACAAATTCTCAAGAGACGTTTTCAAAAATGTCATTAACTAAGCAGTAATTAATCAATAAACATTGCACTCAAGTTTATGGGGATAATCATTTTTTAAAGTAAAAATTCTAATCATAAGAATTACTTTATTATTATGCTGTGATGGAAAGATGCATTAAATAATCAAAAATAGCTTAACACTAAATTTAAAACATATTTTGAAAAATCCCTGTGGGGCTCTATCTCAGATTTTTTTTCAGTCTTACATCCTACCTTGGCCCAGGTGTAACCGCCGTCACTGGTGACATACACATCAGGGTGAGTGGTCTGTAAGGCATCTGCCACGTGACCTAATGAAGGAAATCATAAAACTGAGTCTACATACAGACTACAGAAACTTACTGCTGACTACAAATCACTCATCTGACAAAATTATTCCTGGTACATGTAGACGTGCTTCTATCATACAGCCATGTTTATAAATTACTATAGAAGGCAGTACATTTCATGACAAACAGATAAGATATGGCTATAAACATGACAATTGCTTCCTTTGTGCTAGGTTGGTGCAGTCAGTACAAGTATGTAACATTACTCATGGTGAACAAGAACTATCCCTGGTACAATGTACTGCATTTGTGCTGAGTGGGGTTAGTACCCATGTACTTACCATGAACAAGAACTATCCCTGGGGCTGCATTCGAGCTTAGCGGGGGACTGGCAATGACCCCCCTCTGAATGCTGTACGTCCCGTGTATCTGAAGGTGGCAGGGCTGAAATGGAAGTTCAACATTTCATGTCATCAGGAGTCAAACAAGGATTAAACACAAGATCAGTAATTTATTCAGTATCTCAGGTCATCAGTTAAAAAAGAATTGGAAAACAAAATAAGGTCAGACTGGAAAGCTCATTTTATTGAATACTGAACGGAGCTTAGGTTCATATTAGGTATATGTTAACTAAATATATAACAGTAAAAACAAAGATCTGAACCAATCAGCGTTCAGAAGACTGACCTTTTTCTCGTCCTTACACGGGGCATTGTTAGGGCGGGGCAGTTTCTGCCACATGGCCCCGCGGTTATAACTGATCATGCTGTGGATGCTGTTATCCTCGTTAATCTGACTGGTGATGTAGACCCCCCGCATCGACTCCACACGGTAGAAGTCCGTTACATCCCCATAGTTAGGGTACAGGTGTTTAGGCAGGGACTCAGAGTAAACCACCCCCAGGGCTCCAGATGTATACAGTGTCCCGTGTCCTGTATCTAAAAACAAATAGGAAGCCAGTGTTAACTCATGTCAAGCAAATAACAGCAAATAACATCTGATATCATTTTATGATCTTGTGAAAAATATTGAAAAGAAAATTTCTGTGGTACTAATTTTCAACAATTTTGGCTATTTGTCTCCATAACAGATTTTGAATAAACACTATTTTTAAAGAATTTTCCCATATATATTTTTATGTAAAACTTTGGTCGGCCATTTTGGCCCCGCCCTACCCCCGGGGGTCATGATTTGAACAAACTTGAATCTACACTACCTGAGCATGCTTCCATATAAATATGATGAATTATGGCTTTGTCATTCTTGAGAAGAAGATTTTTAAAGAATTTTCCTATATATTTCTATGTAAAACTTTGGTCGGCCATTTTGGCCCCGCCCTACCCCCGGGGGTCATGATTTGAACAAACTTGAATCTACACTACCTGAGCATGCTTCCATATAAATATGATAAATTATGGCTTTGTCATTCTTGAGAAGAAAATTTTTAAAGAATTTTCCTATATATTTCTATGTAAAACTTTGGTCGGCCATTTTGGCCCCGCCCTACCCCCGGGGGCATGATTTGAATAAATTTGAATCTACACTACCTGAACATGCTTCCATATAAATATGATAAATTATGGCTTTGTCATTCTTGAGAAGAAGATGTTTAAAAAATTTACTATATATTTCTATGTAAAATTTTGGTCGGCCATTTTGGCCCCGCTCTACCCCCGGGGGGTCATGATTTGAACAAACTTGAAGCTACACTACCTGAACATGCTTCCATATAAATATGATGAATTATGGCTTTGTCATTCTTGAGAAGAAGATTTTAAAAGAATTTTCCTATATATTTCTATGTAAAACTTTGGTCGGCCATTTTGGCCCCGCCCTACCCCCGGGGGTCATGATTTGAACAAACTTTAATCTACACTACCTGAGGATGTTTCCCCAGAAGTTTCATCTTTCCTGGCACATTGGTTCTTGAGAAGAAGATTTTTTAAATATGCCATCAAATTTTCATTAATTCCCTATTACATGTATCTCCCCTTGATTGAGGGCGTGGCCCTTCATTTGAACAAACCTGAATCCCCTTCACCCAAGGATACTTTGTGGCAAGTTTGGTTGAAATTGGCCCAGCGGTTCTTGAGAAGAAGTCGAAAATGTGAAAAGTTTACAGACAGACGGACAGACAGCTAGACAGACAGACGGACGCCGGACAAAATGTGATCAGAAAAGCTCACTTGAGCTTTCAGCTCAGGTGAGCTAATAAAAGTACTGATTATGGTCTTAGTTGTGACCATTCAAAACAGATGGTGCTTCTGATGACTAATAAATTAAACCCTCCCCTAACCTTGGAGGAAAATTTAGTTTGACAGGCACAGAGGCATCTCAATGTTGGACAATAACAATTATATTTAATTAATACAAATAACATTACATTTTCATCTCATACATATTTGTTCATAATCTGTTAACTCCTTTGATACATTCTCATATAATTTCAAAAGACAAACACCTCAGTGGTGAACCCTGCCTACCTCCTGGGTTATCTACATATATCATATGATTACAAAAGACAAACACCTTAGTGGTGAACCCTGCTTACCTCCTGGGTTATCCACATGCATGAACACCAACTTCTCATTCATGTCCAGCACAGAGAAAAACTGAAATCAAATAAAAGAGTAAATGGACTCCATTAAATACTAAATCCTGACCAGAAAGTTATTAAATGAAATGAAATTCATTTTTCACCTTTCAATTAAACCAAAATGTATACTAAAACTTAAACATGTATCAGAAAAAAATAAAAAGTGTCCTATTTCTATAAAATTTGATAAATATTAGCTCCGGGTTCTACAGCAAAACTTGATTATAATGAAGTCACTTGGACGTATGAAATTACTTCGCTATATCCGTAATTCGTTATAACCATAAGAGAAATTCATTAAATTTATATAGCTGGGGATCCAAAATAAATTCGTTATAACCGTGAATTCGCAATATCCATATTCGTACTAAACGAGTTTTACTGTATCAGTCAATGAGATTTCATTTGACAATGACTCCACTTCTGTTTGCATGAACATGATCTCACCCTATCTCCTGTGATGGTTGGAAGCTGAGCTGTATGCCAAGTTTTGCCTTGATTGGTCGATATTTTTATCAGTCTATTCCCTCTCTACAAAACATCAGTTGAGATTAGAAATCCTTACTACCTCCTTCTAAATATTTGATATAATAAAATTCAATATGAAATCTCCAAAGAAAGAATCTGTATCAAAACAAGTGAAAATTTGTCAAAACTTGATCCCCTTCTTCATTGTTAAAAATTCACTTTAAATAATATTAACTTTAGGTACATACTACTTGTGGTGAATAAATTGAGGCATAGAGGAATTTTTCTTGATGTCCAAATGACACGACGTTCTCTAAGATTTTAGTTTTACTGCCTGCCGTCCCATCAGAGAACCGGTGTAGTATATACCGTATGGCTACAACTGTAAGTAAAGAGTCAACAACACACAATATACTTATATATATATCAAACAGCTTATTGTAAACATACACGTTAACAATATGTTAATATCTTTAGTTTTTGTAATATATAACAACATACAAGTCGCTAGGAATGGGTGTGTCTTCTGAGGATCAACTGTTGCATAGATTGTTCTGGGATCGTCGTCTATACTCCCCCTGTAAAACACAGAAAACACTCCATCACCATGTTTACAGTATATAAAATATATTTATAATAAATATATATATTATGCCTCTTTCTGACAAAAGGATCTGAAAAATATAAAGTCTTGTATGAAGTATTATTTTACTTAAATTAAATTAATTTTGTGAATCTTTATTTCTTTTCCATTTACTAGTCTGATAATTATAAGTTCCTACCACGATTACCATAGATTACCACTGTGATGAATTTTTACCATTAAGTTCCTACCACGATTACCATAGATTACCACTGAGGTGAATTTTTACCATTTATAGGTCTGTACATAAGTGTCGACCACCCTCCAGGTCCTTCCATTATCAAAACTGGCATATAATGTCTGAAATGGAAAAATCATAACCATGGTAAAGTATAGGCCATAAGTAAAGTCTATAACAGAATATAAAGTTGGAAACCAACATTCCAAGATCATGTCTGGACCTTGGTATTCAGTCACTCTCCTGAACTGAGTGATCTCAGACCCCTCCTAAGGTGACCTCAGAACTATCCATTACATTTTTCAGTGCATTATATAATTCAAAAATAAAACTGATAAAGATTGTGTGAAGCTTTTTTTCACAGATGGAAATGGCGACTTTCTGACGTTCAGTTTGGGTGATGCATTACCAGGACTGGTGAAGGCATTATGACACATCTTTGACTTTAAAAAATTATATTGAACACTGAAACTTCTTAAGTTTAAGACTAATATTTCATAGCTGGAAGTGACAAGATTACACATTGCATAAAGAATCATTTTAAATTGGCGTGTATCAGAAATTTCACAAAAAATATTGAAGAGTGGGGTGGGGGTGGGGGGGTGGTAACAATCCTTTTATGGAGATGAGTTATGATTCTAAACTTAATCATCACACACCACTGTAAGCTGAATCATGCAGAATGTATCATATATCTAAGCAGACATCTGTGCAGATATTGACAAAGTGCACCAATGGATTAAATCTAGTATGTAAACAGCATAGAACTGTTAAATTCATACATAATTATATATAATATATTATATATTAACTGACTTTGTGAATACTGACATATAAAGACAAAAGCGTGGCCCTGATCTTCAATCTCTGGGCATAAAAGTTCTTGCCATTTATATCTCTTTGCACATATTTCAAATAACCAAGGACACATCCTTAAAACTTGTTGCATGCTCAATTCTGTTGTTAATATATCTAATTAAAAATACCCACAATCATGGCTGTATTAACTTTTATAAATGAGTGAATAAAACATACTCTCTTAATTCTGTTGACAGAAATCCATATCAGTTGTTACCTAAGATTTTTTTTTCATTATTAGTATTTGTACCCAGATTAATTGTTATTTTCAATTCATGCCACATTCCCTAGATTAGTGATGAGACCTTTTTGAGATCTTGACATGCAAAGTTCTTACTTTTTAATACCACCCTGCAGGATGTTGATCCAAAAGAATTCAGAGCCCATTAAGCTTTCAGTCACAGGTACTTAACCAGAACAACTTACATCTTCATAACTCCAATTCACATTAATTTTAGTGTTTAAATTTTCTTACACAATTCAACAAAATTCAAGACTTAACATCCCTCTGAGCTTGCTTTGCTTTATGAACTATTCCATCCCCCCCCCTTCCCATGCACATGCTTTGCAATTATTACATGGTCTGCTGGGCTTGTTTTTTGGTTAAAATTTTACCCCTATTTCCAAGGCTTACTATTAATTAAATCACTTGCCCCTGAGGATTCTGCAAGACTGGAAGGAAAAGGGGCTCTTTAGGGTTACTTGCCTCTAATAATGAATTCACTAGGGTTCTTTTGGGGTATTTAAACATGGACATGCCTCTATTACTGAATTCATTGCTGTTCTTCTTTTGTGAGGGGAGCATTCAACATTACTTTTTAGTGCAGCTCTCTCTATATAATTATATATGTGACAATGACGACACAATGAGCTAGCTACATGAGCTAAGCTTTACAACAGAAAAAACATGACAAAGGAATAAAAAGCATTCATACCTACCATCAAATTCTTATTACCACTTTTAATCTGTGACAAAGAATGCATGATGGATGTTAGCATTTCCATTAAAAGAAACTATAGTTAATTAAGTTTTGTAGAAAGAATGGGTAAAATAAATAAAACACTAATTAATCTATGCAGTGAAAATTAGGTGCTGAATAAAGTTGCACGATAGATTGTTCTCAGTGTATATCTGGAGGGTTATTATGCCACCGAATGATCCTCCTCTTTATTATACACTATCTTGTCATTTCCTACCTTTGTTGACAGGAGAGCAGATGAAGCTAGCAGATAATTTTCATATGCCTTGTTTGGATGAAATAAGATTTCCCCGGTCAGTTGGAAAGGGAGTGGGGACTCGTAAAAATTGTCACCTCCATCCTCTGTGATGAACAGGTGTGACCCAGTAGCGTCGCCGGCGTCCACTAAGTAGATCTGTGAGAACGGTGATAGCCCTTAGTTTTTTAATAATAACAAATATTAATTTATTTAGTACAATCAAAATTCAACATAATCACCTGATATTGTAAAAGTATTACATTTAGCAGTGTATTCTATTTACCGATTTTGGCGGAAAGCAGAGTCCGCTAATTCAAGTACATCGTTAAATGTCTTGTATATTATCTTTTATAACTAGCAAATTCATTAAATCAAATCTACGCTAACTTGCTGAAAATTGAATTTCCTCCAAATATGGTACATGCCAAATGTAATACATTTACAGTAGATCTAAAACAATTCAAGTACATGTATAAAAATCCATAATGATGGTTCTTCACTCATTGTACACTAGCTGAGAGAATATATACTGTAGACAGGGAATTTTTCGGCCCGTTTTATTTTCACCCCTTTAGCCCTAGTCGGAAATGGGTGAAATTAAAACGGGGCGAATTTAAAGTAAATGGTAAATATCTTAAACAGAAACAATTTCGGGGCGAATTTAAAACGGGGCAAACTTGTTTCTAAATGTGACAGGGTGAAAATAACACGGGGCGAAAATAACCCTGTATACAGTATTTTAAATTGCAGTGGTTTAAAAATTCTTAGAAGTGAGTAGGACTACTTTTCTTATCTTTATAATACAGTTTGAATTACACTTTTAACTCTGCTCTAAACTACAAGTCATATCACTGTGAAGTTTTAAAATAATATTTTGCACACTTAAGTTGCTTCTTTTAATGAATCCATTTGGCAAAAGGAAAGTAGTCAAATTCACACATGATAAATTAACAATGGGGGAAAAATGTACATGGGATGGATTTTTTTTTCTCAGTAAAAATTAAAGAATCAAAATAAATGATTTCAAATAAATATCTGTTTTAAAATAAAATGCTGTTTTGGTTTCTTATTAGATAATCAACAAGGGACGTAACTCTACATAATACTAATCTCCTCTATTTTTGTACAGAATTGTCTCCCTTCCCAGCATTATAACTAAGGGAGGTAACCTCAGGCCTCGTACCTTCTTTGTGTTGTGAGGGTTTCTATGGACACCATTGTGTTTGTAAATTTTCGGTTGTCTGTTTAGCGTCACTGGCTTAAAATGAGCCCCAAAGTCTGTGCTAAAAAACAAAGGAAACTTTATTAGAAAAACGATGCATTGTGACTTCACATTTCACTTACTCCCCTCTCCAGTCGGGTGCACGGAAATTTACACCCAACGTTGGAACCAATCAAAGCTCGTGTTACAAGCTACATAGGAAATAATTTTGTGTCCTGAGCACTATTAGAGTACATACGACCTTACTTACTTAGTCCTCTTTGTGCTTTGAGCACGTAAGGTCTGACATACGACCTTAATGAAAACCAAAGTGTCTTACCTTTTGTAAACTTTGGACGGCCTAACAGTCCCAAAGCTTTCCTGTGTAATTACCACTATCAAGTCCTATATTACAGTGAAGAAAACGGAGGATTTATAACACTATAGTATGTACAAAGATCACAGCATCAGCACTACTCAATCCAATACAACCAAATTAAAATATAACATGTACACCTTATAAAAGGAGTTTAATCAGGAGGGCAATAATAAGAAATAGATTTTTTTTTTCTTATTCAAAATTTCTTTTGTCAAAAAAGGCCTTTGATGAATCTGCGTGGGAATATCTGATGAGAAAATTAAATATGGTCATCAGTTAAACATTTGATACAGTTTACAAGTAATCAAACTTTTGACCTTACCCCGTTATTTCCGCACCACGCCAGTGCCATGCTGTAGTACGACTCGTTTTGAAAAGCATGCTGCAAAGATAAAATAAATTCTTTTAGTAGGATATAATGTATATGGTTTTGAGCCTTGCTAATTACCCCAACAAATGGACCATGGATCACAATGCTCACCTGAGTCAATATGTTGTTCTTCATATAAAGGGCATTTTTCCCTAGCATGTAAAATTTTGATAAAAATCATTGCTTATTGTAGCCTAACCCTAACCACAATAGTCCTGATTAGAAAAAATTAATGAATCTAAACTTGTATATATCAGGTGCGGATCCAGAAATTTTTTCCAAGGGGGTCCACCCAGTCAAAAAAAATTCCAATCTCAGAATCTCCAATTTATAAATATCATGACTTAATCATGTATGGCTACTCGGCTACTCCTTTTCTGTTCTGTAGAAAAAAAAAAACTTTAAAAGACTCAGAGGGTCATAATATGAAAAAAATACTGTAAACCAACTTTTATTCGTGTGCGAAAAATTTTCGCGAGGTTTGCAAGAGCCTCTGTCACTGCGAATATTTCTCGCCACGAACGGTCCTTAAAGTCTCTTTTTCTATTAAAAACAGTTCCAAAAACGACTTATTAATTAAAAATTAATCATCGCAAACTAGTTTACTCCCGGCAAATCGCAAAATAAAATCATCGCCAATAAAAGTTGGTTAACTTTACTGTTTCTGAATCTAAACATAACCAGAAAACATAAATATAAATATAAAAGAGAGAAAATATAAATATATATATATACAGTGGATCTTCAGAAATCCGGATGCTTCTAAGTATCCGGACGATTTTTCATCAGAACGAAATATTTAACTGTTATGATATTATTTTTTGAGAGGAGCTAGCTAATCCTAAAATGTTCTATTTTTTACGATATTTTTAATTGAGCAGGCTCTGCTCATTAAACTTTCATTGAAAATCACTACATTTTAAAGCTGATAAAATTATCTAAACTTTCCTTATTTGACAATCTACTATATATGGAGTTCAATTCTCGGCAAAATTTTGTACTTCAAGCATAAAATTGTTCAAATCATTCAATTGTCACTCAAACTGTAAACAATGCCATGTGCCCTTGTAATCTCGCGAGATTTGAGCATTCTCAACTCCCCCGCAAAAGAGCGGTAGCAAGTTGGATAACTGCGAGGTACTCGAGATATTACTCAATACACTAATCAGATAAATTGATTTATCTACATGTACACGTGGTGAGCCGTAGCTTTCCTGACTGCAGTGTTTACTTTGTATGACAATGCTACAGCTGTTACATCAACTCTCTATTGACGGATAATCAAACTACCATAATTATTTGGATTTATCTAGGGTGACAATCACATAAAGGCTTTTTTTTTTTGGACAAACATTGAAAAATCTTAGACTTTAATCTTATCTACACAATTAGTTCAAAAGGAAATAAATAAAGATAAATAAATGTTTCTATAGGCTGTGAAGTTTCCTGTATATTTGTGTTGTTAGACATGTTTGTTAAGGACATATGCAAGGTACCTTACCTACTGATAATTTTTCAAGATATTCTCAATTTAAAATTATAGTACCATTAAATGTTACTAAACAAAAAACCAGCATACGTACGTTACCACAGGTTTGGAACAGATATCAAATTATGAAAATTTCAGCATTATTGAAAAAAAAAAATATACAAAAATTACAAAACATAAATTCCAGATTTTTTTTTCATTAAAATGTCATCAAAAAAGTTTCAATTTGAAAATAAAAATAAAGTCCATTTCACATGACATGTGCTTGATTGATTCGTACTGTTTTGATAACACATTTACGAAACGAAATTTAATCAAGGCTTTCTGTCCTGAAAATAACATAAATGTCTACAAGTGAACCCATCAAGATCAAACAGAATTCACACTTCGGTTCGTACCATCCATGACCTTGGTTTCAGTAGTATGCAATTAGTGAACTCGATCCCGATCTAAAATGAATTCAATATTAATATAGCGATACAAATCGGGATCGAAGTCTGGTTTTTATGTACAGCTTCCATCTTGAAACTACAGATTTGGCTTTCAACAGTTGTTCTTTTTATTTTTTATGGACTCATTTACAGTAAAATGCACTTGTCCAATCGGACAAGTGCCCAGCAATTTTCACTTGTCCGTATTTTCTTTTCACTGGTACCGGACAAGCGGACAAGTGTTAATGTCGAGCCCTGCTCTGAAGTTCCATAACTTCTTGGGGATCAATTTTACAAATGTAGGGTTGCAGAAAAACTTGTCAACCAAAAGTTATTCCATTTTGAGTGTCCTGATGCAGATTTATGATATTTATAGCCAAAATAAAAATTACCATTTTTTGCACTGTAAATTTATAGCAATGGGATTTTATATCCCAAACATACTATTGTATCCCATTTGGGCGATTGGTCCCAACCTTTTTAATATAAACAGTACACTCAGAAGGTATATACATCTACACTAGCCCTAATGGTCGCACCATCAACATATTTAAACAAGAGGCCCATGGGCCACATCGCTCACCTGAGCACTAAGGGTAGGAAAAAGTAGAAAATGGCTTTTAATTGTAATGTTTAAATCCAAAAGTAGTCCCATGACCAATCATGGATTTGCTATTTTTTAGAAAATGATTTTTAAAGAATTTTCCTAAATATATCTTTAAAAACTTTTGACCCCGCCCTACCCCGGGGGGTCATGATTTGAACAAATTTGAATCTACACTACTTGTCATGAGCATGCTTCCATATAAAAATTATGGCTTTGTCATTCTTGAGAAGATGATGTTTTAAGAATTTTCCTTATATATTTCTATGTAAAACTTTGGTCGGCCATTTTGGCCCCGCCCTACCCCCGGGGGTCATGATTTGAACGAACTTTAGGGCCACCAATGCCAACACCATCAATTCAATTACAAGATGGGGGAGCTGTACAAAGTCCTGCTATATTCCTAACTGAAATTCCCAACAACTACGACCAGGGACTATCAAATGGTTCTTCACCATTGAAACCTAGAGACACCAGCAGCTGTGAATCTGTCCTGCCTGGACCAGTAAACCATCAGCAGCAGATGCCAATACTTACTGCAGAATACCAACAGCAGCAGCAGATGTCCACAGTTACCTGCAAGAGTCCACCAGGTTTTCCACTAATACAGAGTGGTGATATATCACCTGCTAGTATTCAGTGGAATACCAAGGTGTCACAGGATGCTCCCGATGTTCCTGGAATTTCAAAGTCACCAGACATAGAAGACAAAGATGACTCTGTTGGCAGTTCATCTGAGTTTTGGCCACCGAGTAGTGAGCAATCAACTGCTGGTTGCCAAATAACTCCAGCTGCTGAATACACCACCAATTGCCAACAACCACCGGACGTGACACCAGATACACAGCCATCTAGGAGTGATCCTTCGCCTGAGCATAGCAACAAGTCAGTTGTAAATGCTCAGGCATCCAGCAATTTAGAGGAGTCCTCCTACCAGGAGCTGGGTACAAACGAAAAGGGAACAGCAACCTCTTCACTACCAGAACTGTCAATTCATGATGAGAAGATTAGTGAAGCGCTGAATGCTGATCCCATACTGTCTGTACCAGAAATACCTGTGTATCAAGACACCACTGAAAGTGACACCACAGATGGCCCAACCAGGTCTACTTGGAATGCGGCCAACAAGGACTTCCCAAAATTGACAAATTACACAGAGTTCCTTGTTCGTGTATTCCTGTTTGTGGACATTGGGCTGGGCATTCCATCTGGGCTGCCACTTGAAAATAAATGTTGGGTCGTGCCATGGCCCACCATGATTATGTAGATCATTTGCCAAATAAACCTGAAATGCTTTTACCCAGTGTTTACTTACTGACTTATAATAACACTTAATAGTTCTAGTACTTAGTATTTAGTACCTAATAGTTAGTAGATTGCAGTTTTAATGATATTAGTTTTACTGCAGTCTCACCTTATTTGGATATGATATAATTTATATATACTTTAAGTAACTAACATTTACACTAGAACTGGTAGTTAACTCTCAACTGGTCATAGTTGGTCGTTGACTAACTCAATGACAGTATTTATTTATTATGAAATAATCAGTTTAGATATTTAGTAAGTAAACTTACTTACTTAGTGGAATTACTAATAGACTTGTGTACAATACACCTAGTACTTTTGTGATTTGTTTACAATAGGCAACTCGCTAATATACCGGTATACCTGACTTTGTACATTGTAGCGAAAAATATGCACAAACTACATCTGATAAGTTATAGTATTACTATTTGTAATTAAAAGCAGCTGGTTATAATACTACTGTTTCCTTCATTTAAAAATAAAAGGGAGGGGAAATAGTGTAGATTGTAGTTTGTAGATTTATATACTGTAATATTAATTCAGTTGCAATAATTATAGAGTTCAAATGCATAACATTTAAGTATTAGATTTAAAGTAACTTATTTGCACCCAAGTGAATGTATTTGAGTATTGCTTGACTGTCGTTCACATTTATAAGTACATAATGTCTATTGCAACTCAAAGTCTTCAGAGTTTAACATGTCATTCTACATGTTAGTATAGTAAATATATTATTAGTAATAACTAAAGGTCCATATATTTTACCAAATTAAGTAATTGTTAATCTGTATCAGTGTAAACTACATAGCAATGCTCAATGTCTTGTGGTGTAGATTTGCGCAGTATTAACTATCAAGATTATAGTACTTAATTAGCAAATGTTAGTTACAAGTACATATTGTAGTCACATAGTCAAACTCTTTAATAAGGAAATTATACTTATAGACTTTAATTAGTTGATTCAGGTCAAATCTGGGTGAAGCATATTCAGGCAGTATATAAAGTCAAAATACTGCAATGATCTATTCTGTTGCATGTCCTTGACCCAGTTCCTAAGGATGCTCAGCAATACTCCTACCAGGACTGGTGTAACCATGCAACCTACATGTATGCTTTCCATTGGATATACCTGGCTGATATCAGTGACGGTATATCATATCGGATCGCCTCATGTATTTAGTCAATGCTTTCCGTTAGATACCCGGCTGACCATTCTCAGTGACGGTATTGGGCTGGATTGCTTTGTATATAGTTATATGTTATACATTGTCCGTATCATGCCTGGCTTACTAATATTTTAGACAGTGACGGTACTGATGCGGAATGTGTTTTGTAAATATGTTTTCAGTACATGTAGAAATATTTCATAGGATCTTCTATCAATAGTCAGCAAATATTCTTCAGTTAGTTTAGTTCTTAGGATATAGGAAATAGAAAATACACTTAGTTTAGTATAGGCTTAAGTCAGGATAGTGATAGAGGCGTCAATGTATTTAAGGTGACGACATACATTTTATAATCATAGTATGTTAATTATCAGTATACATCATAACAGTTTTGTTAATTTATGATTATCTGTTGTAAGTTCTAACATAGGCTGCACTGTTGCACAATTTGATTAGGTAAATCAGTTGTATACATGATTAAGTTATATACTGGTACAACTGAATTTCACTCGACTAAAACCATATGCCATGACACCATTCAGTTTCAGGACTCTCATGGAAGTAGGTCAGTGTTAGGTCATAGATAATGGATATTCTTTTGGCTATAAATTGTTAAACATAAGAAATGTATAACATACAACATGGAATAGGTATGACTAAATTAATATGATCATTTGATCCAGTGTGGAAGATGCATGCGGATTTAATTCGCAAATCATTGAGCCATATTCAATCTTGCCACATTAACATACATGTTTATCCTGCGGAACTAAGGCGCTAGAAGCAATTCCGGCCAAGTTCATGGGGATACATGAATTAGTTCATACATCTTCCATGTCATATTGCATAATAATTAGATCTTTCTTGTTTACATTCCTCTAATTAAATTACAGTAATTTCCCCTAGCTTTATTAAATAAAACGGGGAGGAATGTAGTGAAATTGCACATGTAAACAAGTCCACTATGACCTTTCACCCTGACCTCATAGCCATCCACCCGTGCCGGCACGATTCCTACCTCAGTCGAGAATTACCAGTCAAACCCTTCACCTGTGTTACCTGTTTGTTGTATTGCATATGTACCTGTGTTTACCCATAATGTAAACCTGGGTCTTCGTCGTCACCTTTTATGGTAAGGTAGGCGACATTTATCTATAGTAAAATGGTATAATTTTACTACATTGGCGTCGCCGGTAATTCAGAGCGGGGCATATTGTATTTACATGTATTTTACTTGCAACAATTCACGTGTGAGTTTCCACTCGTGAGTAAAAACACGTGAGTGAAATCTTTTGCAATTAGTCATTTTGGAATTTTAGGAAACTGTTGCTTACAGGCGTTATAATTAACGTTATTTGCAAAGTGCAGACAATTTGACTAATTTGCCATTTTTCTTTTTTCACTCGTGAGTCGCATTAGAACACGTGGTGATATCACGGTCCAATTATTTTTGAAGTTTCATTTTTCATTAGTATTAAGTATTATATTTTCGTACAGGCGTGTTTGTAAACGTTAGTATGAAAATTTTGAACATTTATATTGTCTTGTGCAAATTACGTATTTCTCTCGACTCATTTAATTTTGGTCACTCGTGCCGCAACGACTGAACTTTATTCTAAATTGTTTAACTATTTCATATTTTTGCACGATACAAACATTTTTTTTTTCTATTGAAAAGTTATTGTCACTCGTGTTGACAATTTTCGAGGAGCGCCGTTTTCTTCTCGACTCGTTATTTACTTAGGATTTAGAGTAATCATATTATTTCTTTTTTCTCTAAGTTCCCTGAAAATATTTTGGGGGAAAGTAGAGATATATTGTGTTTTTGAAATTGTATATTTTTGTTGTGTAGTTTCACAGAGCTTAGTTCACGCAAACCGGTTTACCTGTAAAAGCTAAATATAGATAGAAGCGCACGTGCTTCTCGCTCTAACAGTAGACTAGACTGATTTTGTAGTGTAACGGTTTTACATTTTAGCTCTGTGGAATAATAGTGAATCTATTTGATATAGTTAGATCATATAACATCATCAGTTGATTATACAATTAGTAGATAAGCCTTTCTACAAAATTTCGTAACATCCATGCTTTTTACTACCGTCAACTGTCATCGGGCGTTTACATTAACGTTGTAAGAGTCTGGCGGTAATTTAAACTAGTGTAGTTATTTACTGATTTAAGCAAAAGTTTAATTAGTTTACAGATAAATCCCAAATTTGAACCAGTATTTTATCGAGCAAAGATCCCATCAACGAAATAAAGAAAACAGCGTAAATCAATTATCAAAGATAAGAGAGGATAGAAAGAAAAGCAGATAGAAAGAAGAGAGAAACGTCAAACTAAATCGCCAGACTTGACTGCTGAATTAACTGGCTTAGATACAATTAATTATTAATTAAACTGGCTTAGATACAATTATTTATTGTGTTAAAGTAACGTTTAATTAATCAATAAACGAGAATTAAAGATAGACAGAAGAAGATAGAGAGAAAAATAGACGCAGCAAAGTAAAATTACCAGGACTATACCAAAGAATTAAACCGGCTTAAGATACAATTATTTATTGTGTTAAAGTTACGTTTAATTCAAATCACGGTGACTACACGGATATTGTTGTAAATCAGTCACGTTAATGTGTAGTAATATTTTCACCTGCGGTTTCGAGATCTTTACCGTAACGTGGAAATAACGTAATACACACATTTACTGACTGAATATTTCAGTAGTATCAAACGGCGTGATTTATTTCCGTAACTTTGAACTACTGAAAACAACAAGATGAACCCAGCTATGACACCATGTACAGCACCTCCTGGATACTATGGTGGACCATACATGCCATCACTGAACCCAGGCCAATGTGGGTATTCTTATCCCTGTACACCAGTCCCTGGGAACTACCCGGTGCCATTCTCTGGATATGGTGGACCATTCCCATTCTTTGGAGCACCACAGCCATATCCCAGCATACCATATGCATATGGCCCATATCCTGGAATGTTCCCACCTGGATACATGGTACCACAACAGGCATACCAACAACCATGCATGTATGGAGGGCCACCAATGCCAACACCATCAATTCAATTACAAGATGGGGGAGCTGTACAAAGTCCTGCTATATTCCTAACTGAAATTCCCAACAACTACGACCAGGGACTATCAAATGGTTCTTCACCATTGAAACCTAGAGACACCAGCAGCTGTGAATCTGTCCTGCCTGGACCAGTAAACCATCAGCAGCAGATGCCAATACTTACTGCAGAATACCAACAGCAGCAGCAGATGTCCACAGTTACCTGCAAGAGTCCACCAGGTTTTCCACTAATACAGAGTGGTGATATATCACCTGCTAGTATTCAGTGGAATACCAAGGTGTCACAGGATGCTCCCGATGTTCCTGGAATTTCAAAGTCACCAGACATAGAAGACAAAGATGACTCTGTTGGCAGTTCATCTGAGTTTTGGCCACCGAGTAGTGAGCAATCAACTGCTGGTTGCCAAATAACTCCAGCTGCTGAATACACCACCAATTGCCAACAACCACCGGACGTGACACCAGATACACAGCCATCTAGGAGTGATCCTTCGCCTGAGCATAGCAACAAGTCAGTTGTAAATGCTCAGGCATCCAGCAATTTAGAGGAGTCCTCCTACCAGGAGCTGGGTACAAACGAAAAGGGAACAGCAACCTCTTCACTACCAGAACTGTCAATTCATGATGAGAAGATTAGTGAAGCGCTGAATGCTGATCCCATACTGTCTGTACCAGAAATACCTGTGTATCAAGACACCACTGAAAGTGACACCACAGATGGCCCAACCAGGTCTACTTGGAATGCGGCCAACAAGGACTTCCCAAAATTGACAAATTACACAGAGTTCCTTGTTCGTGTATTCCTGTTTGTGGACATTGGGCTGGGCATTCCATCTGGGCTGCCACTTGAAAATAAATGTTGGGTCGTGCCATGGCCCACCATGATTATGTAGATCATTTGCCAAATAAACCTGAAATGCTTTTACCCAGTGTTTACTTACTGACTTATAATAACACTTAATAGTTCTAGTACTTAGTATTTAGTACCTAATAGTTAGTAGATTGCAGTTTTAATGATATTAGTTTTACTGCAGTCTCACCTTATTTGGATATGATATAATTTATATATACTTTAAGTAACTAACATTTACACTAGAACTGGTAGTTAACTCTCAACTGGTCATAGTTGGTCGTTGACTAACTCAATGACAGTATTTATTTATTATGAAATAATCAGTTTAGATATTTAGTAAGTAAACTTACTTACTTAGTGGAATTACTAATAGACTTGTGTACAATACACCTAGTACTTTTGTGATTTGTTTACAATAGGCAACTCGCTAATATACCGGTATACCTGACTTTGTACATTGTAGCGAAAAATATGCACAAACTACATCTGATAAGTTATAGTATTACTATTTGTAATTAAAAGCAGCTGGTTATAATACTACTGTTTCCTTCATTTAAAAATAAAAGGGAGGGGAAATAGTGTAGATTGTAGTTTGTAGATTTATATACTGTAATATTAATTCAGTTGCAATAATTATAGAGTTCAAATGCATAACATTTAAGTATTAGATTTAAAGTAACTTATTTGCACCCAAGTGAATGTATTTGAGTATTGCTTGACTGTCGTTCACATTTATAAGTACATAATGTCTATTGCAACTCAAAGTCTTCAGAGTTTAACATGTCATTCTACATGTTAGTATAGTAAATATATTATTAGTAATAACTAAAGGTCCATATATTTTACCAAATTAAGTAATTGTTAATCTGTATCAGTGTAAACTACATAGCAATGCTCAATGTCTTGTGGTGTAGATTTGCGCAGTATTAACTATCAAGATTATAGTACTTAATTAGCAAATGTTAGTTACAAGTACATATTGTAGTCACATAGTCAAACTCTTTAATAAGGAAATTATACTTATAGACTTTAATTAGTTGATTCAGGTCAAATCTGGGTGAAGCATATTCAGGCAGTATATAAAGTCAAAATACTGCAATGATCTATTCTGTTGCATGTCCTTGACCCAGTTCCTAAGGATGCTCAGCAATACTCCTACCAGGACTGGTGTAACCATGCAACCTACATGTATGCTTTCCATTGGATATACCTGGCTGATATCAGTGACGGTATATCATATCGGATCGCCTCATGTATTTAGTCAATGCTTTCCGTTAGATACCCGGCTGACCATTCTCAGTGACGGTATTGGGCTGGATTGCTTTGTATATAGTTATATGTTATACATTGTCCGTATCATGCCTGGCTTACTAATATTTTAGACAGTGACGGTACTGATGCGGAATGTGTTTTGTAAATATGTTTTCAGTACATGTAGAAATATTTCATAGGATCTTCTATCAATAGTCAGCAAATATTCTTCAGTTAGTTTAGTTCTTAGGATATAGGAAATAGAAAATACACTTAGTTTAGTATAGGCTTAAGTCAGGATAGTGATAGAGGCGTCAATGTATTTAAGGTGACGACATACATTTTATAATCATAGTATGTTAATTATCAGTATACATCATAACAGTTTTGTTAATTTATGATTATCTGTTGTAAGTTCTAACATAGGCTGCACTGTTGCACAATTTGATTAGGTAAATCAGTTGTATACATGATTAAGTTATATACTGGTACAACTGAATTTCACTCGACTAAAACCATATGCCATGACACCATTCAGTTTCAGGACTCTCATGGAAGTAGGTCAGTGTTAGGTCATAGATAATGGATATTCTTTTGGCTATAAATTGTTAAACATAAGAAATGTATAACATACAACATGGAATAGGTATGACTAAATTAATATGATCATTTGATCCAGTGTGGAAGATGCATGCGGATTTAATTCGCAAATCATTGAGCCATATTCAATCTTGCCACATTAACATACATGTTTATCCTGCGGAACTAAGGCGCTAGAAGCAATTCCGGCCAAGTTCATGGGGATACATGAATTAGTTCATACATCTTCCATGTCATATTGCATAATAATTAGATCTTTCTTGTTTACATTCCTCTAATTAAATTACAGTAATTTCCCCTAGCTTTATTAAATAAAACGGGGAGGAATGTAGTGAAATTGCACATGTAAACAAGTCCACTATGACCTTTCACCCTGACCTCATAGCCATCCACCCGTGCCGGCACGATTCCTACCTCAGTCGAGAATTACCAGTCAAACCCTTCACCTGTGTTACCTGTTTGTTGTATTGCATATGTACCTGTGTTTACCCATAATGTAAACCTGGGTCTTCGTCGTCACCTTTTTATGGTAAGGTAGGCGACATTTATCTATAGTAAAATGGTATAATTTTACTACAATATAAATAAATAGAGTTGGTAGCTAAATAAAGCTACCTCAGGTAGGTAAATAAAGCTATGTAGGTAAATCAAGCTACGTAGCTAAATCTAGTGATTGTACGAGACCTGATTATTACAAAAGACCACGCGAATTTCCTCTACTTTTACTTTTACCAAAACTACTATGCATTCATTGCATTGTTAAAGAAACAAAAAGATTCACCCTTTAAGTACAGCAATATGGATTTTATATTAAATCATAGATTACCTGACCCTGAACAAAAACGACATTACACAAACCTTCTGCTCAAGTTTTACTTTTCCCGAGTTGATTTCATTCAAGAAGGTATTTTCCTGTGACGTGCATTTCGGATCTTGATCTCCCAGGTCGCGTCTACTTCTGATGGCTGTCTGTGGCTCAAGGCGATTTGTCAAACCCTGTTGATTAACCTCAAACTCATGGACGTGCAAGGAGAGAGCTGTTAAAGCTAAACATTGTGTGAGGAAGACCTTCAGGATGTAACTCAACTTGACAGTCGCCATGTTGTTTTGATGATTCGTAATACTCTCACGTGAGTTTAAAGCGACCTCTATAAACAATCCAACCGGAACTCCAGACACCAACCAACCCCTCAACATGTTTAACTTTTGAAATACATTTACAAGAGAAGCAAATCAATACAATACTTAATTAAAAAAAAAACACTAACTAATTAAACATAAGATAAAATAAGAGAAAATTTATATTTACATAATAATCAATTTTTTTTTTTTAGAATTTAATAAAATCAAATTCACTGGCAATTACGTTAAATAAATAATAAAAAAAAGTTTTTACAAAGGAATTTTAACTTGATGAGAATGCATAATAATTGAAATTTGAAATTACTAAGAATTTTTTTTTTATTTCATACCGGCAAAAAATAGAAAGCATGCAATGTCGGGGGAAAAGGGGGGAGACAAATCATTTTAAATAGTGTAAGCATGGTAAGGGGCACAAGAGAAACAAAGGTTAACTAAATAAAGGGCTTAATTTAATAAAGACAAAAAAATACTATTCAATATTAACTATAGTATACTATCTCAAAGTTTTCGATAAAGTTTTTCGAAGTGTTCAAGATTTTTAGATAAGGAGTTTTTCAAAGTCTCAAAGTTTTCGTTAAAGTTTACTAAAGTGGCAAGTTTTCACCAAATTTTATCAAAGTGTCATAGTTTTCGATTAAGTTTTTGAGAGTGTCAAAGTTTTTTATAAACTTTTTCAAAGTTTCAAAGTTTTTGATAAACTCTCTCAATGAAAGTGTCAAAGTTTTCGATAAACTTTTTCAAAGTATCAAACATTTCGATGAAGTTTTTCAAAGAGTCAAAGTTTTCAAAGTCTCAAAGTTGCCGATAAAGTTTTTCAAAGTGTTATAGATTTTGATAAAGTTTTTCAAAGTCTCAAAGTTTTCGTTAAACCTTTTTTAAAAATTTCTTCTTTTTCAGGCATTGACCTTATTGAAAAATAACTCCATCAAATTAGTGAAAAAAAAATTCCTGCTATTATTTTAGAACTTTCGGCATCAGATTTATGTATATTTGTACCAGTCTGAAAACATTCAAAAGGCTCATTTAAATTTGCCGCGCTTGATCAGTCAAAGACAAGTTTTAGATTGCGCATGCGGAAGCGGATGTCTTTGTCCCGCAATTTTCAACATGGCGTCAGAAGAAGAGACCGTGTACTGTTTATGTCGAAAACCTTACGATGAAAACGAGTTCATGATTGAATGTGATGTCTGCAAGGACTGGTTTCACGGGAGGTAAAGCTACTGCAGCTAATTATATATAAAGAGATTCGGAAATCTACACCCAAGACAGGAAAACTTGACCCGAAAGTTTGACAAGTTCTGTTTACGTTTGTTGACAGTGAAGATCACTCAGTACCTGTCACGATTAAATCTTATTGGGCGTTAGTTTGTAGAAATAGTGGGTATATAATTCACATTTCAATCAGAGACGTTATTGTGTTACATTCTGCTTGTATGTTTTTTACAGTAAACCCTGCAATATGTAGCGAGACCGAGCGTGCGGTCCTTTTTGCTATTTTAATATCCTCCTTAGAATTAATTAAATTCCTCCTTTGGTAGCGTAATAAAAATTCCAGTTGTAAGTTTACAAGTTTATTACATGTTTTAATAAATAATCACAATAGTATATTACAACATAATAAAGATCAATTAATTTACAAGATGTTATTGAATGATATTAATGTACAAAGCATGAAGTATTTATATTGAATTAAATGATCAAGTACTTAAATTTACAATACAGTGGTCCGCCATTAAATATTGGCGGCCATATTGAAAACTTACTTCCGGTTACATTTCCGGTGCTAAAATTATTACAAAAGTTATGGCGTCTGATACAATTTAACAAGTGACATCATTTTAACAAAACAACATTGAACACAATATTGTAGAAGGGAACAGAACACTAAACTTAACTTTAATAATAATGCGAAGAAGTGCGATATTTATTCCCGGACTTAGTTAACTTTTTAAAGGAATTTATACTTAATAATGGGATGACTAATAATTAATCTTTTACAGTAAATATGTATCCTAACTATAATTCACAAATGATAATTCTAACTGTTAATTTAGAATAAAACTGAATTCATAACTAAGAATGCTAAATATTTGTTAAAAATATAAAATAAGTAAAAGTTTCAATACTGACCTTTAAAATACGACAAGGTTGAGGTTATACAATGTTTATTGTCTCGTGTCCCGAGCGTAAGTGACGAGAGGGAGACGGGAGAACAAACTTAAACCCTCAACCTGTCCTTTGAGAGGTCACTCAAGGGGGATAATTATTTTTAATTATGATTGTCCTTAATAGAATTTAATTGATATCCCTATCGGAGCCTCACAGGGATAGCGTCCCTTATTACCTAGAGTTTGATTTAACTTGCCGAAGAGATTCTCACTTATTCTGGCATCTATTGTTAAGAGTTAATCCCGAAGTGATAGTAATTAACTCAAATACGTATGTTCTGACAGATGAATAGATAGACAGGCAAATGTTTATATTACAAATTAACTTTACCATTGATAATTGCCGATATGTGAGAAAGTATTACTTAAAATAAATTGTAACATATGTTTGATCAAGAAATAAAGGAAACTTATGCGTGAATGTTAATCCGAACAAATAAACTAATTTATTTATTTAGAAGGTACACTTAATTCTAAATATTTCCTATTTTCAAATTCATAAACTTTTAAATAAAATTTGCTTATAATTTAGTTAGAAGAATAAAATAATATTGAGTATCCTTGATTATATAAAATTATGTCAGAATTCAAAAACATTAAAATGTGCACCGTCACACTACCCCCTTCTTCGCCTAACTTCAGTCCTCTGAAGTTAAAAAAAAAAATTATGTTAAGAAAAAAATATAAAAATACCAAATGAAATACACAACTACAAAACTAAACATACTATATACACATGATAAAAAAAAAATACAAGTACAATTGATTGTAAAGTAAGACATTGAAATACACACAAAATAATACAAACTAAAACTAACTATGGCAAAAAAAATTTTGAGAACCTACAGCAAAGACAAACAACACACTATACCATATTAGAAACACAAACACACATAATGTCAATACACATTAATTAAAAGTTAAACAAACACCTTTTTTCAAACATAATCATTGTAATCACAAAAGTCTTTAGGCATATGGATCCAGTAATCATTGTCAAAACATAGTTCTTAAGGCACATGAGTATTCTGGTGAAGAGATTATCGCAGTTTGTTAATCTGGCACACGCTAATCGTTTCCAAAGTGGAGTCCAATACACTAAGTCATTCACGCGTATCTGCTACAGTTCTGCACAACGGCATATGGCGTCTATCGGAATTGGTCCTTATTGACGTATTGAAGTAAATCAGTCACGTGAACGAACGGGAAAAGGATGTGCCATCACATGTGGTGCTTGTGTGTGTTGCTGTCTGCTGTTTGCTAGGTCTCTTTACATCGTTATGGTTGGACTATAAAAAAATAAAGAAGAACCACACAGAAAAGAGGCAATAAAATGAAACATATACAATACAAAAACAAAAAAATTATATACATGGATAAGGTATTGAACTACCTAGAACCACAAAAGAAGCTATGGGTCAGAAAAAAAGATAATCGAGGATGGTTCTAATTTGTCAATGCGTAGTAATAATTATCGTGAATTAAAACCAAATACGCACAAAAAGATTGTTTAAGAATTTTGCGAAGTTTGTACGCTTGCCAATATGACAGAGAAAGTGTAGATTTGATTTTAATTCCCTTTGAAGTGATTTTGTTTTTGATAGATAACTTATCCCATTCTAAAGTCAAAATTGGCCTAATGTACCCTGAGATTTGAATATTGCTAATATCTGATGGAGGCGTGATTTCCCAATAGGAGGGACACAAAGACAAGAACGTGACAGGAATGATAGTGCAAAGGGAACCTGATGTTACTTCAAGAACAATTTTGCAGTTGTTGTTACGATTTCTGAAGTACCTTATAACTGATATCAATATAAATAAGGTTGAAATTGAGACCATAAGAAAAATTCCATGATCCCAAGTTAAGATATCTTGAATATAGTCTGACATGGAGGGCTCTTCTTCAATTTGAATTGTTTCGGGTCTATATCTAAAAACAGGGACAGATGCAGCTTTGACTGACGTGGCTTTAGATGCTAACAACAATGCTGCTGACAAAGCTCTAAGTTTATAAACTAAATATCCAATGGCAACTGCACAAAGGATTGATAAACATAAAGAAATAATGGTCAAAACATTGAAAGTATCAATATCTGTTTCAGGCACAGTGAGATCACCATTTGCAAGTGGTTCTGCTAATGACTGGAAAATTATAGCATCACGTTTTGAAGCTTTAACCATTTTCTTTAAACTTAAATGTTCTTTTTGATCCTTAGCCAAAATTGTAGACATTGAATGATTATATAATCGAAAAGCAGGAATATCTATGATAGCTTCCTCTGGAAACATTGTATATCCGGAGACCCAAGCTCATGTAAAAGTATATTTCTTGCTGATTCTATATAAAAGTACAAAACTGTAACTCGTGTTGGTGACTTTGAGGTTTTAAAGAATCTGGGTTCAACAATAAGAGGAAAGCTCACGGTTGACCCAGAATCTGTAATAGACGGACAATCCATTCCCGTAAAAAAATTATAACATTACAAGGAGCTAAAGTTATTCTCTAAAGTCTCTGTCATAAGCATTTTAAGACCAATTCTCCGTAATTATCAAAACTGGTTGGCAACGCATACTTAACGATTTGGATTTTTTCTATCATGATAATTTAAAACAAATGTGTAATTGATTGTGAAATTTAGAAGTAATTTTGAATTATAACCTCGGTTGCCATGGAAATGGATTTCGAAAATCAACATACATCTTTCGAAGTCTACAGTCGCCCGTGTGGCGCAGTGGTTAAAGTGTCTGCTCGAGAGTCGCCCAGTAAGGAGTCAATCCTTACCTCCCAGGTTCGAATCCCACTGTGGGACGTGGAGACCGGTCCTTCGGATGAGACCCGTGTCGCAGTTGGTGCTGGCTCGAAAAAAAATCTCTCTCTGCTCAGTGGCCCTCGGTGCCAAGTATAGGACAAATTTGCAGCTCTCGACCGGCAAGTGGTGGCGTCTCCATGTGAGTGAAAAATTCTCGATGGAGAGACGTTTAACAATATACACAATCAATCAATTGAAGTGCACAAATTCTCTTTGATTTTGTGTGTGTGTTTTTAAAAACTTGAAAAGCATTAATTTCAAAAGATTAGTCAAACTGTTTTTGTAACTTACAATGATATATAGTGTTATTTAAAAGGAGGATTGTTTTGATGTATTTAATAGGTATACCCGTATACATCAATACACTAAAAATTGTACAAGAAAACATAATTATATCTGCACACCGCACTATGTACCCTTTTCAAAATACATAAAACATTATGGTAATATATTGTGAATTAGGTGAATTTCCTCTTGAACTGGTCAGGGAAAAGAAATCCTTAAATATTGGCTTTTTTTCTTTTTAAGTAGTGATAATTGTATTCTTGTCTCCAAAAAGGATAGGAATAATGATGAGTGCATTGTAAATATTAAAAATGAATTTCATGGCTAGACTTAGCAAAATTGTACTTGTTCGATAGAAACTGTAACACAGAGTACATACTACCGAAGACCAAGTGCCCTCAAATTAGTACAGTTACTTAGTCATGTTATTACACAGAATAAAAAAAGAATTATGTAATCTAGGAAAATTTGTGCAACTAGTGAGTGCATCAAGAACAGTGTCTTTCACTTGTTTATACATTATCGTTGTCGTCGTCGTTGTTGTCGTTAACTTTTCACATTTTCATCTTCTTCTCAAGAACCACTGGGCCAATTTCAACCAAACTTGCCACAAAGTATCCTTAGGTATAGGGGATTCAAGTTTGTTCAAACGAAGGGCAACACCCTTTTCCAAGGGAAGATAATTATGAATTAGAGAAAAATTAATGGCATTTTAAAAAATCTTCTTCTCAAGAACCACAGAGGCAGGAAAGATGAAACTCATGTGGAATAATCCTCAAGTAGTGTAGATTCAAGTTTGTTCAAATCAAGACCCCCAGGGCGATCAAAGTTTTACATAGGAATATAAAGGAAAAATATTTTTAAAAATCTTCTTCTCAAGAACCACTTGGCTAGGAAAGATGAAACGCATGTGGAATAATCCTCAGGTAGTGTAGATTTAAATTTGTTCAAATCATGACCCCGGGGTGTAGGATGGGGCCAAAATGGGCGATCAAAGTTTTACATAGGAATATATAGGAAAAATCTTTAAAAATCTTCCTCTCAAGAACCACTGGGCCAGGAAAGATGAAACTCATGTGGAATAATCCTCAGGTAGTGTAGATTTAAATTTGTTCAAATCATGACCCCGGGGTGTAGGATGGGGCCAAAATTGGTGATCAAAGATTTACATAGGAATATTTAGGAAAAATCTTTAAAAATCATCTTCTCAAGAACCACTGGGCCAGGAAAGATGAATCTCATGTGGAATTATCCTCAGGTTGTGTACATTCAAGTTTGTTCAAATCATGACCCCGGAGGGTAAGGTGGGGCCAAAATGACCGACCAAATTTTCTCCCAGGAATATACAGGGAAACCTTTTAAAATCTTCTTTTCAAGTACTAGTACTTCAAAGCCATGATTAGTAATATTTATATGGAATTATCCTCAGGTAGTGTAGATTTCAAGTTCTTCCAAATCATGATCCCCTGGGGGGGGGGTTAAAATTCAAGCCCCTCCCCCAAACCTTATAAAAATTTCAGTTCTGATCTGATATGTGCTTTTTCCTAGATGATGTGCTTTGGTGAGCGCTGTGGCCCATGGGCCTCTTGTTATCATTAAATACCTGTGACCTGTTTAAAGTACACCATGGGCTTTTAAACCCCAAATGTTGAGTTATTTCCCTTGATCAATGATATTGATTAAAATAGTGTATTGCATTATTTCTTGTAAATAGGGGGCCTATTTTCAATGAAATTTTGGATTTAAAGATGCAATAATCACTCCTATTAAACCCATATTTTTGCCTTGATTGCAATGTTGATGCTGCAATGCCACGCCTAAACAAAGATGACCGCAATAAGGCTCTAATATCTAACGGAACTTCGCAACTGCAAGTTGCAACTGTATTTGGTGTACATAAATCGGCTTTGCAGCAGTTAAACGCACGTCTACACTCGCTAGGAACACAGATGACAGACCTAGAACTCACCGTTCGTGGGTTACCACACCCAGAAAGGACCGTCAGATCCTCCATCAGCACCTGTGCAATCGACTCGGAACTGCTGTACAAACTGCTGAAATCAGCATAAAATGCACAAATTGTTCACAAAAGACTGAGAGTAGCTGGTATTCGTGCACGAAGTCCGTACATTGGAAATCCACCAGTTGAGATATTTTTTACATGAGATTTACTGTCTATTTTGTGCCTAAGATTTTTACGTGTATCATACATGTATGTATACTTTAAGATGTGAAATATTTTTTTGGCATTTTCAATAATAAATGCTCTTTTTCGACAAACTATATGTAACGCAATCAATGCGGAGACACAGAAACCACATCCCCTCCCTGAAATATTCATGGAATTTTAATTAATGTTATGTGAAAAAGAATCAAGATATTCTATAAACATATCACAAGAAAAGCAATAATGGGCCAGAAATATTTTTATTTGTGTGAATTATGGAATACAACCCCTCCCCAATTTTGAACAAAAGGAGCTCTCTCTCTCTCTCTCTCTCTCTCTCTCTGCTGAGAACAAGAAAATAATATTGTATCCTTCATGGTATTAGAAATATGTGCATTTATGTTAACTTATTTCATTTAATAGTATTATAACTTTTTTGTCCATGAGATTTATCAGAAAATATATTACGACTTACCGTTGCAATTGCATTTGACTTTACATCCGGGACATTTACAACTGGGTCCACATTTACATCCGCCCCCACATTTACACCCACTTGAGGGACAGGAGTCTGCGCACAAACATTTTCCCGCTGAAATATTTTTCGTGTATATATAATTTATTATATTTCATACAAATACGGATCGAACGATAACTCGTGTGATATTGAACCATTTTCAAGGTAAATATGTAAATAAAAGTAATATATACTTGCTAGACAGTTGCATGGATCAGCCATATTAATTTTTCTTCCGTTCTCTATAGGAAGAGAAAAATATTCAATTAGATAAAAGCGTGTTTATTTTTTTCTCTGAAAATTAATAAGAAAAGTATAATTTCGTCAAATTAATATTGACTATTACATGTGTATATATTTAGTAAGGTTCTTTGACATACAATAGATAATTTTACCTTCTTTTTAAAATCGCCCAATACTCGAATCGTCCTGCACAGAAAAGCAGTTCTCTTTATTAAAATGTAGATTGAATAAAGTATATATACAATGCATAATCACATTTTATACATTACGTATTTAGCATCGTGTGCAAACGATCATAAGATGTATACCGAGTATCGTGTGCAAAATATATTGGATTTTAATGAAGCAGTACGGAACGCCTCAACTGTCTTATCATCATGGCAAAAATTAAATGAGTTGTATTTAAAATATACATGTATATTTATATTTTTTTTGGCGGTGTGCTTTTATCATTATTGTGTTTTTGTCATTATGTTGTGTATAACCTTGCAATTCCGAAAAAGTAATTCATTATCACACAAAGGAGAAATTGATTTCTGTCTAATTCGTTCCTCAAACGAAAGAAATCATATTTTCTTTCACACAAAATTCAGGGTTCATATAGCGTGTAGGACTTAAAACTTTTATGTTATGTCGATTTTTCTTACAGAAACCAAAGAAGCCGCGGAAAGGATTAAAATCTGAGAGTTTTATCAGAAAGTGACGCCAGTAATACACCAGGAACTGCCTTATCTTCCTCCGCTCAAGGTAAATCCCCCCCCCCCCCCCCAAAAAAAATCATAAAATCAATGATAAGGTGTTATACGTAGAGGATAAAGCTCCATGTAAGTCTTAAGCTAGGAATTCATATGTGTGTAACCGGTCAGCAGGTGATGCTCACTCCTCCATGGCACCTGATCCCACCTCTGATGTTTCGGAGGTCCGTGTTTGCTCTGCTCCTATTTTGTATTGTTTTATGGACTTTAATATTGAATACTGTTTGTTATCTCCATATCCTTTATGCAAAACCTAGCAGTGAAAATATCAATTTATTTCATGAAATCTTATCTTAAGTCAGGGTTAATATTGTGTTCTTTTTATGTTACAGACTCAGCATTCCGTCCAAACCTAGTCAAACCAGTCACTACTCAGGGAGAACCAACAAGTCCTGTCAAAGGTGTGTACTGTAAGAAATATAACAACAGACACTCATATCATTCTAGTTATAATGTAGGTATCAGGTCCTGTCAAAGGTGTGTACTGTAAGAAATAAAACAACAGACACTCACATCATTCTAGTTATAATATAGGTATCACGTCCTGTCAAAGGTGTGAACTGTAAGAAATATAACAACAGACACTCATATCATTCTAGTTATAATGTAGGTATCAAGTCCTGTCAAAGGTGTGTACTGTAAGAAATAAAACAACAGACACTCATATCATTCTAGTTATAATGTAGGTATAGAGGCACGATAAGCATAACTGACAATTAGCATAACTGACAATAAGCATAACTGACAATAAGCATAACTGACAATAAGCATAACTGACAATAAGCATAACTGACAACAAGCATAACTGACAATAAGCATTATTGACAATAAGCATAACTGAGGCATAATTGACAATCAGCATAACTGACACAGAACTGACAATAAGCATAACTGACAACAAGCATAACTGACAATAAGCATAATTGACAATAAGCATAACTGACAATAGGCATAACTGATGCATAATTGATGATCAGCATAACTGACAATAAGCAGTAATTGATGATAAGCATAACTGATGCATAACTGACAATAAGCATAACTGATGCATAACATGCATAATTGATGATAAGCATAATTGACGCATAACTGATGCACAACTGACAATAAGCATAACTGACAACAAGCATAACTGATGCATAACTGACAATAAGCATAACTGACGCATAACTGATGCATTACTGACAATAAGCATAAATGACAAGAAGCATAAAGTAGGGACCCTTTTGATTATATTCTGTCAAAGGTACATACTGTAGTTGTTACATCAAGTCACATTTCAGGTAAGTTTAGTGAAAGGTATATTTTAGATTTCAAGTCCCAATATATTAATGTATGATGGTTGTCTAAGTATGTTTGATACATTGTGAACTTTTTTTCTGCCAAAAAGCCTAAGAAAGGATTAGCCACAGCAAAGCAGAGACTCGGAAAAATTCTGAAAATTAACAAGCTTGGCATGTTCTGATGTGTTAAAGTTTTGACTAAGACAACCTTTCAAACCTCCATTAAGATTTGTTCTCACATTGTTGTGGTCACCAAGTATGCATTGTATTTATTTTTAAATATTAGAACTTCCTTTTATTGTGTCATTATATTTTGTAAAATTCAAATCTTAGAATTACTCAATTCAGATCTATGGACTATCTGCTCTAAAACCATTTTAATTTTGTTGAAACTGCAGCATTTTCCTTAGTGCCACATTTGTATGTTTCAAATACTGAAGACGTACTTTTTCCCACGGTGTCATAAATCCATGGAATCTCTATTTATGTTTAATGCAGAAGATTGCAAAGATTTTCTTAAATCTTTCTACAGTAAAAACTGAATAATCCGACTCACTTAAATTCAGACGTCAATTTTTTCCCCATTTTACTATTTTCCATGATTTTAAAACTGAGTAATCCGACACCCTGTCTATTCCGACAAAAAATTTGTCTCCAAGTGCATGTCGGATTAGACAGGTTTCACTGTATATGCTTTGAATGTTCATTCAGATAAATTTCCCAGGAAAATTCTTGACCACGTACATAGTGTAAATTAAATTAATACCTGGACACAGAAAAAAGTGCTTCTACAGTAACTGATTCCTTAAGGTAGCGTAATTATTTCTGAATTAGATAAGAAAAAAATAGACATTGAACTTACACATTCACAAGAGCATTGTTGAAGGGAGAGAGAAGTGTTGTAAAAGTTGGGGACTTGAATTAACATGGTTGTTATTTTTTCTGCTGTGCAGATTTAAGCCTAACAATAAACAGATCTCAGGACAATTCACACACCTAGTTTAACAATAATGTGCTGATTTATCAACCATGTAACTGAACTGTTGTATTCTTAAACATTGACTACCAGCATTTCCTGCAATTAGAGCTTCATTCTGTTTGCTGGCACCATTAAGTGTTTGTTTCTTAATGTACTTCCATGAAGTAATTGTTGTACGGCACTTAAGAATCATAAGTTTAGACTTTATTTAATTGAGAATATATAGAAAATGAACAGCATTTTATAAACAATTTGGAGCAAAGATTGCTTGGTAATTACAGTGGAGCCTCATTTATCTGGATGCTTTTGTTCCTAGTCAATTTGTCCAGATATGTGAAGCATTCGGATAACTGAATTACCAGTTAAACAAGACAAAATAATGTTAAAAAATTCCGTTCTGATGAAAAATTGTGCAGAAACTGAAGCATCTGGATATCTGGCGTCCGGATATTTGAAGGTCCACTGTAATGCTTTGGAGCAATGATTGCAGGGTAATTAATGATTTGAAGCATGGATTCCCTCGGTAGTTAATGCTTTGGAGCATGGATTCCTTGGGTAGTTAATGCTTTGAAGCATGGATTCCTTGGGTAGTTAATGCTTTGAAGCAATTAATGCTTTGGAGCACTTAATCAGACAGTTGAGCTTATTTTCATTGTCAATCTACTGTTCATGTACATTTTCCATTATTGAGGTCTGATGTTACCTGGGTATTTTTATTTGCACTATTATTTGTTTGATATTCAAATCGATGCATTGTAGTAATGTAACAAGAATGTATATTAATATACATGTACATGACTGTATAATAAGAAAAAAGCTTGGTTAACATTTATTTCTCAAATTATTTTTCAAAAACCAAGCATAAATTATATTAATCTATGTGTAACAAGAAAGCATTAGCTACTAGGAGATATTGATTTCAGGGTAATTGTTGAAAAATAGAACAGTTGATTGTTAAGTCTTATAGTCGAGGCTACAATTGTTAGATTTGATGTCATTATTAAATGTCTTAGTTGGTAGAAGATGAGTGATGACCGATTTATGGTGAAGGTCTTACAATGTGTTATAAACACAGTTCTAGATGATGTGATGCTCAGAGATGGGGAGTTAAACTTTAAATAAAAAAATGCTTTTATATGTCCACTTAAACCCTGAAATAAGATTTAGTGAGGTAAGAATCATTCCTGCTCTAAAACCATTATTTAGGAATTACTTTTAACTGCCTTCTCTTTTGATTCTGAAACTCCTGTAAATCTTTATTGAATACAAAGTTTTACAATGACCAGTGGGGAGAGTATGAAGATGTATCAAGGTCACTGGAGCTAAGGTCAGGGTTCAAGGACTCCGAAGGAGAAATGTCAAAGGTCACCCAGGACTTAAAGGTTGCTCATCACCAGAAGGTATGCCTTGTCCCTCAAGTCATTAGAACTTAGGTTGCAAATAACCCGTGCAAAGTAATCATTAGTTGTGTATTCTTCTTAGCAACTATCGTGGAGAGATTAATGTCCCTTAATTCAAGTCCAACTTTAAATGTCTGGCACATATACCCTGATATACATTAATAAGAACATTTTAATAAATGCCCTGAATCAAATCTAAGCTAACTTGTTCTAAATCAATTTCCAGTCATTCTGGAAAGCACAAGTAAAACTGCTGATCCAAGGTTTTGTATGCATTGGCTTGACATGTACTTGTTAAAGTTAAGAATATTTTAAATATTTTTAAAATGTAATTGTTGAAAAATATAACTTGACAGATTATATTAACAGTCTTAGACATTTGTTGATCTATGAAAAGTAACCTCCACAAGGCAGCATTTGACAAAATTTTGTACATAAGATGTAAATAAACCTGAGATAAATCAGTATGTCTTGATCTTATTTTCAGATAAGGCTACATTTTCATACCCCTGCTTCAAAGGAGAGGGGGATATTCGTTTTTACTCATGTCTGTCTGTGTATCTAGCTGTGTGTCTGTCCATAAAAATTGTGATCACAGTTTTCTCAGAATTACTCATTACAGATGTTTGAAATTTTATCACATACTTTGTTTCAGCATGCCATATGGTTGGATTTTTTAAAATATTAATCTGATGACGACTTCCTATTTATCCATGCATCTGCTTGTAACTGAATTTGGCGTGTATATAAACATGAAAACGTATATTCACCTCAGAGCGGGGGTATTACTAGTGAACATTGGCTTACAGACTTCTTGTATTTGTTGTTTTAAACATCACATTTGACATCATGAAACTTGTATGTGCTTGGGGACAGAACTCTCTAGATCTACACTTCTTCAACCAAGCAGTTAAATCTCCTGATATCTTTTACCTCAAATCACAAAAATTGAACTCACCAAAATAAGAGTGTTTCAGGTATTATAGTGTAAAATAAAAATGGATGTACACAACGTTGTATTTACATGCATATTATTCATTGGGTTAGACACACTCAATCAGTGTTAACACACGCCCACACAGTGGTTACACACACCCAATCAGTGGTAACACATGCCACCACAGTAGTTACACACACCTGCTTAGTGATTAGACACGCCTACCCAGTGTTAGATACACCATTTTAGTGGTAAGACATGCCCAATCAGTGGTTACACATGCCCACTCAGTGGTTACACATACCTACTCAGTGGTAAGACATGCCTACTCAGTGGTTAGACATGCCAACTCAGTGGTTATACATGCCCACTCAGTGGTTACACATGCAGACTACGTGGTTAGACATGCCCACTCAGTGGTAACACATGCCCACTTAGTGGTAACACATCCCAACTCAATGGTAAGACATGCCCTCTCAGTGGTTACACATGCCCACTCAGTGGTTACACATGCCCACTCAGTGGTAACACATGCCCACTCAATGGTAAGACATGCCCTCTCAGTGATTACACATGCCCACTCAATGGTTACACATGCCTACTCAGTGGTTAGACATACCCACTAAGTGGTTACACATCCCCACTCAATGGTAAGACATGCCCTCTCGGTGATTACACATGCCCACTCAGTATTTACTCATGCCCACTCAGTGGTAACACCCATCCACTCTGGTTATACATGCCCACACAGTGGTAAACATGTCCACACACCCTCTCAGTGGTTACACATGCAGACTCAGTGGTTACACATGCCCAATCAGTGGTTAGGCATGCCCAATCAGTGGTTAGGCATGCCTACTCAGTGGTTAGACATGCTCACTCAGTGGTTAACACACCCTCTTAGAGGTTACACATGCCCAATCAGTGATTGAATGTGATGTCTGCAAGGACTGGTTTCACGGAAGGTAAAGCTATTGCAACTAATTATACACAAAGAGATTCGGAAATCTACACCAAAGACAGGAAAACTTGACCCGAAAGTTTGACAAGTTCTGTTTACGTTTGTTGACAGTGAAGATCACTCAGTACTTGTCAAGATTAAATCTTATTGGGCGTTAGTTTGTTGAGATAATGGGTATATAGTTCACATTTCACTCAGAGACGTTACTGCGTTACATTCTGCTTGTATGATTAATACATCATACAGTAAACTTACAATATAGTAGTATTTTGTAATCTTCTGTACTCCTACAAATGAGATAGCCTATGATAAAACTAATTTTTTTAGTTAAAAGGTTGGCATTGGTTTTAAATCCCTGTGTCTAGATTAGCAAACTCACTTAAATGTAGATAGAATGTTCTATCGTTAAAATGATATTGTCCTACGGACCCGGTTCAACGATAGAATTCGTTCCGTGTATTCGTAATGTAGCAAAAGAAACACGGGCGATAACTCGCATAGTGCATTTACTAGGAACAATCTAGAGAGTTCCAAATGTAAACATGGCAGGTAATTTGATTGGATTTTCGTATTTATATGGATTATTTTTTAGAATAAAAGGCATAAGCAATCTCAAAAAGGTTTGTTTTGATTAATTTATAAGTTATTTTCAGTTCAAATCCGTTTGTACTATCCTTCAAAATCGTGTCGGTGCAATTCTGCAATTTTTTGCTACATTGCGAGCATAGATAGTTTTCGATAGGCCTGAATTTAGCGAAAGTTACCTCCCGTTGGCCGCCATATTGGTAGTCGACTCAGTGATTTTCCAGTGGCGTAGCTAGCAAATTATTAACTGTATTCAGAAAGGCAAGGGGTCTGGGGGCCGCCTTTAGGCCCCCAACGGGTCCAGGGCAGGGCCCTGGTGGGGGCTCAGGGGGCAAAGCCCCCGAAAGCTCACGCATTTTAAGGGTTTTATACATTAGAAAACTACCTTAAAATAGATATTTTTTTTTACAATTATCGTAGTTTTAATATACTTAATATTAACAAAAACTTGCCGAGTTTTGACAATACTTACAACTCCCCAAATTTCCTTTTTCTACTGAGCATTTCTTGTTTTCATGAAATAAGTCAATAAAATTTCAACCGTGAAAATCTTGTAATATGTGTGGGGCTCCGAACTCACAAAACCTTGACTTTGTGAAGATGCTATAACTCATATTTTCACAATAATTTTTCACAAGAACATTACGTTTTCTCGAAAAGTTGGCTAATTTTTCGAACTTTTTTTTCCTTATTTGTAGGAACTTTTTAATTATATTACAAAAAAGCTATTTTGAAATTGACTGACGAAAGAGAATTTATTATGGACTTCAGGGTAACCTTGGGAAAATTTTTGACAAAAAATTCAATGTTGTAGTATTTGCTATAAAATCTATTTCTTAATTAAAAAAAATCATTGGTCCCGGTGACTTTGTTAGAACCGAGTTTTACTTTATATCATTCAGGTTTTATTTTTTTTTTTCAGTTGTGTTGGCGTACAAGAGTACCAAGCATCTGACATTGAGATTTACCATTGTCCAAACTGTGTGCTGACACAAGGACCTTTAGTGTGTAAGTATTATCTCCCAAACTGTGCACTGACACAAGGACCTTTAGTGTAAGTATATTAATATCTCCCCTAACTGACACAGGGACCTTTATGTACTGAGTGATCTTCACTGTCAACAAACGTAAACAGAACTTGTCAAACTTTCGGGTCAAGTTTTCCTGTCTTGGGTGTAGATTTCCGAATCTCTTTATATATAATTAGCTGCAGTAGCTTTACCTCCCGTGAAACCAGTCCTTGCAGACATCACATTCAATCATGAACTCGTTTTCATCGTAAGGTTTTCGACATAAACAGTACACGGTCTCTTCTTCTGACGCCATGTTGAAAATTGCGGGACAAAGACATCCGCTTCCGCATGCGCAATCTAAAACTTGTCTTTGACTGATCAAGCGCGGCAAATTTAAATGAGCCTTTTGAATGTTTTCAGACTGGTACAAATATACATAAATCTGATGCCGAAAGTTCTAAAATAATAGCAGGAATTTTTTTTTCACTAATTTGATGGAGTTATTTTTCAATAAGGTCAATGCCTGAAAAAGAAGAAATTTTTAAAAAAGGTTTAACGAAAACTTTGAGACTTTGAAAAACTTTATCAAAATCTATAACACTTTGAAAAACTTTATCGGCAACTTTGAGACTTTGAAAACTTTGACTCTTTGAAAAACTTCATCGAAATGTTTGATACTTTGAAAAAGTTTATCGAAAACTTTGACACTTTCATTGAGAGAGTTTATCAAAAACTTTGAAACTTTGAAAAAGTTTATAAAAAACTTTGACACTCTCAAAAACTTAATCGAAAACTATGACACTTTGATAAAATTTGGTGAAAACTTGCCACTTTAGTAAACTTTAACGAAAACTTTGAGACTTTGAAAAACTCCTTATCTAAAAATCTTGAACACTTCGAAAAACTTTATCGAAAACTTTGAGATAGTATACTATAGTTAATATTGAATAGTATTTTTTTGTCTTTATTAAATTAAGCCCTTTATTTAGTTAACCTTTGTTTCTCTTGTGCCCCTTACCATGCTTACACTATTTAAAATGATTTGTCTCCCCCCTTTTCCCCCGACATTGCATGCTTTCTATTTTTTGCCGGTATGAAATAAAAAAAAAATTCTTAGTAATTTCAAATTTCAATTATTATGCATTCTCATCAAGTTAAAATTCCTTTGTAAAAACTTTTTTTTATTATTTATTTAACGTAATTGCCAGTGAATTTGATTTTATTAAATTCTAAAAAAAAAAAATTGATTATTATGTAAATATAAATTTTCTCTTATTTTATCTTATGTTTAATTAGTTAGTGTTTTTTTTTTAATTAAGTATTGTATTGATTTGCTTCTCTTGTAAATGTATTTCAAAAGTTAAACATGTTGAGGGGTTGGTTGGTGTCTGGAGTTCCGGTTGGATTGTTTATAGAGGTCGCTTTAAACTCACGTGAGAGTATTACGAATCATCAAAACAACATGGCGACTGTCAAGTTGAGTAACATCCTGAAGGTCTTCCTCACACAATGTTTAGCTTTAACAGCTCTCTCCTTGCACGTCCATGAGTTTGAGGTTAATCAACAGGGTTTGACAAATCGCCTTGAGCCACAGACAGCCATCAGAAGTAGACGCGACCTGGGAGATCAAGATCCGAAATGCACGTCACAGGAAAATACCTTCTTGAATGAAATCAACTCGGGAAAAGTAAAACTTGAGCAGAAGGTTTGTGTAATGTCGTTTTTGTTCAGGGTCAGGTAATCTATGATTTAATATAAAATCCATATTGCTGTACTTAAAGGGTGAATCTTTTTGTTTCTTTAACAATGCAATGAATGCATAGTAGTTTTGGTAAAAGTAAAAGTAGAGGAAATTCGCGTGGTCTTTTGTAATAATCAGGTCTGGTACAATCACTAGATTTAGCTACGTAGCTTGATTTACCTACATAGCTTTATTTACCTACCTGAGGTAGCTTTATTTAGCTACCAACTCTATTTATTTATATAAAAAAGCATTTTTCCCAGGATGTGCGGAAAATATCCTTTTGATGCATTGTTCATTTTCAACTTTGAACTCATCTGAAAACAACTCAGGAAAAAATCAGAGTGTGACTAAAATGGGTAGCGAAACCCGGGCCGGGCCGGGAATTTTGAAACTGCAAACCGGGTTTTTGATAAATACAAAATAAATAATCGTTCTTTCTTCTCGAAATTTACAGACATGGTTTATAACTATAAGTTTTGTATTCGCTGAGAGTTTTAAGTCAAAATGTTGTGTTTTTCAATGATTATCGCCGATTGTCCATTTCCCAATTGACTTAAAAGGGTAGCGAGCCCAGTTTACTCATTTTGGCGATTATAAGCTTCATGCATTGAAAATGTATGTGATATTTGCATTTATTGGTTGTTTATTACCTCAAATAGTTAAAATGTTCAATCATTATGAAATTAAATGTTGATTATGAGGGATTTTGTCATTTTTATAGACCCGGGACAGGTCAAAACCGGACACGTTTACCCGGGACAAACTTAATAATTCTGGATTGCCAGAGATTCTTATTTCAGTCCTTGATCGATGCGTCTATGAAATAAATTGAAAAAAAAATTTAAAATATGCAAATCAAACTACAGTCAAATTATATTTTAATTATATTGTAAAATGTTATGTGAGATAGTATTGAATCCCCTACTTTTTAGCCGAACATGCAGACATATAATATTCAATCTCTTAAGATGCAAAATAAACTAAATATATTGGTATGGTGTCTGGATGTATGAAAAAGCTCAATTAACTTGAGCGAGTCAACTTGCAGGCCCTTCAGGCCTTTGATTATTTCTTCTTGTTCTCAATTCATATTACAGAACGTACTGATGCAGGTAGAATAAGGTCAAACTATGTTACACTGAAATTTTAACAATATTCTTACATTTTTCAAAACAAAGAAACAAAAATTCTACTAAAATAGGATGTCTTGATATGTGGATCGCTGGTTTCAACGTTGAACATTTCTGATCATGTTCGTTTGTATGTCTTCTCTTGTGCTTGAAACTTTTCTACGCATTTAAATTTTACAAGAACCATGGAGTCCACAAAATTAAGTACATTAAAATCCCGGTAAAACGACAAAAAGCAGATGGTCTAGAAGAACACTTTTTCGTGGGGATAAAATCGTTGATTTGCCATCTTTAAGGGTTTCGGGGGGAAGTAAATTTCGCTGCGTGGAAAAATAAATTTCGCTGTAACAAATGTGACATTACTTATATTATAATAGTGATATAAAATTTCATGTTTGATTTATATTAGTTGATAATTAACAACAAAATAACCGAAGAAACGTTTTATTAACTTTCCAACATTTATTTATACACGGTGGTCGTTGGATGTTTAATGGTAGTTTTTGAAATGTCATCAGACTAGACTAATGCATTTTTTCAACAAAAGTTTTTAAGATAAGCCCATAACATTCGAATGGATCTTAGAACTAAAACTAAAAAGTGATTAAAGAAACTTTTGAAAAATTAAGTCCAAAGTCTATCCAAAAGAATAGTCAAAAGAGTGAGTCAAAAGAATGGTCAAAAGAATCTCAATGCCTTTTCCTGGCAAACAGAATTTCGCATTCAGAAGGCGTGCATTTTCCGGACTTAAAAGTACTTTCCCTTGGCCTCTGACTAATGCTGTACAACCTACGCTTGGTCTGTAGGTCTGTCAGTTGACCTGTTCTCAACATGGCACAACCTCAAATCAAGGCATACATATTTAAGTAATTTTCATGAACTGAGTTCCCATGTCTGCATTATAGGAGTACTAAACCTGAGCTCCTGAACTAATATACTTCAAAGTTCCGAATTTATTACTCTTGTTCAGGAATCTTAATAGTAACTTGCTTTTCCGTTCAAAATTCATTACTTATTAATGAATTTTATTCAATTTATTTTTTAAGGTGGAAACTACAGGCAGAGAAATATAATGTTACTCAAATCATTACTATGCTGAATAAGATGTGTTTGTGAATATCAAGGGTCAAGTGATGAAAAATGATTGTTACTTAAAGTATACAAAAAGAACGCCTTTGGTACAGTATCAACATATTTTAAATAAAACAATAACCATATAAATTTTCGATGTTTTTTTTTTAAAAGAGTAACAAAAAACAAAAGAATGTAACTTTATTTCTTTATGTTACATAGCATTGATTTTTTGATAGCTTTTGAACATCAAGTGTAATCAGCACAGCATATGGATTCTATGTATTTCAGATTATTTTTTATAATTATTAAAATCCAAACTGTTTAGATGCCATGTTCTCTTTAAAACTATTAAATATTATTGTTGACAAAAGAATTTTAACAAAACAGTCTTTTGAAGACATATACCCCATTTTTTAAATATCAATTTTTCAATTATTCATTGCAAAATTTTTAAAAAGTAAAATTAAATGGATGATGTAGGCTCTTAATCAATAAAATATAGATTTCAGGTTAGTTTGCTTAAAAGAAAATTAAAAAAGATTTAAGTCCATAAAAGCTATTAAGAATTTTGTGTCTGTGTATGTACTAAATAACATATAAATCTTATGGACAGAGCGCAGCGTGTTAATATCCATAAATAATGTATATTAAATGCTTTGTATGCACAATAACACTATAATAAACATAAGTATACTTTCAAAATCATTTTCAATCACCAAGAAATAATTATATCAATAGACAAGTGAAAATCAGAATTTTTATTGATGTTTAAAATTAGAACCGGATCCGTAAAAGTGCGGGTCTTCCTTAATGATTTGAGTTTTTAATTGACATTATAAGTAGGAATTATGAACTCGATCTACTCAACCAATATACCCCCGGTACCTGGTTCCTAAACTTCATAAAAATCCTAACAAACAAAGGTATATTTCCGGGTCTAACAAAAGCTTAACCAAGCCTTATAAGAAATAAAAGATACCACATTAGTAGTATAAGGCGTCTAGATGGCCGGGTCAACTGAGTGCACTTTTGGAGCTGCTGCACTCCCTTGACCCGCCTATCCCCCCAGGGGCTGCACTCCCTTGAACCGGCTATCCTCCCCCAGGGGCTGCACTCGCTTGACCCGGCTATCCCCCCCAGCTCCAAAAGTGCACTCAGTTGACCCGGCCATCTAGACGCCTTATACTACTCACATTGTCTACTACTGCTTCATATTTGGATGTTTTCTGACGATAGACGAGAAAGACCAAAGACTAAATTAGAAGATAATTATCTCATCGCCAGCTTTCCTTATTTCTGTAATAATATAATATCCCACTGCAACTTACATGTGGTGTTTATGTCTTCCTACTAATTCGCTAATCAAGAGCATGCTTTTTGCATGGTCATGTTTTAACGAAAGCAGGCTACTCATACAAAAGTTGCTGTTACATGTATTCAACAACAACGTTAAAAGTCAGCAATCGTATATTCTATGGTCATTATAATGATAATATTTTTGCTGACTTATTTCCGACCAATTGTAAGATCTTTATTTTTTAGTTTATTAATACGCTGAATTGACAACGAATTTTTTTTCGGTATTTCCTGATCGTGACAAAGAGCTCACGGCGGGTGTGACCGGTCGGCAGGGAATGCATATTTCTCCATGGCAGCTGATCTCACATCTGATGTTTCAGGGATCCGTGTTTGCTCTGCTCTTATTTTATTTTGTTTTATGGACTTTGAAATGGAATATTGTTTGTTATTACCATATCCTTCTTTTACAGTTCAGTTCACTACGGAATATCCCGTCTACTTGGTCAATACACAGGGCTCACGACAAATGAGACCGGTCAACAAATGGTAGTTACTCCTCCTTAGAAACAGATTTAACATTTTTCATACGGATTACACATTTTTTTTTATATCCCTAGTTTAAACTTAACTTTTATAAGTATAATCGCTTTTACAATGTATCTAACAGCTATGCTGTTTATATATTGGCACTAGCACTGCAACATAGATTATCAAAGGAAACTTTTCATTATCATTCTGATACTTTCATCCTGATTATCTACTGAATTTCCATGTTCCCGATCATGACAATGAGCACACAATGAGTATGACTGTAGACATGGGATATGTACTCCTCCATGAGACCTGATTCCATTTTTGAGCTTGATCACTGTTCGTTATCTCCATATTTTTTCACTCTCACACCATCCCACTCCTTTGGCGGGACAGCTCTCATTACAGATTGACCTCCAGTGTAAGCACTGGAGCTGGGTGACTGAAGACAAAGTGTCTTGTCGAAGGACACAACACACGCTATCAAGTGCCAACAAGAAGGCTCGAACCAGCGATCTTTGCGTTACTGGCTTTGCACCGAAGACCTCTGAACTATTTACTTTTCATTGTCTTCTACGACTCACTTATAAATTTATTAACTCGAGGTGGCTCTAAATTTCAAAATGAAAGCAATGATCATCTAATTAAAACATTATGTTCTCTAAGTTATTTTTAGATTTTAAAACTGACATTGCCTTATGTTAATTGTATCAATATTAATGATATGTTTAAAACACGCCCTCTCCATTTAACAAATTTACCTTCCGCCGTCCTCTGTCTCATATGATGGCCGACAGAGTATAAAGTATTGGGTTAAGAGCAGAATTCACTGATAAAACGAGCACTATGATCCAGGCGTAGACTTCAAGCGAAACGTCAAAACCATAAAACGTCAACATACTTAGAGATGGTAATACGATAAAACGTCAATATATCTAGAGATGGTGATACAATAAAACGTCAACATACCTAGAAACTCAGTGCCATCAAATGTCAACTATCTACAAACGTCAATGGCCAAAAATTTCAAAATTCTTCAAACGTCTATGTCACAAAATATTAGCTTACCTAGGAAATTCAATACTTACATACTCAGTCACAAAAAATTATATCAAAGTTATTTAAACCAAAGAATAACTACCTCATGTACCCATCAAAAACTTGCCAATAATTCCAATACTAGTGGTTAACCAATACAAAATCACCAATAATTCTGTTATGTGTTAAGCACAAACTTATGGATAATCATATCATGTATCAAGCACAGGCATACAAATAATCCCATCATGTATCCATCACAAGTTTACCAGTAATTCATATTTATCCGGGAAAAAGGTAAAAGTAATATCCAAAGCTGTGCACATAAACTTACCAATAATTCCTACGGGTACCCAGCACAGAAGATCCTTGGACAATAAGAAGGGTTTCAATAGTACTGTCACGTATTTGTAAATATTGTAGATTATCAATAATTGTTCTGTTCAGAAGAAAATATTCAATATCTGATGTAATAATATTCAATGAATACACAAAAGAATAATAAAGTTCATGAAGAGAAATATTGTCACACAAAGTATTTCTTCATTCCAAAAAGTGATAATTTTCGATTATAACCCATCGGGGGAAAAGCTATTTTGTTCTCTTTAAAGCAAATTACACAAAATACTCCAATATACTTTTTGTCCAAATCAGTTTATAGGTGAGTGATACTAAATTGTACATTTCATGTAAGAAATGCATTATTCGTCCGTCTCTTTCCAGAGGGCACAACTAAAAAAAACAACAAAAAACAAAATTGGATTCCATTTTTTGTGGCCCCGCCCTACCCCAGGAGGTTATGATTTGAACAATTTAGAATCTACACAACCCCAGGATTTTTCAACATAACTTTCAGCTTTTCTGGCCCAATGGTTCTTGAGAAGATTTTTAAAGATTCTTCCTATATTTCCATGTAAAACTTGGATTCACTATTTTGGCTCTTGAGAAGAAGTTGAAAATGTGAAATGTTTACAGACGGACGGACAGACGGACGGACTACGGACAAAATGTGACCAGAAAAGCCTTCGCCTCAGTTGAGCTAAAATATTTTTAAAAGGAACAATTAAACTTATATACAAACAATTGAAGAAATAAAAAAAAACACTTATAAATAAATTTTCAAAGTCCTCATTTTGTCAATTCGTTAATTTGTAACAAGTGTTTTCCTTTACAAAGACAATCTCCTATGAGAAATTATCACTGTGTGCAGTGTACCATTATAATACTCAAAGTAATAAATATTGTGTCAAATTAGTAGACAAGTCATATAATCTATAATAATACATGTATGTGTATTAACAGTTTTTCTATATAGAGAGATATTGAACATGACGGAAATTTGTCTAAGTCTACTTTATTAAACGTCCATAAACTCTTTTTCCACCACAATTTTTTTATATTTAATCCTTCAATACTCAATTATGTTAGGAAGTATGCTTCAGGATTTTGATACATCAAGTATAATGATATGTTAAATAGAGAGTGATCTGTGAAAACATTCGGTGACATGTTTACGATCATCTTAATTCCTGATGAACAGTGTTCGAATCATCTATCGTTATAACGGTCTCTTGATCTTAAACTGCGGTGAGAATGGCGGTCATACCTATCAAAGTTTCGCGATCTCTCGCGATATGGCCGGATCACTGTATCGTGATCTGCGATGACTGGATCGTCTGTACCTTTCTTCGTCAGAGTAATCATCGTCATCGTAACTACGATCCATGTACCGCTCCCGAGATCGACTGTAGTGACGTTCTCTTTCACGATCATAGCTATGGTGATGTCGTCCACAATGACTATCGCGATAATCGTTTCGCCGATCATCATAGCTGTGGTACCCGCGAACATAACTATGGCTATGTACGGCTTCTGACCTATTTGATGACCTTTTCTCTCTTCTGTAGCTGTTACGACTGTTTACAAGTCGAGCATCGTCACAAGAGTGATGTGGATCATCAATGTCTTGTTTGCGATGAGGACGATAATCGATATCATCTGACCTTTCATCGTACACACGATGTGAGGATGCATCCCGGACAGAGTGCAATTTTAACTGATAGTCTTGTCTGCTGTTTGCGTGATTAGACTCAGCATCATATCGGGACGGATTATAACGGCTAGCCAATGTAGAACCTACACCAAAAAAATGAAAAATTTCAACATTAAAAGGATGGATGATACTGATTTCTTTAGTTATGTGAATCAAACTGTGAAAATGAATATCATAGGTGCAAATACTATACAATTATAGACTCTTTTGGTGTTGAATATGGTTTGTTATTCACCAGAAAAATATTCATATTGACCGAAGCGAAGATTACGTATATGTATTTTTAAATCTACACGGCGTCTGACTTGCTTCTCGGCAAATATTCTACAGCAGATGATGATTACAATGAGAATAACGATGAAAGCGTGCTTTTATATGGTGACCCCCTCAGCCAGTTGGCCCTCTCCAGCACCGCGTCGACGTCTGCCTGGTATATGAAACGTGCGACAATTGGTCTGGGTTTTCCTCTCTGGAATCTGCCAAATCTGTGTATATTTACAAATTCTATGTGGTAGTCAATCTCTAATTCGTTTATTAAGAACGCACGCAATTTCTGCTCTGTGTTCTCGCCTCTTGATTCACCCCACAATCCTGTGAATACCAAGTTCATTTTCATTGTATGATATTGCAAACCTGTTATGCGTTCATCTGTTTGCGTTTTTTCTCTCCTTACAGTGTCCAGACAGCGCGCCATACTTTCAATCATAGTCGAGTGACGTTTCATTTCACAGTCAAGTTTTGATATAACATTCCTCACTGCTTGTACATCCACCTCACGGTTTTCGATATCTGATAACCGACTATGAGTATTCTGTGCAGAATTTTCGAGATCAGTTGTTTTAGCCTCCACAACAGATAGTTTGTTTCTAATTGCGTTTACACCTCCATCCTTCTGTATATCATCAATTGTATCTGAGATAAAGGTTACCGAATGTTCTAATTTACTTGCTTTATTCGTGACTTCACTGACCTGTTGTTTAATGCTTGTCACATCACTATCTATTCGCAGTAGTTTGGCTTGAATCTCGTCTAAAATATGCAGCTTCTGCAAAATCATATTTAACATTTTAGTGTTTTCACAAATTTGCTGTCTTATATCGTCGTTCACTTGGACCACACTTGGTTTTGTGGCAATAGGCGTCGATGTGTTTTGATCATCATTAGGTGTCCCATACAATATCCGATTCGCCGACTCCAATGCGTTCATTAGTGAAGAGTTTTCACCCTCACCTTCGCTTACACTTACATGAGTTTCACTCACATTCCCAGTCGACCCCTTTCTTCTCTTTTTCCGGCGTCTCCTTTCTCCCATTTCATATAATTTTTTCAAATAATTTTTCACAAACTCACCCACTATAAGACATCCACAGAGATTCTATCAAAATCTTTTCACAAATCATGAGAAACACAGGAGAATACAAGCCTTATAGCGGAGCACCAAAAACACGTCCGCACGGTTTAAATGTCCAGACTAAGTCTTGTAAAATTAGATTTAACATTCGACCACGCTGTGTAAATTAATGTCATCAAGCTTCAATAAGTACAAAAATCTCCAAGGTCAAGGTCAAAAGGTCAAGGTAATTGGTATCCAATGAAAAGTCTTGCCATATAGGATACTAGAGTATGGAAGCCCTAGCCCTAACCGTTCAGAAGTTATGGCCAAGGCTAATTTTTTTTTAATATAGGTCAAACTCCAAGGTCAAGGTCAAAGGGTCAAAATTCTTGTTATCAAATGGAAGGTATTTTCACAAGGATTGAATATGTAAAGTATGAAAGCACTAGCCCTAACTTTTTAAAAGTTATGGTCAAGGTTTACTTTTAAATTAGGTCAAACTCAAAGGTCAAGGGGTCAAAGTTCTTGGTAATCAATGAAAGGACTTCTCACAAGGATTACATATATATGAAGTATGAAAGCCCTATCCCTTACCATTCAAAAGTTATGGCCAAGGTTAAAGTTTTTTCACAAATACGAAAATTTACAAGGTCAAAGTCAAAGGGTCAAGGTTGTTGGTATCAAATGAAAGATCTTTCAACAAAAAATACATATGTGAAGTACATGTATAAATGTCCTGTTCAAAACATATGTCCAAAGTAAAAGTTTAAAAATTTCATGTAAAAGTGGGACAAACTCCAAGGTCAAGCTCAAAAAGTCAAACTTGGTGGTACCCAAAGAAAGGTCTTGTCACAAGGAATACACATATGAAATATGAAAGTCATAACTACACTTAATCAAAAGTTATGGGCAAGGTTTAAGTTTTTGTGGACAAACAGAGAGACAGAGACAGACAGAGAGACAGAGACAGACAGAGAGACAGCTAGACAGACAGACACGACAAAAACTATATACCCCGGAAACTTCGTTTACGGGTGCATAAAAAAAAGAATTCCTCCGTCTGAAGTCTACATATAAAGATAATACTATTTCTGTAGCAGTAAAAAAATTATAATTCTTTAAACTCATGAAAAAAAAAATTACTACGCGTCATCTTACAAACCTTAAAACTGCTTAGTCCGATTCTAATCGCGAAAAAAATTATATTGTTTTTCTTCTTGAATTAATAATTCTCCATAAATTGTTTCAACTTTTGTCAAATAAGATCCCCAAAGTCTCTTTCTTTTAAAAGATATCAAAGTTCAAAAGTTAATAAAACTAGAACTGTCCAAACGGGACAAAATACCCCCCGCTGGGTTTTTCAGAAGTAAGTTCTTCAAAAATAAAGATATGTATCAAACACGAATTATGAAATTTTTCTTCCAGTGACCTTGAACTTCACCAAATGACCTTGGGTCAAGGTCATGACACACCCTTGGGTCATGGGCAATCTTTGTGTGAAATGAGAACCTTCCAAGTTTATCCATAAGAAAGATATGGACCGGACACGAATTATGAAATTTTTCTACCAATGACCTTTAACTTCTCCAAATGACCTTGGGTCAAGGTCATGACACATCCTTGGGTCATGGGCAATCTTTGTGTGAAAAGAGAACCTACCAAGTTTATCCATAAGAAAGATATGGACCGGACATGAAATATGAAAATTTTCTTCCAGTGACCTTGAACTTCCCCAAATGACCTTTGGTCAAGGTCATGACACACCCTTGGGTCATGGGCAATCTTTGTGTGAAATGAGAACCTTCCAAGTTTATCCATAAGAAAGATATGGACCAGACAGGAATTTTAAAATTTTTCTTCCAGTGACCTTGAACTTTCCCAAATGACCTTGGGTCAAGGTCATGACACATCCTTGGGTCATGGGCAATCTTTGTGTGAAATGAGAACCTTCCAAGTTTTTCCATAAAAGATATGTATCAAACATGATATATGAAATTTTTCTTCCAGTGACCTTGAACTTTCCCAAATGACCTTGGGTCAAGGTCATGACACACCCTTGGGTCATGGGCAATCTTTGTGTGAAATGAGAACCTACCAAGTTTATCCATAAGAAAGATATGGACCGGACACGAATTATGAAATTTTTCTTCCAGTGACCTTGAACTTCCCCAAATGACATTTGGTCAAGGTCATGACACACCCTTAGGTCATGAGCAATCTTAGTGTGGAGTAGTAGATTCTAATGTCCCTCTTTAAGAAAGATATGGACCGGACACGATTGCATAGACAGACGGACAGACGGACGGACGGACGGACAGACAGACGGACAGACGGACAAGGTGATTCCTATATACCCCCCAAAACTTCGTTTGCGGGGGGTATAATAATTTTTGTAAGGTCAAAAAAAAATAATCCTACGTTTATATCGCGTGAAATCACCTTCGGAAAATTATATTTATGGCTTACATCTCATAAAGAACAAACCTGAGCATTTTTTTCACAACAAAGTACTTATACGTGTTTATGGACAATATTTTAGCCTTCCTTACTTAACTTCCTAAGAAAATCTTTAAATAATACTGATTTTCCTTTATTCTTTAAATATGCATATTATATAATATGAAAATTTCTATGGATTATATTCAATTAATTTCTTAAAGTCATATATGGCATATTTTTGATAAGTTCAGACTAACAAAAATTAAAAAGATCTTTCTATTTGTTTTGATGCTGAATATAAAGATAGGAATTGCCTGTAAAATACACAATTTAAATCAATCGATTTTCTTAGATATCCGAGATTTAAAACAATAACTGATTTACAGTGTATTTCAGACTCGGAATTAAATACAAGACACAGTTTAAAGCCGATTTAACTATAGAAACGTGGGGAAATTAAAGTTCAAAATCGGCAAAAAATTCAATTTGAACGTAAATATAGCAAATATGTAAATCTACACTTGATCTCGTATTTTTATTTTTTTTTAGCTCAAATACACCATATATGACTTTAATTTTTAAAAGATATATTATGACTTAGGCTTCTACTTATGAAAAAAAAAACTCGGGTTTAATTTATCTTTATTAAAGGAATCACTGTCTAGTTTTGAGAGTATGCCAGGGCATCAAAAATAGTGGGAAACATGGGATAATTTGCATAACGGGCGAATCCCGTTACGCTAAAATTATCCCATGTTTCCCACTATTGTTGATGTCCCTGGCATACTCTCAAAACTAGACAATGAATTCTTATATTTCCATTTCATTGTGAAATAAGATTGTAGATTTAGACTTTAAAAATGTAGACATAGACAATTCACATGAGGACTTCCATGCCAATTTCAATAGTCCTTGCCCACTGACGTCAAACACAAATGCAGCCGCACGAGATTTACATGCATATTTGCCCTCCTTAGCGTCAGACACAGAGACAGATGCGCACGAGATTTGCATGCGTATAAGGCCTCCTTAGCTCCTGACCTATCGACCTGCCAAATTTACATTTCGCCAGAATTATCAAGAAACAAACTCCGACAACTTTCAAAGAGATATCACAGAGAAAACAAGAGGCCCAAGAGCCTTGAATCGCTCTTCTGATAAATTGTACAATCTATCACTTCTATTAGAATTCTCCAACTCTATTAGTATCATAAGACCCAAAATGCATCAACTTACGAAGTTTGATAATATTTAGCCAGTTAAGACTGAAGACATTATAATATAATTATAAAATACCATAAGTAGGTCACAGTGACCTACCTTTTAATTGAAATTTTCTGCGGACTCAAGATACATTAATTGACAGACTGATGATTCTAATTAAATAAGTAACTGAGATATTCAAAATTAGGTCATCATGACCTACTTTTGGTCAACATTCTCTGAAAACCCAAGATGCATCATCTAACAAAGTTTGACGATTCTAAGCCAATTAGTACCAGAAATAAAAAAATATAGCCATCAAATGTCAAAAGTAGGTCACGGTGACCTACTTCTTGGTCGACGTTATCCAAAAACCCAAGATGCCTAAACTGACAAAATTTTATGATTCTAAGCCAATAAGTACCTGAGAGATATTCCAAAGTAGGTCACTGTGACCTACTTCTTGTTGGACATTCAATGAAACCCTAAGATGACTCAACTGACAAAGTTTGATGACTCCGAGCCAAGAAGTACCAGATATAATTAAATATAGCCATAAAATGTCAAAAGTAGGTCACAGTGACCTACTTTTTAGTCAACATTTTCCATAAACCCAAGGTACCTAAACTGACAAAGTTTGATGATTCTAAGCTAATACATACCTGAGATATTCAAAAGTAGGTCACTGTAACCTACTTTTTGGTTGACAATCTCCGAAAACCCAAGATGCCTCAACTGACAAAGTTTGATGATTTTAGGTCCATAAGTACCATAGATGCTAATTTATAGCCACAAAATGTCAAAAGTAGGTCACCATGACCTACTTTTTGGTCGTCACTCTCCGAAAACCCTAGATGCATCAACTCACAAAGTTTGATGATTCTAAGCCAATAAGTACTGGAGATACCTAAATAAAGCCATAAAATGTCGAAAGTAGGTCATCGTGACCTACATTTTAGTCGACATTTTTCAAAGACCCAAGATGCATCTACTGACCAAGTTTTATGATCGTAGGTCTAAAGGTAATCAAAATATGTGTTTTAAACAATTTTGACAATTCAAAAAGTAGGTCACAGTGCCTTACTTTTAAATCATTTAATTTCTATGAAATACTTGATTCTGATTGGTTGAAAAATTCTTTTGATACCTGCATCAATAAAATCTAGAGTTCGCTTGCACTAAGCAGCCGGAACTACTTGGCAGTCTCTACATGTATATTTCCCGCTTCCAGGTTACTTACTTCTTGAAGGAATAATTAAATAGTTTTACTTTAATAAATATTTTCCTGAATTTCGAAATCTGTCCGTTATGTTCCTGACTTATTTACTACTTTCGTTTCTTGTTGAATTATCGCCCTTTGCTAAACAAATCAAATCGTCTGCATAACAACAGTAGGCCCTACAGTTTTGGGAAAGAAGGAGAGAAATCGACTTAATTTTGTTAAATGTTTGGCTTTGAGATGTCTGGTATGAACAATAGAATTCTGAAGAAACGTTTTTTTATGCTACCAAAGAGAGGAAAACCGTTAATCTGTTTTTTTGGGAAACGAATGATCGAGAAAAACGACACTGCATGAATGAGGACATATTCTTTTAAATAATCTTACACAGTCGACAGCAGACTCTTCCAGGTTTTACAGCATTGACAGGTTGTGATACGTATAATATATTGAGATGAAAAGATGTGCAAATAGAAATCCAAAATTTCTGTGACCTAACGTTATGTTCGAACTGTAAGGATATTTGAGTAGCTTCCCTTTACATTTACAAACTTAGATAACTTACCGGGGAAAATATACCGATTGGGATAACACAACAGGTAAGTTTTTTGTGTTAAAGAACTGTAAATTATTTCAGAGAATGTTGGTAATGCCACGACAATATTTGAGGACGTTTCCTCGTTTGAGCCATTTTGAATTTCAGCAACGTTAACGTTGTTGTTATGTATTCGTGCGCACTGTTTTTGATGCGTAAATTCAATAGAAAGGTGAAAGAAAGTTTCGTTTTATTTATTTAAAATCATAATTAAATGATAAGAAATGAATGTAATATTTTTTCCTTTGATCGATGTATCAAAGAAAAATTTGGACGGAAAACTTTTTCATCAATGCGCTACGCGCATTGATGAAGTTTTCCGTCCAAATTTTTCTTTGATACATCGATCAAAGGAAAAAATATTACATTCATTTCTTAAATAAATATGTTTTAAGGTCCAAAAATGCATCAAAGTACAAGATTTGATGATTCTAACCCTCTCAGTGTCTGAAATAATGGGATTTAATGTTTTTAAAAGGATTGGTCATAAAGTTCAAAAAGTAGGTCACGGTGACTTTTAAGTTGACATTGTTCGAGGACCCAAGATGCATTGATCAACTGACAAAGTAAATCAATTTGAAAACAAATCCCCACAAAATTTAAAAAGTAGGTCACCGTGACCTACTTTTGAGTTAATATGATGTGAAGTCGTAAGATGCATCAACTTACACGATTTGATGATCCTAGTCCTTAATGTAAGCAAAATATACACGTTTTTATTAATTGTAAATTTAGTTCAACTTTGAAGTGACCTTGAGACCACACCCTTTGCCCCATGGTAATTCCCCGTGCAAATTTTAATCTTCCACATATCCTGATCCTTGTATGTAACTTTGGTGAAAATCCACCTGGTGGTTATGGAGAAGATGTTTTAGCAACCAGTACTTTTGGTTTTGTTTTCCTGGTTATCTCCCCTTGTTTAAGGATCCCAAACCTTATTCTAGTATAAATGGTAGCCCTTGGGCCAAGGATACCCCTTGACAAATTTGGTACTAATTTGCCGAGGGGTTCTTAAGTATTGGCCCATATTCTAAAACGTTTACGCAGATGAGAAAACTAAGACGAAAATTTGTTATGTATAAAACGGACAGATGCACAGACACACAGGAAGTTCACATCGGATTTTATCAACAATAGGCCCATGGGCCACATCGCTCACCTGAGCACTAAGGTAGGAAAAAGTAGTAAATGGCTTCTTATTGTAAAGTTTAAGTCCAAAAGTAGTCCCATGACCAATCAATTGATTTTGCTACTTTTTAGAAAATGATTTTTAAAGAATTTTCCTATATATATCTTTAAAAACTTTGGTCGGTCATTTTGGCCCCGCCCTACCCATCATGATTTGAACAAACCTTAATCTACACTACCTGAGCATGCTTTCATATAAATACGATGAATTATGGCTTTATCATTCTTGAGAAGAAGATTTTTAAAGAATTTTCCTATATATTTCTATGTAAAATTTCGTCGGCCATTTTGGCCCCGCCCTACCCCCGAGGGTCATAATTTGAACAAACTTGAATCTTGAGAAGAAGATTTTTAAAGAATTTTCCTATATATTTCTATGTAAAACTTAGGTCGGCCATTTTGGTCCCGCACTACGCCCGAGGGTAATGATTTGAACAAACTTGAATCTACACTACCTGAGGATGTTTCCGCATAAGTTTCATCTTTCCTGGCACAGTGGTTCTTGAGAAGAAGATTTTTAAAATATGCCACCAAATTTTCATTATTTCCCAATTATCTCCCCTTGAATGAGGGCGTGGCCCTTCATTTGAACAAACTTGAATCCCCTTCACCCAAGGATACTTTGTGGCAAGTTTGGTTGAAATTAGCAAAGCGGTTCTTGAGAAGAAGTCGAAAATGTGAAAAGTTTACAGACAGACGGACAGACAGGCGCACAGACGGACAGACAGACGAACGCCGGACAAAATGTGATCAGAAAAGCTCACTTGAGCTTTCAGCTCAGGTGAGCTAAAAAATATGGCATGCCTCAGAGAAGATTGTGTTACAATATCAAGCATCTACGATGAGTAGTTGCTGAGAAAACTGCGACGAAAATTTGTTACGGACGGACACACGGACGGACAGACAGACACACAAGGGTAAAACAGTACACCCCCCTCTCCTTCGGAGCGGGGGTATAATAATAAATCATTGTCCATGAATATCATGAACATAACAAAATGTTAAAGACAACAAATTAACACAAATAAAGGTTTAGTGAGAAAACATTGATTTTTATCATATTTCTTGTCCCTTAAATCATTTTTACTGTCGACATAGCATCATACAAAAGCAACTATTCAATTTCTCTGAATATTAGCCACTCCAAAATTGAACACCTTTTTTTCTTTGATTTAAAAAAAAATTGAAATTATTTTTTCATTTGGTTGAAATTAAGAAAAATTTTTTCAACATTATAAATACAGAACAAAAAGGTTCGTGCCTAAAAAAACAAGAGGCCCAGGAGCTGGCTTGAATTTACTCCCCCCCCCTCCAGGCATTCATCATTTGAACAAACTAAAATCTACACTTCCTGAGGATGATTCCATATAAATAACACTAATCATAGCTTTGAAGTAGTACTTGAAAATAGTGATGTTCCAATCATCGATTATAATCGAAAATCAGTCGATTGCTGACATAATCCAAGCAATTGATTGCATTTTTAAAATTCTGATTAATCGGTTTATTATTTTATTTTACAAGCAAAGTAGTTTTTAACCCTAGTTTTCCCCCCACAGCATTGCTTTTGAATTATTTGTTTAATGTAATGGTGCAGATAAACAAACTCTTGTATTTCTACCCAGATAACAAAGCATGTTTCTGGGCATGGGTGTACTTTTAGATGTATAAAATTAACAAAGGACCAGCTGGATCACCACAGAAAGTCGTCATTTAGCTATTCTTAAGTTACCATTTACTTGTTTAAATTGATATACTTTTTACATGTCCGATTATAATAGATAATAAGTTATTTAGTTAGTTAGAGTAACCCAATCATCGATTATGAAATTCTAACCGATTCCCATCACTACTTGAAAAGAAGATTTTAAAAGGTTTCCCTATATATTCCTAGGTAAAACTTGGGTCAGCCATTTTGGCTCCACCTTTGCCCAGGGGGTCATGATTTGAACAAACTTGAATCTACACTACCTGAGGATGATTCCACATGAGTTTCACTGGCCCAGTGGTTCTTGAGAAGGATTTTTAAAGATTTTTTCTATATATTCCGATGCAAAACTTGGGTTGGCCATTTTGGCCCCACCCTTGCCCCCGGGGTCATGATTTGAAAAAACTTGAATCTACACTACTGGAGGATGATTCCACATGAGTTTCATCTTTCCTGGCCCAGTGGTTCTTGAGAAGAAGATTTTTAAAGATTTTTCCTATATATTCCTATGTAAAACTTGGGTCGGCTATATGGCCCCATCCTTGCCCCGGGGGTCATGATTTGAACAAACTTGAATCTACACTACCTGAGGATGATTCCACATGAGTTTCACCTTTCCTGGCCCAGTGGTTCTTGAGAAGAAGATTTCTTAAAAATGTCATTAATTTTTCTCTAATTCATAATTATCTCCCCTTGGAAAAGGACGTGGCCCTTCATTTGAACAAATTTGATTCCCCTTCACTCAAGGTTATTTTATGCCAAGTTTGGTTGAAATTGGCCCAGTGGTTCTTTAGAAGAAGATTAAAATGTGAAAAGTTAACAACGACAACGACAACAACGACTACAGTCAACAGACAAATTTTGATCAGGTGAGCTAAAAAGCAGTGAAAGAAAAAGATTAAGTAGGCAATATGAAATAGTTAGACACACCCTTCTTATCCCCCACCCCCTAGAAAAAAATTGTGTGTGTTGGCGAGGGGGGGGGGTAGGCTGATATGACTTTATAATGCTGACAATTGTATCATTTCAATCATCAAAAATCTCCATGTAATATACATGTAAAATGTCACCCCAGTACACAGTGTAGATTTACTGAACACCTGCTACAGAAATACACAACATTCCTAGACAGAGCTGTGTTAATATCAACATGATCAATGGTGTCTATATCTCACTGTCTGTACTGTACAAAATGTTTGTAGTCAATGTGATTAAACTTTGTTTGAATTGATTATTCCAAGAACTGCTTATCATCTAATGATATGAACTTGGACACTGCCCATTCAACCACCAATATCCCTTATCTCCCCCACCCCACCCCAACACACATATAACATGTATAATAAACACTGCATCCATTCATTTTCATCAATATATTTTTTTCATTTCTTGACATTAGTAGTGATCTATTAGGTAAACATATAAACCACCCATTGTATTCATTTTCCTCTTTATAGCAGGGGATTATGAAATAGAATGTCAACCCAAATAGAAGACAATATCAATGAGAAATATTTTAAATACAAATTATTACACTTTATACCACATTATATATATACATTGGTGTAGGTCATAATCTATGTCAAGTCGTATCTGTACAAATTCAGGAGTAGTTTGTCAAAGACAACAAAGTTAACAACTAAATACATATTAAAATAACCCTAATTAAATGTCAAGTATATTATTTGCAAATCATTTAGTTATAAATTATTACTTAATAAATTATCCTCATCTAAAAAGCATTTCTTGTTATATAAAACAACAAGTTAGAATTCAATTAACCATGTAATGTAATTACACTTAAAACTATCAGTATAATTATAACCTTAATGTCTTGTAATTAAATACCAAACAATGACTATACTATTTTGTACACACTAAACATTGTAAACAAACATAATACTTCAGTATAACTTACCAGTCAGATTATCCCCTCCATAGATAAGTCTGTAGATGTTCACTTTGTTGGTGGTCCATGCACCGACCCAGACAGAGTGGGTGTTGTCATCATAACTCAGGCCGGATGGTGCGTGTATCCCGTGTAGTCCTGTATCTAACTCTGTCAGGTAGTTACCATCTTTATCAATGATATGTACTGTGTGGGTGTAAGGATCACACACCAGGATGTGTGACAGCGTGTCAGTACAGATTCCATATGGATATAGTCCTGATTCTGATGGAGTACCGCTGTAGGAGAAGCGATGTCTCCCTCTTCTGTCTGTCACCACTACACGGTCAAAGTCAGACACAATAACATCTCCATTGCGGTTCTCTGTGATGTAGATAGGCCCACTATACAGTCCCTGACCTGTGTTGTCGTGCTGTATGGTCTGTATGTGTTCTCCTGTGTCAGTGTAACGGTTTACCTGGCCTAACATCCCGACCAGCAGGTCTCCAGTGGAGGGGGAGCTGTAGACACACTCTGGTCTCCATGGTGATGTGTAAGGTATCACGGTGGTCTTTACTTTATCTTTAGATCGTTTTATGATCTTACGGTGTCTGTCTATATAAATCACATCACCATTTTGAGTCACAGTATGTACTCCATCACCATATTGATATAAATCCGTCACACGATCTAGAATGTCACCTCTCGTGTTAGTTAAGATGAGATTGCCTTTACTATCACTGATCCAGACCAGGTCTGTTGACACATGGGTAATGTGAAGACACTTACTAACCCCAGACACTCTGACAGATTTTTGTAACACATACATTACTGACACCAGACTTCTTTTTCCTGTGACTTTATAATCCTGTGTTGATTTCAGTCAGGGAGATCTCTCTGTCAATTACAACACTATTCTAGAATTATCTACATCAGGAAAACATCCCTGTTTATAAATAACAAAATTAATGTACTCATTGTAAAATGTTTGGGTTTTCAAAACTTATACAGTGTTAAACAATTAAATAGAATTACCAGATAAACATAAATACCTTGACACTGGCTTCTCAATGCTTTGTCTTCATTCATAGCAGCCTCCAAGTGTTCTCAATTAAACCTGTCTAACAAAGCAATATTGATAAATTAATTAAAAAACACATATAAATTGTGACATACTAGAAAACAATTTATGTTTTTATAGATGTTAACATAAAATCATTTAAAACCTGACATGCTATGATATTGTATTTACAATATTCAGTCTTTACAAAAGAAAAATCATGATAAAATCTGCATTCCTACCATTACTAATTCATAGTTATTACTGTAACAACAAAGTGTTAGATAAGAAAGTTCTACGGGAACTATGAGACTCTATAGATAGTTATCATGACTGTATATTTTAACACAGTTATAACAAGAGACCCATGGGCTACATTGCTCACCTGTGCACACTGGCTAGGAAATAAAAGCAGAAATCACTTAAGTATTGAGTAGTTTAGATGGGGGGGGGG
>PRKT01000249.1:533286-571986 GCA_003671525.1 Saccostrea glomerata | reverse complement strand
CTGAGCTAAACACTAATTTAAGACAAGAGGCCCAGGGGCCACTTCGCTCACCTGAGCAATTGGTTAAGAAAAAGCACATATCAGATCAGAACTGAAAGTTTACTGGGGGGGGGGGTGAATTTAAACCCCCAAGAAGGTCATGATTTGAATAAACTAGAATCTACACTACCTGAGGATGATTCCCTATAGATATCACTTTAAGCATGACTTTGAAGTACTTGAAAAGAAGATTTAAAAAGGATTCCCTATATATTCCTATGTAAAACTTTGATCGGCCATTTGGCCCCACCCTTCCCCCAGAGTTCATGATTTGAACAAACTTGAATCTACACTACATGAGAATGATTCCACATGAGTTTCATCTTTCCTGGCCTAGTGGTTCTCGAGAAGAAGATTTATAAAGATTTTTCCTACATATTCCTATGTAAAACTTTGATCGGCCATTTTGGCCCCACCCTACCCCCAGGAGTCATGATATGAACAAACTTGGATTTACACTAACCGAGAATGATTCCACGAGTTTCATCTTTCCTAGCCCAGTGGTTCTTGAGAAGAAGATTTTTAAAGATTTTTCCTATATATTCTTATGTAAAACTTTGATCGGCCATTTTGGCCCCACCCTACCCCCGGCTCAGGTGAGCTAAAAAGTGAGGTCAAGGTCAAATGAAAGGTCAAGGTCAAAAAATGTTGTTGCAGTTGCATAGCTCTCATCAATATCTATCAGTATATGAAGTTAGATGAAAATATCTTGGATGGTTTCTTTGAAACTTAGCTTTGAACAGAGCTAAACGCAAAGTGTGATGGAAGGACAGAAGGACGGAAGGACGGAAGACGGACATAACAAACACTATATGCCCCGGCCATATTCATGGCGGGGCATAAAAATATGTCCATAGGACATGAATGCCCCGCCCAGGCTTCATTAGTAAGGCAACATACATGTAACATGTGTATTCAGCATATAAATTTTGATGAAGATATCTTGAATAGTTTCTTTAAAACTGGGTTTCATACAAAAACTCAAAAGAGGTATTTCTGTTTGAAAAGTGTCTTTTTCATTTGTCCTTTGAATATGTCTCAGAATTTTTTCTACCTTCTAAAACTCCATCTCTAACAATAAAGAGATGTTGATGGACTTCCAGTCCCCTGGTGGACTCGGTAACTTCACTGACATCTTGGCGTTTCCATCTTAATCTCTTCAGCAATGTTGTTAGTCCCCTGGACGACTTTGTAGCTTTGCTGACATTTTGACTTTGCCCTCTTAATCTCTTCAGCAGTGTCGTTTTTCCAGCCTCAGCACATCCAACAAGTATTCCTCTGGCATGGGACACAGTTGTCTTCTCCTTCCTCAGAAACTTCTTCAACTCCTCCACTTTATTTATATCATCACTGCTTGGATCTATAACAAAAACAGTCTTGTTCTCAGCATAGACATGAAAACACATGCATGAAGCACTAGAATTTGAATTTTTTTTCTAATGCACTTTACAGGTGTTCCAGGAAAAAAATAAATTACTCTAGATCTGTTATTTTTATATCTTATCTTTCTAAATCAGTCTCAGAATATTATCTGGTATTATTGCTTTGGTCGTATGATTTACGTCATGGGCTATGAACAAGGATTGAAATTTGTCACAAGTGACATTATGTCAATGTTAAATAATTAATATTAGCTGATTGTACAGGTATTGGTAAGAGTTATCTTTATTTGGGCATTAGGAGTTATCGTTTATTTCATTTACGCACTATTGGTCACTGAGTTGTACTTGTAGCTATTTTTATCAATGTACACTGTATACTCGTCTAACCCATTTGAGTAGTTTGGTCAGTTAATTATACTGGGTGTTGGCTAGTGTTTGTCAGATGAGGTCTGGATGCCGGGAGTTATACTTTACCCATGGTGAGGCTACTTTTAGGATATGGTGGACCGGAAGGGACAATATGGTGGACCATACATTGCGACGTGGTGTGAAGTGTGAATCTGTCCAGTGATGACCATGATTGAACTTTTCGCCGTTTTCATGTTTATTGTACATATGTAGATAAATTTATTGTTAATTATTATGAATCTTGTTATTTCTTGGTGAACAGAAGGTCATCCAAAATATTATTTGTTTTGGGTTGTTAATACAAATTTAAGGTTGTATGAGTGTGAGCATTTTACATAACACAAATTGGAATGAAAGTCGCATTCAAAGTAATGTCAGTAAAAGTGTATATTAACTTTACATAATTAAATAATTCATAATAGTGTAAATTCAACTTTATTACTTATTTTTTTCTGATTAAAAATGGATATTAAAATATCTGCATTGTCATCGAATACGTCTCACAAGATGAAATGCTCCCATTAAGCTTGACTTAATGGTAGCTTATAGGTGCTTAATGGTGGCTTAAAGGCCGCCTTTAAACCACCATTAAGCCACCATTAAGCACCTATAAGCCACCAGTAAGCTTCCATTAAGTAACTATTAAGCCACCATTAAGCCAAATTTCTAACTTAATGGTAGCTTAATGGTGGCTTAATGGTTACTTAATGTTGGCTTACATGTTCTTAATGGTTACTTTTAGACCACCATTAAGTCACCATTAAGCCACCATTAAGGTAGACTTACAGGTGCTTAATGTCCAAACTCCATTAAGCTACCATTAAGCTACCATTAAGCCACCATTAAGCCACCATTAAGTCACATTACGCAGTCGATTATATTGTTTATATGGGTGAAAAATTATTTTTATCATTATTTGTTATCATTATTATAAATGTAGAGTTCGTTTTATCTTGATTTGGTAAAAATAATGAAAAAGAACGAAATCAAAATCCAAAAAAAAAATCGACGCAGTGGGGGCGCGAACCCTTGACCTTGGGTTTCGAAGACAAACGCCTTATCCATTACGCTATCGCCGCTCCTGATTAAATACGGAAAATATTAAATATTTAACCTTTATTTTTTTTCAAAATTTGTTTGGACTTGTTAAGGTTTTTACTAGAATTTTGTTGAACATTTCCAAACGTGTTGAATTGGTTTATTAATCAAAATAAAAACAATTTTATTTTTGGATCTTAACACATTAATATATATTTCTACACAGAGTTCGGATTTTAGTTTGATGTAGTGTGATTGAGTTCTTCGCTCTGTTAGTGTTATTCGAAAATTTTCGAAATGTAAGCATTAAATCATGATTGAAGATAAATTAATTATAGATAAAACACAAAAGTCTATCATCGAAAAAGAAAGAGGAAAAAAAACCAGATTCTACTATTTTTTTTAATATACTGCGGATATTAACGGTTTCTGTGTCAACAATTTAGTGACAATCCTCGCGTAAGAGTTACCTGGTTAATTACGTTTACAAAAACTTTTTTTAGAATATCATATTCAGTTTGAATTCTTTTTGTATCATAATGGGTATCAAAATAATTGACTTTTTACGATGAAGCGTAATTTCTGATTTGTTATATGCTTGCGTTAAATTTAATTTTTTTTTTAATAATTGATCATTAAAATCTGTCAGTGTACGTTGTGTATGTATAGTTTCCTGTTAGTTAACCGGGGACGGGGGACACCTAATTAAGGTCTATTGTCTGACCAGCCGGTTTACTGTACACGGATTATCTGTTAATCCTACCCCGTTTCTTAATGTGTATACATCTGGTCGGATGTCATGTTTAATCTGATCGGCCGTTCCTCTGAAAATCGATTTTGAAATAACAATCATTGAAGACCGACTAGATTTTGAGAGATACTTACCGCTGCATTATTAAAAAAAATTATGAATTAATTAAAATTATTCATGATGTAAAAGCCATTAAAAAGTTTTTCATGGTAAAAGTCAATTTTTGAAAACTAAACATTTGTTTACCAGTAGCCCCCCCCCACCCCCACACAAAAAAAGGACAAAGGTTTTCTTTCATGAGATCATATAGTTATATTCCTGTGAATTCTGTAGCGGAATGTTTCTTTTGACATATGAAATAAAATGACCATTTTAATAAAGTAATATATACAAATTCATTTTTGGTATTGTACATTTAAGATATTTCACAAGGACTTGCTCTCGGTGTGTAATAATTATTTATTTTTAAAAATCATATTCACTAAAAATAAAAACAACGCATGTAATAATGGTTAATTTAAAAAATAAAAATAATATACAGTTCTGATACATGATGTCTTGTTTTATTATCACTGTAAATGATTTTAAGAAAAAATTAGACACCTCGAGCAAGCCCCTGTGGCTATTAGCTAACTTCGTTCCCAGTGATCAAGTTTATGCATGTTGACAAAAAACTCGTAGAAATTATGATCGAGACCGAATTATGACATGGAATAGATTTTGCGTAAATGATATTTAAATAACTAAAAGCTAGTTCAAAGATTCTATATAAGATGCGTAAAAGTTTAATGAGGGTTGACCATTAAGTCACCATTAAGCTCAGCTTAATGGTGGCTTAATGGTAGCTTAATGAAGTTTGGACATTAAGCACCTGTAAGTCTAGCTTAATGGTGACTTAATGGTGGCTTAAAGGAATTAACTTCTTTAAGCCACCATTAAGTCACCATTAAGCTACCATTAAGCGATTGCTTAAAGGTAGTCTTTCGTCTTGTGTCTCGTATTTTTACGACAACAGACCCATTTCCGATCTCCATAGTAACGACAGCGCTGGATTTCCCGAAATGAGGAACAACGAAAAATGGGACGTGAAAAGACAAGTTTTGCCTCCCGCAAACGGATTTTTAAGATACAGAAGCCAATCAGAAGAAGAAGTTATGTAGTGTCTATTCAAAAATCGGTAAGGAAAAAAGTATCGGATATATTTAACACGCCAAACACGGTTACCAGGTTACGGGCGCTCAAAATTTCACCTGTTACTGTGTGCCCATATTTCGACAGTCTAATCAATAAGTGTCAGTTTTATATATCCCAGAGGCTAGACAATGTGTTAAATAAACGTTATTGGATTTAGGCTGCACATAATTTAGGTCTAATATCAAAGAGAAATCAAATGTATTATGAACGATTCAGTGATTCATGTTAAAGAACATTTTTTCTTCGAGATTATCTTAAGAGTTATTCCCCGTTGTGAAATAGAAAGTACATAACCCGGCATTTTACATGTAAACAAAGTGCTCGAAGATTGCAAGGAAACTAATTTGTAATGTAAGTTGAAGCAAAAGTTTGAAGAAGTTTAGATTCATGTATGAATAGGAGAGATTTTCTGTTGGAAAATATGTCTTTGAAATTGAATGAAAATGATTCATTAAACGAACTCAAATTGTGTTGAAATCTTCAAACAAAAAGGTGTGAATGCAGCATCTATTTTTACACATCGTGATAATTCAGATAAGGCCATAAGAGAAACAAATCTGCATATAAAAAAATAATGCTAGGGTTGTGGTGAAGAAAAATATGTTGGTCTGCATAAATTTAACACATATTTTTATGTTATGGGGTTTTATTTCAAGATCATTTAATACATTGCACAATTTCTTGTCATTTATTTATAAGTAACCTGGAAAGTCAAGAAAATTCAAAGTCAATTCTGATTGAGTAGTGAGTGTCACATTGGAGGTCATATCCATGGGCGTAGGAAGCAAATTGAAAAGGGGGGGCTAAACCAACAAAAAAAGTTAAACCCCAATTTTCAATGCAAAGAAATTATCTATATTCGCAAAGAAAGTGGGGAGGGGGGCCAAGCCCCCCCCCCCCCCCCCCCCCCCCCCCCCCCCCCCCCCACTATGATATCATTAAAATTGGATCAAATTTCTAGAAACCTATAGTCACTGTGTTAAAATTTAATATACTTTATTCATTTATATACTGATATTAATTGTTCACACAGGTATGATTTTTTTTCCAGTTAGGGGTATGATATCAGTTACAAGGGAGGGCATACTGCTTTGCAGCTGTCTGTTGGTCAGTCGGTCAGTCTGCATGTCTGTTCACCACCAGTTTTTGTTTATTTTCTTTGCAGAGGTTGCACATATTGAAATGAAATTTGGTATACAGATTTATCATAAGACTACATGTATATAAGTCAAGTTTGCACATATTGAAATGAAATTTGATGTACAGATTTATCATAAGACTACATGTATATAAGTCAAGTTTGCACATATTGAAATGAAATTTGGTATACAGATTTATCATAAGACTACATGTATATAACTTAAGCTTTGTTTTGTAAGATCAGGGCATTGTTTACAGATTTATATCCCCTCAACTTAGAAAAATTCCAATTACCGGTATCTTGGAGAATGGGGAGGGAGCAATAAGTGTTTTACAAACATATCTTGTTAAAGGACTTGTTAATCTTCAAATATCCTTGTTGTTTCACAGGCAGCAGAATATGTCTACAAATGAAGTTAATAGGGAAGGAACTTTGCAGGCTTCTGGATGTGCTGCAGAGGAGTTCTCATGATAACCATAAAATACCAGTAAGGACTTGTTAATCTTCAAATACATGTATCCTTGTTATTTCACAGGCAGCAGAATACGTCTACAAATGAAGTTAATAGGGAAGGAACTTCGCAGGCTTCTGGATGTGCTGCAGAGGAGTTCTCATGATAACCACAAAATACTAGCAACGAGAGGTTTTATGGGTAAATTTTTTACCTTTATCATGGAATTTGACTAACTTTTGAAAAACTTTAACCCAGGGCATACTAACTGAACTGGGTGTGAAATTTGACCTACTTTTGAAAAAGTCAAGTCTAGTGGATAATTTTTAAATGGCAATGATACATCACTTATATGTATTCTTTTGTATTGTGTTGTATTTGGTAGGGGAGTATCACATTTATTATACCATATCTTTTCTAGTTTAGTTTACCTTAATAAATAAATGTGTAATAATTTATTTTATTGTATTTTAGCTAGAGCGTATACTACAGATATACTACAAATTTCGGCCATCAATGGAGAAAACCACTTCAACCAGTACATATTTACATGTACAACCAAAGACTCCAGTTTGTCCAAAAGTAAGAGAAATAACTGTAACTAGGACTGAGAGGAAGGAAATGTACCACAATGACAGAGGTGAAAGCAGTAAACATAAGGACAGGTCCTACAAGCTTTTTGGATTTTTTTGTCTTCTAATGTACTTGGTTATGACCAACATAAGAAATTAATGTTTCTGTACTTTTTCAAGCATTATACTGTCTTGTGAAATTATGGAAAGAATTGTCACACAGGTTCATGGTTTTCTAGACACTCTTCCATTATTTAAACTAGTCAAGTCATGTCTGAACTCATAATACATGAGATTATTGTTTTATATACTTGAAATGAAAGTTCAGATAAAATATTATTTCATAACATTTGTACAATATTCATTTTAATACATATTGTATAATTTGGAAATGTTATTGGAATAATGTTGTCATAAAGATGAAAAATTTGCAGAGAAAAGATGTTCAGAGGAAATTCGGGCTGAATATTTTCAAAATGGCTCCACTGTTTTTTCTGAATATAGGACTCATTGATTGATTGTCGTCATATTTCATGTAAAACCTATGCATTTTTTGTTTCTATTACTCTGCATGTAGTATGTGACATATTTCTCATATCTCATTGTTATAGTCAATGGACAATATCTAGGTGGCATTATAAGGATGTACATTGTGAAACATTAACTTTTTTTATTTTTATTTTACAAATGAAAGTTGTTCAGGTAATATATAGATCATAAAAATTGTGACATGTTCATTTTTATTTAGATTGTTTTTTATTGAAATGTAAATGAGGATCAATACTTTTAGAGAAGTCGTAAACATGAAAATTTTGCAGAAAAAAGCTGATCAGAGGAATTTCGGGCTAAATATTTTCAAAATGGCTCCACTCTTTTTTCTGAAACTTGGACACAATAATTGATTGTTGTTATAGTTCATGTAAAACCTATGGATTTTTTATTTCCATTACTTTGCATATTGTAAAATTTGTGATAAAAATTCATTTTCCTCATATTTCATTGTGTCGAATCATGATTGGACAATATAGATGGCTATGGAGGACTTTTAATGAAACATTGACTTTTTTTTATTTAACAAATGAATATTGTTCAGGTAATATATAGTTTATAGAATATTGTACCATGTTCATTTTCCATTCAGTTGTTTTTTTATTGTATCATAAATGAAGACAAATTTAGAGCCGTTGTAATTATGAGAATTTGCAGGGAAAGGCTGATCAGAGGAAATTCGGGTTAAATATTTTCAAAATGGTTCCACTCTTTTTTCTAAAATTTGGACACATTGATTGATTGTTATTATATCTTTAGAAAATAAATTGTTTTTTATGATTCCATTACTCTGTCTATGTTTTATGATTTGATTAAGATCCACAACTTTAGTATTTTGGTGGAAGAAATTACGCTTCATAGGTGGCGCCGCAAGGACAGTTTATATTTTGTTAATTTTTTTTATTGTTTTAAGTTTTAGAACAGATGTTCCATGTTTAATAAAGAGTAACATTTCAAAATTTTACATAATATTTGACCTATATTTTGAAGTTGGTGTGTGGACTATATTTTTAAGGAAAATATCACACAGAGTTACCTCCCTTAGTTTGGCAACCACTAGGGGGCAAACGACTACACTCTTTTTCTTTATATTATAATCAGGTATTGCTTATACATATGTGTATCCATTAATACCAAAATCATTTGTTTTCCATTATTTTGATTTCACACTCATACTACCTAAAAGAACCCATCACAACTTGAGGTCAGTTGTGACAAAATTAAACATTTTTTGTCAAAAAAAAAATTAATTCCTCTGTTTAAAGTTTACAAACATAGATAATAAAATACTACTTTTGTAGCAGAAAAATAGTTATGTCTTTTACACATGAAACAAGAGGTCCATGGGTGGCATGAGTCACCTGAGTAACTTTGGAGATGCCTTTTTTCAACCAGAATCCCCCCTTGTAATACGGTTTGTTCCCATCCCACCTTAACTGTAAAATTTAGAATTCCCATTTCGCCCTAGTAAGCTCTCAGGTGAATTGAGGTGATGAAAATTTAATATATTTAGCATAAGTATTTTTGACATTACATGTATTATTTCATTCACTGTATTCATAAACTGTTAAATTCAATCTAAAAAAATTTATCATTTAAATTTTTATATCTACCCAGTAATAATATAAATTTACAAATACTAAAATTCCCATTTCGCCTTAGTACTTCTTAACTTTTTCTTACCTATATTTCACAATTAAGGCTAAATGGGAACACACCTGTAATACATATTGAGACTATATCCTCCCCCTCCCCGGGGTCAGGATTTTAAAAATTTAGAATCAACACTACCCAGAATGCTTCCACATAAATTTCAGCTTTACTGGCTCAGTGGTTCTTGGAAAGAAAATTTCGAAAATTTTTTCTATATATTTCTATGTTAAACGTGGATTACCTATTGTGTCAATGTGGCACCACCCGCCCTACCCCGGGGGTTCATGATTTTGCCAATTTAGAATCAACACTACCCCAATGATGCTTCAACACAAGTTTCAGCTTTCATGGCCTGTTGATTCTTGAGAGAATGATTTTTAGAGAATTTTTCCTATACATTTCTATGTAAAACTAGGATCCCCTACTGTGACCCCGCCCTTATTATCCCCAGGGGTCATAATTTTAATAGTTTTGAATTTTCATTTCCCAAGGATACTAAGTTTCATTTTTTCTTTGACATTGGTTCTTGAGAAGAAAATTTCTAAAGATTTTCCCTACATATTTCAATGTAAAACTTGGATTCCCTATTGTGGTTTCGCCCTACCCCCGGGGGTCATGCTTTTAACAATTTAGAATCTACACTACCCCAAGGTGCTCCTACATAAGTGTCAGGTTTTCTGCCCAGTGGTTCTTGAGAAGAAGATTTTTAAAGATGTTTCCTATATATTTGTATATAAAACTTAGATTCCCTATTGTGGCCCCATCCTACCCCTGAGGGTCATGGTTTTGATAATTTAGAATCTACACTACCCCAGGATGCTTCCACATAAGTTTCAACTTTTCTGGCCAAGTGGTTCTTAAGAGGAAGATTTTTAATGACTCCCTATTTCATCTTTTCTTGATTATCTCCCCTTGTAAGGGGACTTGGCCCTTCATTTTGACAATTTGAATTCCCCATCACTCAAGTATGCTTTGTATCAAGCTTTGTTAACATTGACCCAGTGGTTCTTCATCAGAAGTTGAAAATGTGGTTTCGCCCTACCCCCGGGGGTCATGGTTTTAACAATTTAGAATCTACACTACCCCAAGGTGCTTCTACATAAGTGTCAGGTTTTCTGCCCATTGGTTCTTGAGAAGAAGATTTTTAAAGACGTTTCCTATATATTTGTATATAAAACTTAGATTCCCTATTGTGGCCCCATCCTACCCCTGAGGGTCATGGTTTTGATAATTTAGAATCTACACTACCCAAGGATGCTTCCACATAAGTTTCAACTTTTCTGGCCAAGTGGTTCTTAAGAGGAAGATTTTTAATGACTCCCTATTTTCATCTTTTCTTGATTATCTCCCCTTGTAAGGGGAATTGGCCCTTCATTTTGACAATTTGAATTCCCCATCACTCAAGTATGCTTTGTATCAAGCTTTGTTAACATTGACCCAGTGGTTCTTCATCAGAAGTTGAAAATGTGAAAAGTTTACAGTCGGACAGACAGCTAGACAGGTTGACGCCAGATAAAATGTGATCAGAAAAGCTCACTTGAGCCTTCGGCTCAGGTGAGCTATTCTGCTAATAAACCAGAAGTCTCTGTCGAGACTGAAGCTCTACTGGTTCGTACTTATAGCAAAGGAAGAGAAAAGTACTTAAGCAGTTGGGAATTGAAACTTAACAACAGCAATAAATAGAATAATGATCCTTGATAAAATCTCTTTATGTTCTTAGTGTAGTCTACTTGTGTGCCAAGTTATATCGAAATCAGAGGAGTAAGAGGAGTAGCATTTTGTAAGAATTTCACAGAAATTTCCATTTTTAGTTACCATGGCAACACCTTTTATCGAAATCAAAAAACGATACACAGAATTGTGTATCTTTGTGTAGTCTACTTGTGTGCCAAGTTATATTGAAATCAGACCAAAACTGTAGGAGGATTAGCATTTTAAAAGAATTTCACAGAAATTTCTATTTTTAGTTACCACGGCAACATATTTTATCGAAATCAAAAACCAATACACAGAATTATGTATCTGAGTGTAGTCTACTTGTGTGCCAAGTTATATTCAAATCAGACCAAAACTGTAGGAGGAGTAGCATTTTAAAGTAATTTCACAGAAGTTCTATTTTTACTTACCATGGCAACACCGTTTATCAAAATCAAAAACCGATACACAGAATTATGTATTTTCGTGTAGTCTACTAGTGTGCCAAGTTATATTGAAATCAGACCAAAACTGTATGAGGAGTAGCATTTTAATGAATTTCACAGAAATTTCTATTTTTAGTTTCCACGGCAACACCTTTTATCGAAATCAAAAACCGATATACAGAATTATGTATCTTGGTGTAGTCTACTTGTGTGCCAAGTAATATTGAAATCAGACCAAAACTGTAGGAGGAGTAGCATTTTGAAAAATTGTTTACAGACAGACGGACAGACAGACAGCTAGACAGACGGACGGACGCTGGACACATTACTATCGCATAAGCTCTTCTATTCTCTGACCAGTAGAGCTAAAAACTAACTGCGTCATCTTATCAACCTTAAGAAGTTTTAACAAGAGGCCCAGGGGCCACATCACATCACATTTGCTTGTTTTCTTTCATTTTTGTTCCTGAGAATTATTCACTTTTTAACATAATACATTGTGTAAATACAGAACAAAAAGGGTTTTTTCACTAAAACAGTACTTAAAAGAAAAAGATCAAATAGCATGATAAAGTGAGACACTGTGTGACACCTCCTTCCCACCCAAACCTACCCCCAAAAAATTGTGTGTGTGTGAGGTAGGGAGAGGGTGAGGGAGTGTGTGTGTGTGTGGTGAAGTTGGGGGTGGGAGGAGGGGGGGGTTACACTGATATGACTCTATAATTCTGGCATTGGTTTCATTTTAACCATAAAATCTCCATGTAATATACATGTAAAATGTCACCCCAGTACACAGTGTAGATTTACTGAACACCTGCTACAGAAATACACAACATTCCTAGACAGAGCTGTGTTCATATCAATGGTGTCTATATCTAACTGTCAGTACTGTACAAAATGTTTGTAGTCAATGTTTTAACACATTGAATGACGTATTCAAAGTATATATTATCTAATAATAAGAATGACAAGGTCTATGACATTACACCCCCCCCCCCCCCAACACTCATGAACCCCAATTCTACAATTATTTTTCCATTTCCTGACATTTGTAGTGATCAATAAATTTAACCTAGCATTTAGCACCATTTAGCAGAGGAATATGAAATATCATGTTAACCCAAATAGAAGACAGTATCAATGAGAAATATTTTACCATGTTTACAAATCATTAGACTTTCTTTACAATATCGGTAATTGTTTGTCAAAGTCTGACAACAAAGTTAACAACTAAGTACACATCAAAATAACCCTAATTAAATCTAATCTGAAAATCAAATCCTTATTAATTTGACAACTTATCTATTAATATCCTTCCTTAAAAACTTTTCTTGTTACATAACACAAGTTAGAATTCAATTAACCATGTAATGTATTTACACTTAAAGCTATCAGTAGGATTATTCATTAGCGTCCTGTAATTACACATAAAACAATGACTATACTATATTATACACACTAAACATTGTAAACAAACATTATACTTCAGTATAACTTACCAGTCAGATTCTCCCCTCCATAGATAAGTCTGTAGATGTTCACTGTGTTGTCTAATGAGCCGACCCAGACAGAGCGGGTGATGTCATCATAACTCAGGCTCCGTGGTATGTCTATCCTGTGTTGTACTGTATCTAACTCTGTCAGGTAGTTACCATCTTTATCAATGATATGTACTGTGTAGGTGTTATAATCACACAGCAGGATGTGTGACAGCGCGTCAGTACAGATTCCATATGGATATAGTCCTGATCCTGATGGAGGACCTGTGTAGGAGAACCGATGTCTACCTCTTCTGTCTGTCACCACTACAGCATCACGGCCAAAGTCAGACACAATAAGATCTCCATTGCGGTTCTCTGTGATGTACATAGGTCCAGTATACAGTCTCTGACCTTTGTTGTCGTGCTGTATGGTCTGTATGTGTTCTCCTGTGTTAGTGTAACGGTTTAGCTGGACTGTATCTGTATCAGTATTACGTATCCCGACCAGCAGGTCTCCAGTGGAGGGGGAGCTGTAGACACACACTGGTCTCCATGGTGATGTGTACCGTATTACTATGGTCTTTACTTTATCTTTAGATCGTTTTATGATGTTACGGTGTCTGTCTTTATAAATCACATCACCATTTTGAGTCACAGTATGTACTCCATCACTATATTGAGGTAAATCCGTCACACTATCTAGAATGTCACCTCTCGTGTTAGTTAAGATGAGATTGCCTTGATTATCACTGATCCAGACCCGATCTGTTGACACGTGGGTTATGTGACGACACCCACTAACACCAGACACTCTGACAGATTTCTGTAACACATACATCACTGACACCAGACTTCTGTTTCCTGTGACTTTATAATCCTGTGTGGATTTCAGTCAGGGAGATCTCTCTGTAAATTACAACACTGTTCTAGAATTTTCTACATCAGGAACACACTGTTTATAAATAACAAATGTACTCATTGTAAAATGTTTGGGTTTTAAGAACTTATACCGTGTTAAACAATTAAATAGAATTACCAGATAAACATAAATACCTTGACACTTGCTTCTCAATGCTTTGTCTTCAATCATAGCAGCCTCCAAGTGTTCTCAATTAAACCTGTCTAACAAAGCAATAGTTATAATTAACACACATATAAATTGTGACATACTGTTCAGATTCTTATAGATGTTAACATGAAATCATTTAAAACCTGACATTCTATAACATTGTATTTACAATTCAGTCTCTACAGAAGAAAAATCATGATAAAATCTGCATTCTTACCATTACTAATTCATAGTTATTACAACAAAGTGTTAGATAGGAAAGTTCTACGGGAACTATGAGACTATAGATAGTTCTCATTACTGTATATTTTTACTTAGTTATAACAAGAGGTCCATGGGCAACATTGCTCACCTGTGCACACTGGATACGAAATAAAAGCAGAAATCACTTCAGTATTGAGTAGTTTAGATGCGCGGGGGGGGGGGGGGGGGGGAGGAAGGTGGTGTTCAGAAATTCTAAACTACCAAATACCCGATGATGCTTCCATACAACAAATGCCTTTACTGTTTTTGAGCAGATGATTTTTCCCTATTTATTCATTTGACCCCCCCCCCTCCCATTGTGGCCCAGCCCTAACCATGGTAGCCTCATTTGAACCAGTATGACTTTGTACTACCTGAGGATGCTTCCGTATCTATATGATATGATTAAACATTACTTTTCTGTTCTTGGGAAAAAAAATTCCTTGATATTTATATTTATAGTGGCCCACCCTACCTACCCCCTACTTCACATTCATGACTTGAATCAACACTACGTAAGGTGCTTACATAAAGATATGACCAATCATGGCTTTATAGTTCTTAAAAAGAAGAGTTTAAAAAAAACTGATTTTCCAATGTATTCATTCCTATGTAAACTTTAATCGTCAATTGTGGCCTCGCCCTACCCCTTGGGGTCATGATTTGAAAAAACTTGAATCTACACTACCTGAGGATGCTTCCACTTGAGCTTCATCTTTCCTGGCCCAGTAGTACTGGAGAGGAAGATTTTCAAAGATTTTTCCTATATATTCCTATGTAAAACTTTGATCTGACAGCCATTGTGGCCCCGCCCTACCCCCGGGGGGTCATGATTTCAACGAACTTAAATCTACACTACATGAGGATGCTTTAACATGAGTTTCATCTTTCCTGGCCCAATGGTTTTCGAAAAGAAGATTTTTAAAAGATAAAAAAGCTAATTCATAATTATCTTCCCTTGGAAGAGGGCTAGGCCTTTTATTTGAACAAATTTGAATACCCTTCATCCAAGGATACTGTGTGCAAAGTTTGGTTAAAATTGGCTAAGTGGTTCTTGTGAAGAAGTCGAAAATGTGAAAAGTTTACAGACAGACGCAGGACAACATGTGATCAGAAAAGCTCTCTTAGGCCTTTGGCTCAGGTGAGCTAAACAAACTAAATTTAGGCATTAGTCAAACCTGTCAAAATGGTGATTTCTTCCTCTTCTTTAGCTTTACATATACTTCAACAGCACATCCTGGGAGACCTGTCAAAATCAACACAGTAAAATGAGTAAATATTTCTGTATAGCTTCAATGTCTTAAAAGACTGATGTTATTGTATGATATATTTTAGATTATTCATGGAAATGTAGACCTGAATTTTGTCAAGTCTTTAAAATACCAACCAGTAATATTAAACAAGAGGCCCATGGGCCACATCACTCATCTGAGCACTATGGCTAGGAAAAAAATTCAAATTGGTTTATTATTGAAAAGTTTAAATCCTAAAGTAGTCCCATGACCAGTCATGGCTTTGCTATTCTTGAGAAGATGAGAATTTTCCTATATATTTCTATGTAAAACTTTGGTCGACCATTGTGGCCCTTCCCTACCCCCGGGGGTCATGATTTGAAGAATTTTGAATCTACACTACCTGAGGATGCTTCCATATAAATATGATGAATTATGGCTTTGTCATTCTTGGGAAGGAGATTTTTAAAGAATTTTCTTATATATTTCTAAGTAAAACTTTTGTCGGCCATTTTGGCCCCGCCCTACCTCCGGGGGTCATGATTTGAACAAATTTGAATCTACACTACCTAAGGATGTTTCCCCATAAGTTTCATCTTTCCTGGCCCAAGGGTTTTGGCGAAAAAGATTTTTAAAACATATCCCACCAAATTTTCCTTAATTCCCAATTATGTCCCTTGAATGAGGGCATGGCCCTTCATTTGAAGAGACTCAAATCCCCTTTACCCAAGGATGCTTTGTAGCAAGTTTGGTTGAAATTCGCCCAGTTGTTCTTGTCAATGAGAACGAAAATGTGAAAAGTTTACAGACAGACAGACGCAGGACAACATGTGATCAGAAAAGCTCTCTTAGGCCTTTGGCTCAGGTGAGCTAAACAAACTAGCTTTGTAGCAAGTTTGGTTGAAATTCGCCCAGTTGTTCTTGTCAATGAGAACGAAAATGTGAAAAGTTTACAGACAGACCGACACCGGACAAATGTGATCAGAAAAGCTCACTTGAGCCTTCCGCTCAGGTGAGTTTAAAAAACTAAATTTAGGCATTAGTTAAACCTGTCAAAATGGTGACTTCTTCCACTTCTTTAGCTTTAAATACTTCAACAGCACATCCTGGGAGACCTGTCAGAATCAACACAGAACAATGAGTAAATATTTCTGTATAGCTTCAATGTCTTACAAGACTAATGTTATTGTATGATATATTTTAGATTATTCATGGAAATGTAGACCTGAATTTTGTCAAGTCTTTAAAATACCAACCCCTAATATTAAACAAAAGGCGCATGGGCCACAGCGCTCACCTGAGACCTATGGCTAGGAAATAAAAGAAGAAATCACTTCAGTATTCAGTAGTTGAGACGGGGGGATCGGAAATTTTAAACTACCAAATACCCAATGATGCTTCCATACAACAAATGCCTAACTGTTTTTGAGCAGATGATTTTTCCCTATTTATTCATTTGAATCCCCCCTCCCATTGTGACCCAGCCCTTACTGTGGTAACCTTCATTTGAACCAGTATGACTTTCTACTATCTAAGGATGTCTCCATATCTATATGATTAAACATTGCATTTCTGTTCTTGGGAAAAAAAATTCCTTGATACTTATTAATTTCCAATTGTGGCCCACCCTACCTACCCCCTACTTCACATAAATGACTTAAACAAACTTGAATCAACACTAAGTAAGGATGCTTACATAAAGATATGACCAATCATGGCTTTATTGTTCTTAAAAAGGAGAGTTTTAAAAAATTTGATTTTCCAATGTATTTATTCCTATGTAAACCTTTAATCGTCAATTGTGGCCTTGCCCTACCCCCTGGGGTCATCATTTGAACAAACTTGAATCTACTCTACATGAGGATGCTTTTACATGAGTTTCATCTTTCCTGGCCCAAGGGTTTTGGCGAAGAAGATTTTTAAAAGATGCAATTAATTTTTCGCTTATTCATAATTATCTCCCCTTGGAAGAGGGCTTGGCCTTTCATTTGAACAAATTTGAATCCCCTTCATCCAAGGATACTGTGTGCCAAGTTTGGTTGAAATTAGCCCAGTGGTTCTTCAGAAGAAGTCAAAAATGTGAAAAGTTAACAGACAGACCGACGCCAGACAAAATGTGATCAGAAAAGCTCACTTGAGCCTTCGGTTCAGGTGAGCTAAAAAACTAAATTTAGGCATTAGTTAAACCTGTCAAAATGGTAATTTGTTCCTCTTCTTTAGCTTTATATACTTCAACAGCACATCCTGGGAGACCTGTCAAAATCAACACAGTACAATTAGTAAATATTTCTGTATAGCTTCAATGTCTTAAAAGACTAATGTTATTGAATGATATATTTTAGATTACTCATGGAAATGTAGACCTGGATTTTGTCAAGTCTTTAAAAATACCAACCTGTAATATTAAACAAGAGGCCCATGGGCCACATCGCTCACCTGAGCAATATAGCTAGGAAAAACAAGGGGCCCAGGGGCCACAGCGCTCACCTGAGCACATAGCTAGGAAAAAGCACATATTTGGGGGGGGGGGGGGGCTTGAATCTAAACCCCCCAGGGGCTAATAATTTGAATGAACAAGAATCTACACTACCTGAGGATGATTCCATAAAAATATTACTAATCATGGCTTTGAAATACTTGAAAAGAATATTTTTAAAGGCTGCCCTAAATACTGTATACAGTGTTATTTTCGCCCTTTCACACTTGAAACCATTTTTGCCATGTTTTAAATTCGCCCAGTCATTGTTTTGTTTAAGAAATTATACTGTATTCTTTGATTTGGCCCCGTTTAAAATTCGCCCAAATGATGGTAGGGCGAAAGGGGCAAAAATAAAGCGGGGGCGAAAATTTCCCTGTATACGGTATTCCTATGTTAATTTTTAATCAGCCATTTTGGCCCTACCCTACCCCTGGGGGTCATGATTTGAACAAATTTGAATTTAGACTAACTAAGGATGATTCCACATGAATTTCATCTTTCCTGGCCCAGTGGTTCTGGAGAAGAAGATTTTTAAAGATTTTTCCTATATATTCCTATGTACAACTTTGATCGGCCATTTTGGCCCAATCCATATGGGTTTCATCTTTCCTGCCCCAGTGGTTGTGGAGAAGAAGATTTTTAAAGATTTTTCCTATATATTCCTATGTAAAACTTTGATCGGCCATTTTGGCCCCACCCTACCCCCAGGGGGCATGATTTGAAAAGGGAGTGGCCCTTCATTTGAACAAACTTGAATTCCCTTTATCAAAGGATACTTTGTGGCAAGTTTGGTTGAAATCGACCCAGTGAATCCTGAGAAGAAGATGAAAATGTGAAAAGTTTACGACAACGACGACAACGACAGACGACGGACAAATTTTGATCAGAAAAGCTCACTTGAGCCTTCAGGTCAGGTGAGTTAAAAAGCAGAAATCACTCAGTATTGAGTAGTTTAGACGGGGGGATCTGAAATTTTAAACTACCAACTACCCGATGATGCTTCCATACAACAAATGCCTTTACTGTTTTTGAGCAGATGATTTTTCCCTATTTATTCATTTGACCCCCCCCCCCCCAATTGTGACCCAGCCCTAACCATGGTAGCCCTCATTTGAACCAGTATGACTTTGTACTATCTGAGGATGCCTCCATATCTATATGATTAAACATTGCTTTTCTGTTCTTTGGGAAAAAATTCCTTGATATTTATAGATTTCCAATTGTGGCCCACCCTACCCACCCCCTACTTCACATTCATGACTTGAACAAACTTGAATCAACACTACGTAAGGATGCTTACATAAAGATATGACCAATCATGGCTTTATTGTTCTAAAAAAGGAGAGTTTTAATAAATTTGATTTTCCAATGTATTTATTCCTATATAAACCTTTAATCATCAATTGTGGCCTCGACCCTACCCCTGGGGGTCATGATTTGAACAAACTTGAATCTACTCTACATGAGAATGCTTCAACATGAGTTTCATCTTTCCTAGGGTTTTGGCGAAGAAGATTTTTAAAAGATGCAATTAATTTTTCGCTTATTCATAATTATCTCCCCTTGGAAGAGGGCTTGGCCTTTCATTTGAACAAATTTAAATCCCCTTTCTCCATGGATGCTTTGTAGCAAGTTTGGTTGAAATTGGCCCAGTGGTTCTTCAGAAGAAGTCAAAAATGTGAAAAGTTAACAGACAGACGGATGCCAGACAAAATGTGATCAGAAAAGCTCACTTGAGCCTTCGGTTCAGGTGAGCTAAAAACTAAATTTAGGCATTAGTTAAACCTGTCAAAATGGTGATTTCTTCCTCTTCTTAAGCTTAACATAGTTAAACAGCACATCCTGGGAGACCTGTCAAAATAAACTCAGTACAATGAGTATGTATTTCTGTATAGCTTCAATGTCTTGAAAACTAATGTTATTGAATGATATATTCTAGATCACTCATGGAAATGTAGACCTGGATTTTGTCAAGTCTTTAAAAATACCAAAATACCTGAGCACTATAGCTAAGAAAAAGAAGAGGCCCAGGGGCCACAGCGCTCACCTGAGCACATAAGCTAGGAAAAAGCACATATTAAATCAGAACTGAAAGTTTACCGAGGTGGTGGTGGTTGTGGTGGTGGTGGTGGGGGGGTGGCTTGAATCTAAACCCCCCAGGGGATCATAATTTGAATGAACAAGAATCTACACTACCTGAGGATGATTAAATATTACTAATCATGGCTTTGAAATACTTGAAAAGATTATTCTAAAAGGCTGTCCTATATATTCCTATGTTAATTTTTGATCAGCCATTTTGGCCCCACCCTAGCCTTGGGGGTCATGATTTGAACAAATTTGAATTTTCACTAACTGAGGATGATTCCACATGAATTTCATCTTTCCTGGCCAAGTGGTTCTGGAGAAGAAGATTTTTAAAGATTTTTCCTATATATTCCTATGTACAACTTTGATCGACCATTTTGGCCCCACCCTACCCCCAGGGGTCACGATTTGTACAAACTTGAATCTACACTACCTGAGGATGCTTCAACATGAGTTTCATCTTTCCTGGCCCAAGGGTTTTGGAAAAGAAGATTTTTAAAAGATTCAATTAATTTTTCACTAATTCATAATTATCTCCCCTTAAAAGAGGGCTTGGCCTTTCATTTGAACAAATTTGAATCCCCTTAATCCAAGGATATTGTGTGCCAAGTTTGGTTGAAATTGGCTCAGTGGTTCTTGAGAAGAAGTCGAAAATGTTAAAAAGTTTACAGACAGACGGACGCCGGACAAAATGTGATCAGAAAATGTGATCTGAAAAAATAAATTTAGGCATTAGTAAAACCTGTCAAAAATGGTGATTTCTTCCTCTTCTTTAGCTTTACATACTTCAACAGCACATCCTGGGAGACCTGTCAAAATCAACACAGTACAATGAGTAAATATTTTTGTATACGTTCAATGTCTTGAAAACTAATGTTATTTGTATGATATATTTTAGATTATTAATGGAAATGTAGATTTGAATTTTGTCAAGTCTTTAAAATACCAACCCATCATATTAAACAACAGGCCCATGGGCTACATCGCTCACCTGAGCACTATAGCTAGGAAAAAATACAAATTGGTTTATTATTGAAAAGTTTAAATCCAAAAGTAGTCCCATGACCAGTCATGGCTTTTCTTGAGAAGATGAGAATTTTCCTATATATTTCTATGTAAAACTTTGGTCGGCCATTGTGGCCCCACTCTACCCCTGGGGGTCATGATTTGAACAAACTTGAATTTGCACAACCTGAGGATGCTTCCATATGAATATGACGAATTATGGCTTTGTTATTCTTGAGAAGAAGATTTTTAAAGAATTTTCTTACATATTTCTATGTAAAACTTTGGTCAGCCATTTTGGCCCCGCCCTACCTCCGGGGGTCATGATTTGAACAAACTTGAATATACACTACCTGAGGATGTTTTCCCATAAGTTTCATCTTTCCTGGCACAGTGGTTCTTAAGAAGAAGATTTTTAAAACATCGCATCAAATTTTCCTTAATACCAAATTATCTCCCCTTGAATGAGAGCATGGCCCTTCATTTGAAGAAACTTAAATCCCCGTCACCCAAGGATGCTTTGTGGCAAGTTTGGTTGAAATTGGCCCAGCGGTTCTTAAGAAGTCAAAAATGTGAAAATTTACAGACAGACAGATGGACACCGGACAAAATGTGATCAGAAAAGCTCACTTGAGCCTTCGGCTTAGATGAGCTAAAAATTTAAAGATTTTTGAAACCTGTTAAAACGTTGATTTCTTCAGCCTCTTTAGTTTTACATAGTCAAACAGCACATCCTGGGAGACCTGTCAAAATCAACACAGTACAATTAGTAAATATTTCTGTATAGCTTCAATGTCTTAAAAGACTAATGTTATACATGAAGTATGGTTTAATTTAGATTGTTCATGGAAATGTTTCATGATGCATTGATAAAAGTTGTCTGATACTCTCAAAACTGTAACACATTTCTTAATTTACTTTCGGATTGTCACAAACCTATTAGTTATAAAGGTAACTAGAAATATGTCCAGAGGACATGAATGCCCCGCCGAGGGTATATTAGTAAAGCAACATGAAAATTTGTATAAATGTATGAAATTTGATCAAAATATCTTGAATAGTGATGCAGTTGAAGTGCTTACATTAGTATGTATCAGCATATGAAGTTTGACACTAATTTCATTAAAGTGAGGTCAAGATCAAAGGAAATGCCAAGGTCAAACAAGAGGCCCATGGGCCACATCGCTCACCTGAGAAACTTTGGCCATGCTGTTCTTTAACAGATATCCCCCCTTTGTAATACAAAATGTGACCACACCCTACCACCAGGGGTCATGATTTAGACAATTTATAATCTACACTACCCCAAGATCCTTCCACATAAGTCTCAACTTTTCTGGCCTGGTGCTTCTTGAGAAGAAAATTTTAAAAGTTTTTTCCCTATATATTTCTATGTAAAACTTAGATTCCATATTGTGGCCCCGCCCTACCCAAAGGGGTCATGATTTGGACAATTTATAATCTACACTACCCCAAGATGCTTCCACGTAAGTTTCAGCTTTTCTGGCCCAGTGCTTCTTGAGAAGAAGATTTTTAAAGTTTTTCCCTATATATTTCTATGTAAAACTTGGATTCCCTATTGTGACCCCGCCCTACCCTCGGGGGTCATGATTTGAACAATTTAGAATCTTCACTACCCATGGATGTTCCACATAAGTTTCAGCTTTTATGGCGCAGTGGTTCTTGAGAAGAAGATTTTTAAAGTTTTTTCCCATATACATTTGTATGTAAAATTTGGATTCCCTATTGTGGCCCCACCCTACCACCAGGGTCATGACTTGAACAATTAAGAATTTACACTACCCCAGGATGCTTTCATATAAGTTTCAGCTTTTCTGGCCTAGTGGTTCTTGAGAAGAAGATTTTTTAATGACCCCACCCTATTTTTGTATTTTCTTGATTATCTCCCATTGAAAGGGGTCTCGGGCCTTGGTTTTAACAATTTAAATTCCTCTTCACCCAAGGATGCTTTGTACCAAGTTTGGTTAAAATTGGTCCAGTGGTTCTTGAGAAAAAGTTGAAAATGTGAAAAGTTTACAGACGGACGGACGGACAGACAGACGGACGACGGACAACCGGTGATCAGAAAAGCTCACTTGAGCTTTCAGCTCAGGCGAGCTAAAAACTGTAGATTCAGTTGAACAGCTCTCATCAGTAAGTATCAGCATATGAAGTTGAAAAAATATTATAAATGGTTTCTTTAAAACTGACTTTTAAAAACACAATTTGATAAAGAGAGGTCAAGGTCAAATAAAAGGTCAATGTCAAAATTGTTGATGCAGTTCAATTGCTTACATCAGCATATGAAGTTTGACAGTGATTTAGGAAAAGTGAGGTCAAAGGTCAAAGGAAACAGCAAGGTCAAATTGTTGATGCAAATGCATATCTCTCATTAATATGTTTCAAGATATGAAGTTTAATAAAAATATCTAGATTGATCCCTTCAATTAAAACTGACTTAAACACAATTTGATAAAAGTGAGGTCAAGGTCAAATAAAAGGTCAAAGTCAAAATTGCTGATGCAGTTGAATTGCTTACATCATTATGTATCAACATGTGAAATTTGACAGTGATTTAGGAAAAGTGAGGTCAAAGGTCAAAGGAAAGGTCAAGGTCAAAAATGTTAATGAAGTTGAATTGCTTTCATCAATATGTAACAGCATCTGAAGTTTGATAAAAATATCTCGAATGGTATCTTTAAAACTGAGCAAAACACTAATTTAAGATAAGTAAGGTCAAGGCCAAAGGAAAGGTCAAGGTCAAAAATGTTGATGCAGTTGAATAGCTCTCATCAGTATGTATCAACAAGTGAAGAGTTTGATAACACCATCTTCAGTGGTATGTTTAAAACTGAGCTAAACACTAATTTCAGAAAAGTGAGGTCAAGGTCAAAGGAAAGGTCAAAGTCAAAAAATGTTGATGCAGTTGCATAGCTCTCATCAATATCTATCAGCATATGAAGTTTGATAAAAAATATCTTGGATAGTTTCTTTGAAAATCAGATAAAAACTTCATTTATAATCATACTTTGGCTTTTAATGACAAGTTTATTACTTTAAAAAATGAGACAATCCAGGAAAAGTCTTGTTTTATAGTAATGTTCAGCTAGGTGGCGTCATTTGGCACAGGGATTATAAATACAGGTGAAGCGGTGGATTTAAATTAGTTGCAAAGTTGAAGCAGAAGTGAGAACACAAGTGGCTATCAATTGATAATAAGAAGGTAGTATTTTTTTTAAAAGAATAAAAATATCTAAAGCTTTAGACGTGACTGAATAAGTCTTTCCTGGCTTTAGATTATTTATTACTAAGAAAGCTACTGGGGGAGCCAGTAAGAGCCGAGCTGTAAGAGACGGTAAAAAACGATGTCATAAGAGCTGAGCTGTTAGAGCCGGTAACTCGAAGACCCGTGTTGTAAGAGCTAGTAAGCAGAAGAGCCGAGCTGTACATGTAAGAGCTGATCGCTTGAGAGCCAGCATCACTTTGATTTTTCTGTACATAATTGATTAATTACAAGTAGTCTAACATTTATTTGTATATATTGCTTAATCATATATTTGTATATATTGAACCTGCCAGGTCCTCAGAAAGTTAACTGAGGGGATTCAGCTGCCTCTGCTAATTGTTATAACATAATTAGATTTCACACTATAAAAACAACAGAACAGACGCATAATGACAGACTCTATATAAATAAGGAAAACAAAGGAAGACAACTCTTGCATTTTACAAACCATGTCAAATTTTCTTCTGTGTCTCAGCAGTGGCACAAGAATATTAAGATATTTCAGATAAAATAACTAACTGGTACCAAGGTTATATTCTTAAATCTAGCATTCCTGTATTATCTGCTTTTTATTAGCCGATGTACACTTTCTAATCATTTTATCCATCTTTTCGAGGAAAATGATTGGAAAGTGTACATCAGCAATTTAAAAGCAGATACTACAGGAACGCTAGATCAAAACAATTTTAGAAAATAACCTAGGTACCAGTTGGTTAATTTTACCTGAAATTTCATACTATTCTCGTGCCACTTTTGAGGCACAGAAGAAAATATGACACAGAATGTAAAATGCAAGAGTTGTCTTCCTTTGTTTTCCTTATTTATACAGAATAGCTTTTGTCTCATTATTCGTATGCTGTGTTGTCGGTTAAAGTAATAAACTTATCAATAAAAATCAAAGTGTGATTATAAATGAAGATTTTATTTGACTTTCACTGTTTTCTTCACCAAAGTAAGTCAATCTTGAAATTTATTCTTGTTCACTTTGAGATGAACCCTACTTTCGTTTTCGCACATGAAATAGCCTTTGAACGAAAGAATCTGGGGGCGACTTCAATTCGTACCTGAGTACATACTCGAGTTACTTGAGTTTCAATCAAACTACCATAGTTTCTACTCAAAATACGTCATATGACCTTATGAACTCTACCTAAGCTAACCCAGCCATATAGTAGGATTACTAGAGTTTCGATATGGTGGCATCGAAAGAAAAATCCCGAACGTAGGAATTATTTTTTACTAAATATTATGTTTAGCATCGCTAATCCTTAAAAGCAAACTTCGAAACGCACTTTCTACATGAACACTTTATAATTTATATGAATATTTGTTTATTTGATTAGACTTTTGTGGCTCAGTAGTCATAGCGGCGGAATTGAAGCATCCAGTTACCTGTCGCGAGTGTTCAAATCACAATTTTTTAAAGTTCAGATTAAAAATTAGATAAACATATTTTTTCACAAAAACAAAATGAATAGATAAGATGATGAATTTATTTACGGTCAATTAATGTTTTTCCTATAATATACTAGTTTTCAAGCTACATGTGTATATAACATTTTAAATGCATTCAGTTCAAGACTACATTACATGATTAAAATGTAAACAAATTCAATCATGGGTAGCCAGTGCAATATGACTGTTCTGTATGCAATAACAGTTAAAAGGAAAGGTAAAGCGTACCATCTCCCAAACCTGAAGACATAATTTTTTGACAGAACAATTAACACGCAATATGAAAATCATCACGTTAAAAATACTGTAAACATATAAATATTGTCATTTGGACAGTGCTGTACAAAGTTTAAATGTTTAGGTAAATCGTACAACTATGAAATTTCCGAAATGCTTACAGAGCGACAAAATCCGTGTGGGCATATGGCTCGCCTTATCCCCCCAGATTCTTTCATGATTAAAATGCTTCAGCATAGTTCAAAAACAAGAATATAATAATAATAATAATAATAATATTAATACTTTATCTAGAGAAGGTTACCCGATTAGTGTGAACACTAGTCTTCCTCGGGGCCGTTCTTTAAAAACACATATACAATGCATATATGCCTTTTATTGAGAAAATGTCACCAAAAATTCATTTTTTCCAAAAAACAAAAAATTCACCATGGATCGAACATTATTTACCATGCATCGGACAGACCGTATTTCGACAGAAAAATATCACACCTTTATCACAATACTTCAAAATCCTTGATATGGATATAATTTTATATTCTATCTAAGAAATAACCTAAGAAATAAATTTATTTGTCAGACGATATCGTTGCACAAATATGGAAAGATTCAAGATACCTTACTCAGCCTTAGAAAGGCTTTAAAATGCTTGTAATGCGGTAATTCGCGCCTTTTTCTAATGCATTAAAATACTCTGGTTTGTGGAAATCAATTGAGTCAGATTCTAGACGTGATATATCGATAACTTCTATCTTGACTGTAAATTTAGAGTTTTTATTTTCCATTTCCGCAAAAAACAACTGTCAGTTGGGTTCTGTATGAAAATGGTAGTGATTAACTTTGCATCAGAAAGTGTCCGATGCATGGCTAATTTGTGTCCGATGTACGGTGAAATGAGTATACTAGTAAAAACCAGCTCTAATAAGAATTAATCAAAAATTGAAGTGAAATTTCTTTATAATTTATGTAAAATTACCAATCCCCGACAAAATCCACCAAAGTCCGACTCGTTCCGTGGAAGTCGAATTTAAAAGAACGATAACTCTTAAAAATTGCAAAATCATAAATTTCAGGTTATTCCCCTTTGATGATGTAAAATATGAAGTAACTTCAAGGCCATTTGCGGGGTATTTTTATTACAACATGATAAACACAATCAGTATCATTGAAAAATTTAAATCTTCATCTTTATGACAGAAACAAATAAATACACAGAACTCTTTAGTTGAAAGAGAGTTTATTGCCTAAATTTGTCCGAAGCAAGGTATGTGTCCGATGCATGGTGAACTCTTACTCACCCTAATACTGTATACAGGGAAATTTTCGACCCCGTTTTATTTTCGCCCCATTCGCCCTATCCTCATTTGGGCGAATTTAAAACGGGGCGAAATCAAACAATACAGTATAATTTCTTAAACAAAACTATGACTGGGCGAATTTAAAACGGGGCAAAATTGTTTGCAAGTGTGAACGGGCGAAAATAAGACGGGGCGAAAATAACCCTGTATACAGTACACAAAATACACCATCCTGAAACCAAGCGCCTATGTACTTTCCCCCACTATATATTGTCAAACTTCCTAAAGTTATTTTCGAACAAGTTGTTGAAAATCGACGAAATCGACTTCTTCCGGCGAGATCAGCAGTGTGTGACGGAGTAATAGAGAAATGTTTGAAAACAAGAGAAAGCGACAGAATGATGCTGGATAAAAGCTTGCAAATATTTTATTTTAATAAATTAGAGTACTCGATGCTGATAAACAGCCCAGTATACCCCAGAAACCTTTGAAGTAAGTCAGTCAGAGGTCCCAGGCAAAATCCACAATGGCGCCTAGTTACAAGCCTTGGATAGTTTGTAGTATAGAGGGGTAGACCTATATTTAAGAAATAAATAACAAGTTTATAAACTTCAATGGGAATTGAAGTGGGTCGGTCACGTGATCAAATCCTGTGAAGGCCGAAGGCCTTCTCAGAAGATTTGATCACGTACCGACCCACTTCAATTCCCATTGAAGTTTATAAACTTGTTATTTATTACTTATATATATATTTGAGAGAGATAATTTGAATATTTTCGAATTTAAATTATTGCACTAACCGTCCGTCGTAGATTTTGAAAATGACGCAAGGTGTAAATCGGCTTGCATGGCGGTTACGCTTCGAATGCAATAAGCTAAGGAATCTATTTCGAAGGGAATATTTTGTGAAAGGCTACTTGTGATCAGTAATAGTGAACAGATTGTTGTCTGGGAATATTTTTATTCGTGAAAAATGCTAATCGATGCTGAAAAGACACAAGAAACACGTCCGAAGTTTGAAAATAAAAAGTTGGAGGAATTTCGGTCGCCGGAAAGGAATGGATCGATCCGATGGATTGAGACACTTGTCCGAGCCAGTTTATTCGGAATTTGATCAAAAACATTCTACGGTTTCAATAACTAAAGGCATTCTTATCGTAAAACACTGATAAACACGGAGACACTGGCGACAGCGTTACACTGAACTACGAAAACACCGAGGTGTTTGGCAGCTGTTCATGGCATGATTGCAATGATATTTTTCAACAGATTTACACATTTATCGTGAGTAAAATTTAAAGACAAAATAAAAGTTTATTATGAAAATTTAACCAAAGGTCTACCCAAAAAATAAGGATGAACGTTAGAGACTGTGCAGCTGACTAAAGTGAAGAAAAATGTAAACAAACGCTAGGCTCCTAGTTTTTTTTCTAAATACACAGGTTGAATCGATAGCCCCAAAACTGTATGAAAAACTTGTTTACATTTTAAATAAAATAATTATTATTTTACTTGCTTAAGTTATTTTGTTCATTTTTATACATGAAAAGCAAGAAGAGCAGGTCATTTTATGATTTATGTACAGGTAGATATTATTGCGCCGTGTGATTAGGTCACGTATTGAACTCTGACCTCTGACAAACTTCATACAGAATTGAAGATATTTTCTCTCTGTATGTTTATATAATGGAGAGATACCACAAATGTATATATATACTTATCATACGTCATTTACAGAATTACATGGGGAGCGCCTATGGTGCAATACCACTGTATCAGAACTCTTTAGTGTGCGGTGTAGAGAGGGTTCCTTAACCTGTGGCGTTATCGATGAGAATCAGAACTCTTTAGTGTGTAGTGTAGAGAGGGTTCCTTAAACTGTAGCGTTGTCCAGTTTACAAAAATCAAATCACTTCCTTGTTTAAAAAAGTTATCGTAAACAAATGAAAAAAAATAATTTACTTTGTTTACTAACAACCCCATACCTTTAACCCTAAATTATTGCTTTTAACAATGATTTGTAGTCCTTTACATACTTTCAACGGTGACTTTGATGCTTGTTAATACTCAATTCCATATCTTCAAAGTCAGTCGCCGCGTCGCCGTCGGTTCTACTTGACCGAGTTGTCGTTCTGAAATTATTATTTCACATTACGATCCCGATGTTTACAAACTAGACTCAGTTCAGCTTTTGAGCACATGTAAAGGCTTTTTTATTGCTTATTCACGTATTTTTGATAACCCCTCGTATATAAATTATGATAGCAGGAATATTACGAGGCCTTGTCCAAAAAAGTACAAGTCGTTGACAATGCACTCAGATGGCTCGTACCTCGCACACTCAGTTAGAAAGGAGCGAAGCGGAGTCAGCCGAGGATTGCCGATTGTTGACAATGACGTTTTCGTATTAAATTTGATTCCCTGAGAGGCCATGAAATTCCCAATCTTGAAGGAGGCACCATTGCTTATCATAACTATACACTTAGCATGCTTACTTTTCTTATACTTAATACCCAGAGACTTGTGCACCCCACCCCACAGGAACCACTGATCCTGGGGCCACATATTTCAAAATTTTGGAAATTTTATTTCATCATGTTGTTGATTAATACCTTAGTGCATATTTCAAAGCATTAACGAGGCCCGATCTAGTTAGAAAATTATGAACACGGAATGATAAAAAAATTAAATTCTTGGAAATATATCTGTATGTATTATGCTAAGAAAAATTAGAATGAAATTTTGTTACCTTGCCTTTATTGTAGTCAAAGAGGGAGGGGGGGACTGTCAATATATGGACCATTTTTCGTGTTTTTATACACAATTACATACCAAAAACTTTCCAGTAAACAAAGACGGAAATAAATATTGACAAATAAGAAAAAATTGGTGTTTCCACCCTCATTATTTTAATGGTTCAAAGTACGAAAACTGCATTTATTTTTTTATTTAATATATATGTACTTTAAATATTCCTATTAATATTGCCATAAAAGCTACCACCAACTAATATCAAGCCCCGACCCAGCACCCCTGACCCTGGGACCATGAAATTCACAATTTTGGAAGAGTTTGTCATTTTCAACGTAACTATGCACTGTGTAGATTAGTTTATTTAATGCACAGAGGCAGAAAAGAAGAAATTCAAAGAAATAATGCATTTTCACTATATAATCTATATACATGTAGCCGCATCCTAGCACTGGAACCCCTGACCCTGGGGCCATGAATTTCACAATTTTGGTAGAGGAGTCGATACTGATTACAATCATACCAACAGTTTGACTGCTTGATGTCCAGAAGTATTGGGCATCCAGGCTCCAGAGGGGGGAGGGCCGGGACCATGAAATTCACAATATTTGTTCCCCTTCACCCATATATAGATGCGACAGGTTCAGTGGTTTCAGAGAAGAAGCTAAAACTGGTCAAATGTTAACGAACGACGGACGAAAACGGATAGCTATAGGTCACCTGAGTTTACTCGTGTGACCTAAAAATCGGGGTCTTTAAATACTTTGAAGTAAAGAGGTTGGATTAAAATGATTTAATTTTTTATATAACTATATAAAACAATGCAAAATTATATGTAACACGAATAAAGAGGATATAATCTTTTTTTTTTCTTTTTTTTTTTTGATATTTGAAGTATCGGTTACTATACTGACAGAGAAAATATAATACAAAAACCCTAACAAATATGTGTCAAAACTCGAGAGAAAAAGAGGCCCATGGGCCACATCGCTCACCTGAGCACTGTGGCAAGGAAAAAGTAGAAATTGGTTTATTATTGAAAAGTTTAAATCCAAAAGTAGTCCCATGACCAATCATGGCTTTTCTTAAGAAGATCTTTAAAGAATTTTCCTATATACCTATTTCTATGTAAAACTTTGATCGGCCATTTGGCCCCGCCCTACCCCCGGGGGTCATGATTTGAAGAAACTTGAATCTACACTACCTGAGAATACTTCCATATAAATATGATCAATTATGGCCTTACTATTCTTGAGAAGATTTTTAAAGAATTTTCCTATATATTTCTATGTCAAAATTTGATCGGTCATTGTGGCCCCGCCCTACCCCCGGAGGTCATGATTTGAAGAAACTTGAATCTACACTACCTGAGGATGCTTCCCTTTAAGTTTCATCTTTCCTGACACAGTGGTTCTTGAGAAGAAGATTTTTAAAACATGCCACCAAATTTTTATTAATTCCCAATGAACTCCCCTAGAATGAGAGCCTGACTCTTCATTTGAACAAACTTGAATCCCCTTCACCCAATGATGCTTTGTGGCAAGTTTGGTTGAAATTGGCCTAGCGGTTCCTGAGAAGTCGAAAATGTGAAAAGTTTACAGACAGACAGACGGACGGACACACGGACTACATACAAAATTTGATCAGAAAAACTCACTTGAGCCTTCGGCTCAGGTGAGCTAAAAAGCAATGTCGGTCGTCCGATCAAGTAGTTATGTTTTAATACGTTCGAAACGACATCAGAGCAGAATATTTTTTCAAACAACTCACGGGTTATTAGAATAATATATTGTTAATTGATTTGAGATAGGTATATACGACTTTTCAACGCGGTGCGTACAAATTCGACCAGAGGCCATAAAATTCACAATTTTGAAAGAGGCACCATTGCTTATCATAATCATAAACTTCGCATGCTTACTCTATTCACTTATTACCCAGATGTAGATCAGAGTAACAAAGAGAAAATGCACTTCCACTTTATAACCAGTTGTGCACCCCAACCAAGAGGAACCACTGACCCTGGAGCCATGAAATTCACAATTTTAGAATAGGCACTCTTGCTCATCATAACTTTGTACTTAGTTAGTTTATTTAATACTCTGGAGCAGAGAAGAAGATTTTCAAAGAATTAATGCATTTTCACAAAATAATCAATAGAGCCCCACCCTTACACCAGAACCCCTGACCCCGGTGCCATAAAATTCATAATTTTGGAAGAGGCACTCTTGCTCACCATAACTATGTACTTAGTTAGTTTATTTAATACCCAGGAGCAGAGAAGATTTTCAAAGAATTAATGCATTTTCGCTATATAATCAATATAGCCCCGCCCTAGCTCTAGAACCCTGACCCTGGGGCCATGAATTTCACAATTTTGGTAGAGGACTCAATGGTCATTACATTCATGCTAACAGTTTGCCTGCTTGATGTCCAGGAGTAAAGAAGAAGATTTTTAAATATTTCATAAATTTTAGAGGTTTGAACTCCACCCCTCGGGCCCCAGGGGGGCAAGGACCATGAAATTCACAATGTATGTCCTCCTTCATCCATAGATGCTATATACGAAATTTGGTTGAAATTGGTTCAGTGGTTTCAGAGAAGAAGATGAAAATGTTCAAATGTTAACACACGACGGACGACGGACGAAAACGGATAGCAATAGGTCACCTGAGTGACTCAGGTGACCTAAAAACTTAATTTCAATGGAAAATATTTACCCCCCCCCCCTTATAAGTCCCCTACCGGTGAAACCGGAGGAGACTATAGGCTTCCTCTGAGTCTGTTCGTCCGTCTGTCTTACTTGATTTCCGTACGTTTTTTCTAAACCCTATAGTTGCAGATACATGTATAGAGCTGATTTCTGGTATGTGAGTGTATTTTGAGTTACAGATCAATTTTGAATGTCATTTCGCTTCATTGATTTTGGACAGAATTTCATATAATATTAAAAATCTTATTTCATTTAAAAGTTATTAAAACCTTAAATTTTTTGGCGGGTTTGATTGACACATCCTTGCACTTTCACAAATTTTATTCTTAATCCTTAGGAAAAGTCGCAATTTTGATGTGTTTTAATGAGAAATATTAAAACTTTTATCAAGAAAAATAACTTTTTTCAGAGTAGAAATGTTAGAAAGGAAAAAAACCTTCACAAGTATCGTCATTCCGAACTCAGAGATGCGTACAGAGTTTAGCAAATCGAGCACACTCGTATAATGTACACAGTTTTTGTAAACAGGGCTCGAGTTCTGTTATTGTTTATAAATATTTAGAATCCACCGGGTGCGTTCAATCGTCACAATCTGCTTATCACAACTGCACGGACTGACAATATATTGTGTGTTTGTTTTGCTTTCGAACATGTCTACTCTGAATTTTCTGGATTATAGTATTATTATTTTTCATTTATACAAAACGAGATTGCCACTTTTCCTAAGGATTAAGAATAAAATTAAATTTGTGAGAATGCAAGGATATGTCAATCAAACCCGCCGAAAAATTTGAAATTTCAATATCTTTTAAACGAAATAAGATTTTTAATTAATTTTTGTGTGAAATGCTATTAAAATATATAAGTCGTAATATCATAGAGAAAATAATAACTTCAAATCTGTGTCCAAATACCTTTAAATGACATCCTAAAGAAAAAGATGACCCGTTAGAGAACATATGTATGTATTGCTCAGAATGCTTGTTTACAGAACTCTTCACTAATGAACGCATTGGAGTCGGCGAATCGGATATTGTATGGGACACCTAATGATGATCAAAATACATCTACGCCTATTGCCACAAAACCCAGCGTGGAAGCGAATGACGATATAAGACAGCAAATTTGTGAAAACACTAAAATGTTAAATATGATTTTGCAGAAGCTGCATATTTTAGATGAGATTCAAGCCAAACTATTGCGAATAGATAGTGATGTGACAAGCATTAAACAACAGGTCAGTGAAGTCACGAATAAAGCAAGTAAACTAGAACATTCGGTAACCTTTATATCGGATACAATTGATGATATACAGAAGCACGGAGGTGTAAACGCAATTAGAAACAAACTGTCTGTTGTGGAGGCTAAAACGACTGATCTTGAAAATTCAGCGCAGAATACTCATAGTCGGTTATCAGATATCGAAAACCGTGAGGTTGACGTACAAGCAGTGAGGAATGTTATATCAAAACTTGACTGTGAAATGAAACGACACTCGACTATGATTGAAAGTATGGCGCGCTGTCTGGACAATGTAAGGAGAGAAAAAACACAAACAGATGAACGCATAACAGGCTTGCAATATCATACAATGAAAATGAACTTGGTATTCACAGGATTATGGGGTGAATCAAGAGGCGAGAACACAGAGCAGAAATTGCGTGCGTTCTTAATGAACGAATTAGACATTGACTACCACATAGAATTTGTAAATATACACAGATTTGGCAGATTCCAGAGAGGAAAACCCAGACCAATTGTCGCACGTTTCATATACCAGGCAGACATTGACGCGGTGCTGGAGAGGGCCAACTGGCTGAGGGGGTCACCATATAGAATCCATCGTCAGTTCCCGGCTGCAATGGACGAACGACGCAGGTCTCTGATTCCCGTGATGAAACAGTTTAGAGAAGATGGTGCAAGTGTTAAACTTGTGCGTGATCGTTTAATCGTGAATGGTCAAGTATACGACCCAGACAGTTACGATTGCGAGCCAACAGAACCTATGAACTATGCTCGAGCTGTGCAGAGTGGCGCAAATACCGGAGAAGAATCTGATCCGACCCAATAGGGACGCGCGGCCGCAAAGCCCAGGACAAATACGGAACAGCATGGAAGCGGCCAGGACTGTCCATATGGTTTAAATATTTTTTCTTGGAATGTAAACAGATCAATTGTAAATAAGCTAGAGGATGAGAATTTTGTTGAAGTTATTCGAAAATATGATATTGTATTTCTTTCTGAATGTTGGATTGATAAAAACTATAATTTTTCAGATCATATTTTAAGTACAGTATTTGACAGAAATTTATTTCACAGGAGTAAAGGAAAAGGTGGGGGTCTTATCTTATTGATCAAGAAACACCTAGCTAACAGTATACATATTTTGAAATGTACATATGATACTGCTATTTGGATTAAAATAGACAAAAGCCTTGTTGTATGCCCTAAGGATGTATTTCACGCATTCTCAAATTATAGTCTCAATTCGCTTAAAATAACGTACCGTGTTTTAAGTAATATAATATTTCTAATAAATTTTATTTTCAGCCACTCATATAAACCATTCTTGGTTGTTGATTAAAATACAACAATTGTTTGTTGTAACTTGAATGATTGTCTTAGGCGAAAATCGCATTTTACAGCAGAAATCGATATTTACGTTACTGTCGCCGATCATAGAATAATTTTTATTTTAAACCAAAAAGAAGTTTTAAATCACTTAAATATTCTTTTCTTAGTAAGATTGTCCTACATTTGAGTTATATTTTCTGAATATCACACCCTTCACACATATGCGTGTCACAAATTTTTAAAAATTTTAATATATTTATCAAATTTTGATGTCACCGCAAAATTATTACTTTTCAATTTGGAAATTCAAAAGGACTTGAAGGATTGCTGAACTGACTCAATAGGATGAAGTTGTACTTTTTAACATCATGAACACCTCTTCTATTGCATGGAATGGTAAAAAAGACACTGTTTATCTGTATTTATAAAAAATAGTCCCCCTTTTCTTATTAGTCCAATGGTTAAGAAATTCATCGATATTTACGTGTTAGTATTTATTCACACATTAAGTAAGAGAACTACACTGTTTCCTATGGGTCAAATTGCCTAACACTCAAGCACTAGAATGTACCTTTAATTAACATTGGAATAATTAAACAACAGCATTAAAAGTTACGATAAATCTCAGAAAGATATCTACGTTACCGATATTTACGTTACCAATATTTACGTTACCATGTTTTAAAATGAATTAGAATTAATTTCTAAAATTGTTTGAACAGATTTGTGAGTGAATCTTCATGATTTAAAAACTAAAAACATGAAAAAATACACTGTTTCTTAAAATGGCATTTTTCTCTGCAACAACAGTGCAGAAATGCAAATTGAAGTGCACATGCAAAGGTGAACATTTTTTAATCAATATCTTGTGCATCCATGTGATTTTAAAATAGAATTGACAATATTATTCACAAGTAGAATTGTGGTTTAATGAGCGAATGTTTCCATTTTGAACAATTGGTTAATATTGCATTGTTTTAAGTGTAATGCACGTTATCATTCGGAACGTAAATCTGAAACAAAACTTTCTTAAAGTTTGTACCGGTATTTTGCCGTTTGTTTGAACTGATAGTATCGTCAACTTAAAAAAATGTTGTTTTCATCTAAATTTTAAACCAAGCTAAACATTTTGAAGGAGAAAATATCATTTTTCGTAGAAAATATAATTCCAGAGAATAGGCGCTGCGCTGCATGTAGTGTGTTAGACTTCCACATTAAAAAAGACGGCTTGATGTTGGGTGTCAAGAAACTGGTCGAAATTGAATCCATTTCCATTTTTGTTGCTTTGCAAGAAATACATGTATTAAAATGTGCACCTAATTTTTCCCATTTAAATTGTTGCTTAGACATAGAACTTCGAACGTATGCGTATATGCTTTAATAGTACTGAAAATTCAATTTACGTTATATTAATGCAGAATGTACGTATATTGCTCTATAGAGAACATGTAATATGCAACTGTAATAATTAACAAACTTTTTTAAAGGGTGGTGGGTGTAACTTTGTTTTTTTTTATCTTAGATTTGACGATAAAGTTTTCACAAGCAATTAAGCATTTGAAATAATCAACAGATTAAATGGTGGAAGGGGGGGGTCATTTATTAAATGATTCCTCTATAGATAAGTCATAATCTGAATTTTCAATTCAACCTTTTGTCAAGAACACTGATAAGAAAATTCATAAAATGCAATAATTTGAATGATATAATCATTTTTTCCCCGAATATACTTTTATTTTGTATGATATATCTATGTGCGATATTTACGTGATATTTAACAAACACTTCGTAATCAGGTAATGGCGAAATATTTTACCTTCTTATATTTTAAATAATGTGCTTTTCTCTGAGCAGATTAATGAATAATCAAATAATGAAGCATTTTAGGGAATTTTGTCATTATTCAGCTTTTCATCAGATTTGATAAAAACTTTTTAAAATAAAAAGAAAATAATTTCATTTTAATGAAAATTTTGCCTGTTTTGATTTTACTAATAATTGAATCAAAATATCACACCCCTTTCACAAATGTGCTTAAACGGTTTCATAAATATTTATAGTTAACAAAATTATATGTGTATTATCTTAATTTTGTATTTAAAAAAAAATCTTTCGTTTCCAAATATGCCTTTTCAACATCATGTAAATATCTTGGTGTAAAATTAGCCCTCCAACCGCATTCATTTCGAAGGAGGTCAACAAAACACAGCATACAGTATGTAAATCAAATTGTGATTTTTGATAACTATACACTTTCATGTTTCAAATGATGCATAAAAGTGTAAGTTTCAGTTCACAAATTTTTTTGACTTTTCCCAAAGTCGATTTGGTACTATAAATTGAGAATGCGTGATTTATATGTTTGTTGTATATTCCACATGAAAATAACGTTTATTATAATTTGTATGATAAGAATATTTTTGAGGAGTTGGAATATGATATGTTAAATTATAGTGAATTGGGTTTAATTGGTCTAATTGGAGATTGGAATAGTCGAGTGGGTACTCAGTTAGATTATATAGAATCTGATAAAATTACGAATGTTTTACATAGAACGCTGGATGATATTTTTAGTTATGATTCAGATAGTGAAATGCCAGTGCGTTTAACAGAAGATAGTAATACTAATAATTTTGGTAAACGTATGATTGAAATGTGTAAATCTTTTGGTTTGAGAATATGCAATGGTCGAAAGCCAGGAGATATTAACAGTAAACTGACTTTTTTTAATCACCGTGGATGTAGTGTAATAGACTATGCAGTAGTTGATTATGAATTGTTTGGTCATTTAGTCGATTTTAAAGTTCTTGATTTTAATGAATGGTCTGATCACGCACCAATATTCCTTACTTTTAAAAAATGTATGGAAGAACCACTAGACCAAACTTCTCAGAATTTCAATAGGATAAGTGGTACAGGTTACTTTTATAGATGGAATCAAGATAATATATCTGAAATGAGAGAGAATTTACAAAGTGTTTTACATGATTTAGATGGTATAGTATCCTCTATGGAGAATGGTGTCGATGTCTCAGAATCTATCTCTAATTTTACACATTGTCTGAACGAGGTTTTTGACCCATATTGTAAACATAATATTTGTAATAAACAAAAACGTAAGGAAGTAGTTACGAATAAACCCTGGTTTAATGAGAGATGTAAAGAGCTGTATAGAATTTACAAAGAGAAACTTTTCATATTCAATGTATGTAGAAGTCACTTTAATAGACAATTATTGATTGAATGTAAAAACGATTATAAAAAATGTATGAATAGAGCAAGATGTGAGTTTAGGCGATGTCAAGGTAGCCAGTTAGAATACCTTAGGCGCACTTCGCCTAGGGAGTTTTTTAATTTTTTTAAGAATCGTAAGCCACAAAATAATTGTAATCTTAGTGTAGAAGATTTTTTCGAACATTTCAGAAATCTAGGTGTCTGTAAAGATGTTACATGTACTGATTTCTGGAATA
>PRKT01000249.1:504436-531920 GCA_003671525.1 Saccostrea glomerata | reverse complement strand
TTTTTAAAAATTTCGTACACTTATTCATCATGTGTACAATAGAAGGATATGGAGATAACAAACATTATTCAATCTCAAAATCCATAAAACAATACAAAAAAGGAGCAGAGGAAACACAGACCTCCGAAACATCAGAGGTGGGATCAGGTGCCATGGAGGAGTGAACATCCCCTGTCGACCGGTCACACCCGCCGTGTGCTCGTTGTCATAATCAGGAAATAACGGGAAAATTCTTCGTCAATTCAGTTCATAAATTATGGACTAACAATTGGTATGAAAAACGTCAGTCAGCATTTGACTCAAAGATAAATTGTATTTGCTGACAAGGTCATTGTATCGACTATAGAACTTACGAAATGATGACTTCAAAACGAGACTGCTGATATTCTTGTTTCATCAACTTACTTGTCAATAATTTACCTCGTTTTAGAAATTCATACATAGAGCATGCTCTTGCGTATCGAATCAACTGAGATATATACACTTCGTATGCAAGTTGTGAAGGTATATTGCTGCAAGAGTAATGAAAAAATCGTAAAACCCCAAAATAATCGTTCCACAAAAAATACCCTACTATACATCATGCTAACAACTGAGTAGGCATGTGAAACCATTGAGTGGGCATATCGAACCACTTAGTGGTGTGTCTAACCAGTGAGTGGACGTATCTTACCACTGAGTGAGAATGTTTAACCACTGAGTAGGTGTATGTAACCACTGAGTGGGTGTATGTAACCACTGAGTGGGTGTATGTAACCACTGAGTAGGTGTATGTAACCACTGAGTAGGTGTATGTAACCACTGAGGTGTTTGTAACCACTGAGTAGGTGTGTCTAACCAATGAGTAGGTGTATGTAACCACTGAGTGGGTGTATGTAACCACTGAGTGGGTGTATGTAACCACTGAGTGAGAATGTTTAACCACTGAGTGGGTGTATGTAACCACTGAGTGGGTGTATGTAACCACTGAGTGGGTGTATGTAACCACTGAGTAGGTGTCTGTAGCCACTGAGTGGGTGTATGTTACCACTGAGTGGGTGTATGTAACCACTGAGTGGGTGTATGTTACCAATGAGTGGGTGTATGTAACCACTGAGTAGGTGTATGTTACCACTGGGTGGGTGTATGTAACCACTGAGTAGGTGTGTCTAACCACTGAGTGGGTGTATGTAACCACTGAGTGGGTGTATGTAACCACTGAGTGGGTGTATGTAACCACTGAGTGGGTGTATGTAACCACTGAGTGGGTGTATGTAACCACTGAGTGGGTGTATGTAACCACTGAGTGGGTGTATGTAACCACTGAGTGGGTGTATGTAACCACTGAGTGGGTGTATGTAACCACTGAGTGGGTGTATGTAACCACTGAGTGGGTGTATGTAACCACTGAGTGGGTGTATGTAACCACTGAGTGGGTGTATGTAACCACTGAGTAGGTGTATGTAACCACTGAGTGGGTGTATGTAACCACTGAGTGGGTGTATGTAACCACTGAGTAGGTGTATGTAACCACTGAGTAGGTGTATGTAACCACTGAGTGGGTGTATGTAACCACTGAGTGGGTGTATGTAACCACTGAGTAGGTGTATGTAACCACTGAGTAGGTGTATGTAACCACTGAGTGGGTGAATGTAACCACTGAGTAGGTGTGTCTAACCACTGAGTAGGTGTGTTTAACCACTGCGTGGGTGTGTCTAACCACTGAGTAGGTGTGTCTAACTACTGAGTGGGTGTATGTAACCACTGAGTGGGTGTATGTAACCACTGAGTAGGTGTGTCTAACCACTGAGTGGGTGTATGTTACCACTGAGTAGGTGTGTCTAACTACTGCGTGGGTGTGTCTAACCACTGAGTAGGTGTATGTAACCACTGAGTAGGTGTATGTAACCACTGAGTGGGTGTATGTAACCACTGAGTGGGTGTATGTAACCACTGAGTAGGTGTGTCTAACCACTGAGTAGGTGTGTCTTACCACTGAGTATGTGTATGTAACAACTGAGTGGGTGTATGTTACCACTGAGTAGGTGTGTTTAACCACTGCGTGGGTGTGTCTAACCACTGAGTAGGTGTGTCTTACCACTGAGTATGTGTATGTAACAACTGAGTTGGTGTATGTTACCACTGAGTAGGTGTATGTAACCACTGAGTGGGTGAATGTAACCACTGAGTAGGTGTGTCTAACCACTGAGTGGGTGAATGTAACCATTGAGTAAGTGTGTCTAACCACTGAGTGAGTGTGAGTGTGTCTAACCACTGAGTAGGTGTATGTAACCACTGAGTGGGTGTATGTTACCACTGAGTGGGTGTATGTAACCACTAAGTAGGTGTATGTAACCACTGAGTGGGTGTATGTAACCACTGAGTGGGTGTATGTAACCACTGAGTAGGTGTATGTAACCACTAAATAGGTGTATGTAACCACTGAGTGGGTGTATGTAACCAATGAGTAGGTGTATGTAACCAATGAGTGGGTGTATGTAACCACTAAGTAGGTGTGTCTAACCACTGAGAAGGTGTGTCTAACTACTGAGTAGGTGTATGTTACCACTGAGTAGGTGTATGTAACCACTGAGTAGGAGTGTCTTATCACTGAGTAGGTGTGTCTAACCACTGAATAAGTGTACGTAACCACTGAGAAGGTGTATGTTACCACTGAGTTGGTGTTTCTAATCACTGAGTAGGTGTGTCTAATCACTGAGTAGATGTGTCTTATCACTGAGTAGGTGAATGTTACCACTGAGAGGGTGTATGTAACCACTGAGTAGGTGTGTCTAACCACTGAGAAGGTGTATGTAACCACTGAGTAGATGTGTCTTATCACTGAGTAGGTGTATGTTACCATTGAGAGGGTGTGTCTAACCATTGAGTAGGTGTGTCTAACCACTGAATAAGTGTATGTAACCACTGAATAGGTGTTTGTAACCACTGAGTAGGTTTATGTAACCACTGAGTAGGTGTGTCTAACCACTGAGAAGGTGTATGTAACCAATGAGTAGATGTGTCTTATCACTGAGTAGGTGTATGTAACCACTGAGTAGGTGTGTCTTACCATTGAGTAGGTGTGTCTAACCACTGAATAAGTGTACGCAGTACAGTTAAGGTGCGCAATGGAAATATCAACTAAATTTTGTATTTAAAAATATATTCGTAATCGGAATGGCGATTATTTTTAGTACATTATTTATATCGGATAATTGTAATTATGATTAATAACTACATATCGAGGACGATTATATTTTATATTTAGACTTGTCACGTGATGCGGCAGTCACGCGATTTTAGCACATTGACTTGAAGTACTGATGTTACATATAAATATCACTAGTGCAAGGGCATAACCAAGTTATATTTCCAAGTTTAGTATATACCGGTAAATATTTTCAACACGCATTGTAGTTTCTAAAAAGTGTTGCGATCCTGTCTAAATTCTGCAATTTCGTTGTTAAAATTATACTTGTATGACCGAATGCTCTATTTTTTGCTGTTCAGCGGCATGAAATATTGATATAATTAAATTGTTTTTAAGATTTCATCAGGATCGCAGCACTTTTCAGATACCTTAATAGTTCTATAGCTGAAATGTAAAAGCTTACTTTGATCCATAGAGTGTATGCCCTTGCACTAGATCGATTTATTAAGACCCCCCCCCATTACCCTCTGATGTACTTGCATACAAATATACGGCAGTGTCAATTAAATACGTAATGTACAGAAAATATATTAATAAAATAGTGAAGAAGACAGTAAATTCAAGTTATTGGCCCATAGAATATCTGTAAATAATATTGTATTTAATAAGAGAATACATATTTTGTTGAGAAAATATTACTTGATCTGTCTCTCACTGCATACAAACTACGTCACGTTGTAAGAAATGACGTCATATTGACAAGTGTATTGCGATCAGTGACTTGTTTATAACTTGTTATGTGGGATTTAACTAAGGACAAAACAACACGCTGTAGTAAGTTTTTATGTAGTTTGATGATTTCTAACTGGTTAAATTAGCAGATAAACTCATTTTGTGGTATTTTGAAGAAATGTTGTATGACGTATATTGTGTATGATGTCATAGTCAAGTTTTCCCGTACAAATTAGGCTCCGCCTCCTTTTGGTAACCTTAACTGTGCTGCGTATGTAACAACTGAGTAGGTTTATGTAACCACTGAGTAGGTGTGTCTAATCACTGAGAAGGTGTGTCTAACCACTGAGAGGGTGTATGTTACCACTGAGTAGGTGTATGTAACCACTGAGTAGGTGTGTCTAACCACTGTGAAGGTGTGCGTAACCACTGTGAAGGTGTGCGTAACCACTGAGATGGAACGTCTTATCACATATGGGCATGTCTAATGGTAACCACTGATAGAATCTTACCTTTATACAAATATATAATTTTATTCTTCTGATTACATGGATGTGTAACCACTGAGTGGGCGTGTCAAACCACTAACTGGGTGTGTCAAATGGTAACCACTGACTGGCTGTGTCTCACTAATGAGTAGGCATGTCTAGCCTCTGAATGGGTGTATGTTACCACTGAGTGGATGTGTCTACCTTCTGAGTAAGCATGTCTAACCACTGAGTGGGCGTGTCTTACTACTTATTTGGTGTCTAGTCACTGATTGGGTGTGTTTAATGGTAACTGCCAATAAGATGTGTGTAGCCACTGAGAGGGTGTTGCTAACCACTGATTGGGCGTTTGTTTCCACTGAAGTGCAATGTCTAACACCCTGAGGCCCTCCGCCTCAGAATGTATGGAATAAAACCCGGGGCAAATCCCCGTACACCCTTGATTGAACTTGGATGACTAATAATTCAAAATTATTCAAAGTGGGGGTATAAAATGAAGCTTCTCTGAAAAAGATCAAGACATACTGATTTTTTTCAGGTTTATTTACATCTTATGTACAACATTTTGTCATATGCTGCCTTGCTGAGGTTACTTTTCATAGATCAACAAATGTCTAAGACTGGTATTATAATCTGTCAGGTTATAGTCTACTTTGATTTCTATTTTGAAGTGACAGATCTTGAAAGAACTGTGTTTAAGTAAATAAATACATGTATAATTTTTGCATCATCATACAATCAAAGTTTCTATCGTGATTATTGAAAAAAACAATTCTAGAATTTGAGCAAATTTTACAATGATGAGAAAGATTTTTCTAAGTTGTAAGAACTTGTTACCTATCCCTTATTATGAATTATACAATAAAATACTTTCAAAACAAACAAAACAGAGTCAAAAACTAATGAAGAATGAAATTTAAACACAAAATTCATTTGAATTCCCTTTTGTGCTTTAAAAGCATTTAAATTTACAATGTTTGTAATTTAAGAGAGAAAGAAATTAAAACAAAAATCTTATAATAATGTAAATCCTTAAACATGAAATTCAAGTTGACATAAAGAAATTGACTTTGATTAAAAAACAAAAACAAAAATGCCCCCCCCCCCCAAAAAAAACCCCATAAAAACAAACATACAACTATTCTCCTGTTACCAAAACATCTGATAGTTTTTTTCTTTACATCAACTAAATGCAAAAATCTACTTTTAAAAAGAATCAGCTGCAATCAAATTTCCTAGAAGTTGCCAGTTTCCATACCTTTACCATTCAGAGATGTGTACAAGTACTAATTAAGGAATCCGTACACAACACAAAGAATAAATATTTACAATGCTTCGTATAAAATATTGCAGTTTGACACCCAAGCGTCAGGGGAAGGTATACTGACACAGAACAATGGCATGACCTCTGAATATTGTGAGGGGTTTTAAATTTAAATAGTCAACAACAACAAAAATAATTTTACTATTGATTTGATACTACAGTAAATTTACTTAACTTACTGTTAGTTCGGAATTTACTAAATTAATTCTAATTCTGATAATCAATACATTTTTTCTCTATTCCATTATATCAAATCTCAATAGAGAATTATTTTTATATCAGAAATAAGATTCTGATTTTCAAGCAAAATGTAAACAATTCAAACAATTTAGACCTTCACAAAGTGAAAGTAAAACAATATTATACAGGTGAACATAAGAAAAACAATGAAAAATTCTAAAATATTTTTGATATCTCTAAAATAAAACCAGTATATTTTTTTTATATCTACAATCTGACTGTACAGTCAAAAAATAATATCAGTGAATAATAAATAGATGATACTAAAATTACATAATTCTCTTTAAAACTTTACATAACAAATAAGTTAGCAACATATACTAGTAACTCGACTTCTATAAATAAATACTGTACGATACCTCAGTGTATCACGCTTCAAAGATAGGCACTTTGTTGTACCTTCATTCAAGTGTACTGTTAAAATATTTTACATAGAAGTTTAATTGGTAGTTCTAAATCATAATCTTGTGATGTTGAATTATACTCCCAGGCTTGTGTTTTAGCTTAATTTAAAATATTCTTTAACTTAAACAAGTACAAGTAAAGCCAATGTATACAAAAATCTTGGATCAGCAGTTTTACTTGTGCTTGACAGAATCAAATTCATACACCTAAAACGTCTAAACCACTACATACACATGTATTTCAGTTGGATTCATAAAAAGTCCAAACCACTACATATTACATATAATTCATAAAAGGTTTAATAGATTTTTTCATCTTGATACACCCTTATTTTACCCCCCCCCCTCAATCTCGCCCTCTTACTATTAGATAATTCTCTACTGGTATGTTGGAGTTTCTTAAATCTGCACATAAAACAGCTTTAACCAGGAAATACATTCTCTGAGTCCTTGTAACTGCCCTTGGCCAAAGGTTGTGACTACACTATATTTTATTTAGCATGACTGTATAAAATTTGGTGGAAATTGATCCCACTTCTGATGCTTCGGAGGTCCATGATTGATCTGCTCCTGTTTTGTGTCATTTTATGGACTTTGATATTGAATACTGTTTGTTATCTCCATATCCTTCATTTAGAACAAGTTAGCTTAGATTTTATTCAGGGCATTGTTTAATGTTCTTATTTATGTATAAATGTGCAAGACATTTAATGTTGGGCTTGAATTAACAGAAATTTCTATCAATGAAAGGTGCTAAAAAGAATACACATCCAAATGCAACATGATTACTTAGCTCGGGTCATTTGCAAACTAAGTTGTAATGACTTAAGGGACAAGGCATACCTTCTGGTGATGAGCAACCTTTAATCCTGCATGACCTTTGACATTTCTCTTTCAGAGTCCTTGAACCCTGACCATAGCTCCAGTGACCTTGATACATTGTAAATGCATCATTGGTCATTGTAAATCCTTGTACTATATAAAGTTTTACAGGAGTTTCAGATTCGAAAGAGAAGGCAGTTGAAAATAATTCCTACATAAAGGTTTTAGAGCAGGAATGATTCCTACCTCACTAAATCTTATTTCTGGGGTTAAGTCGACATGTAAAAACATATTTTTTAAATTTTAAGTTTAGCTCCCTCCCCCAACTCTGAGTTTTACAGCATCTACAACAGTTTTTATAACACAATGTAAGACCTTCACCATAAATAGGTTATCACTCATCTTCTACCAACTAAAATATTCAGTAATAACACCAAATCTAACAATTGTATTTTGGTTAGAAGACTTAATTATAAACTGTTCTATTTTTCAAAAATTACCCTGAAATCAGTATCTCCTAGTAGCTAATGCTTTCTTGTTACACATAGATTTACATAATTTATGCTTGGTTTCTGAAAAATAAATATAAGAAATAATGCTTTGCCTAACAAAAACTTTTTTTCTTATTATACATGCATATCAATTCATAATATTGTTACACTAGTACAATGCATTGATTTGAATATTAACGAGGCTAGGGGGTGGCAGCCATTTTTAGACTATTTCAACCTCCTTTAAAAGGAGAGTTCCATATAAAGATATACAAAATGATAAAATTTTAAAACTAAAATATATGATTTTTTTCTTTGCCAAATGATAGTTGACAGCTAAATATACTGTATCTAAAAAAATAAGTTAAATCTGGTGGTTAATTTGGGATTAAATTTTTGACCCGCCAGCCTCCTTAAACAAATAAAAGTGCCAATAAAAATACCCAGGGAACATGGCACAGACTTCAATAATGGGAAATGTACATGAACAGTAGATTGGCAATGAAAATTAGCTTAACTGTCGGACTGTCGAGAGCTTCAAAGCATCAATTACCCAGTAATCAGTGCTCCAAAGCATTACAGTGGACCTTCAAATATCCGAAAGCCAGATATCCAGACGCTTCAGTATCTGCACGAATTTTCATCAGAACGGAACTTTTAAACATTATTTTGTCTTGTTTAGCTGGTAATTAAGGTATCTGGATGCTTCACATATCTGGACAAATTGACTAGGAACCAAGGCATCCAGATAAATGAGGCCCCACTGTAATTATCAAGCAATCTATGCTGCAAATTGTTTATAAAATGCTGTTCATTTTCTATATAATCGCAATGAATTTAAGTCTAAACATATGATTCTTAAGTGCAGTACAATAATTACTTCATGGAAGTACATAGAGAAACAAACACTTCATGGTTCAAGCAAACAGAATGAAGCTCCAATTGCAGAAAATGCTGGTATAGTCAATGTTTAAGAAAAGAACAGCACAGTTACATTGATGATACATCAGCACATAACTGTTAAGTTAGGTGTATGAATTGTCCTGAGATCTTTTTATTGCTAGGCTTAAATCTGCACAGCAGAAAAAATAACAACAGTGTTAATTCAAATCCCCATCTTATACAACACTTGTCTCTCCCTTCAACAATGCTCACTTGAATGAGTAGGTTCAATGTCTATTTTAGTTTCTAATTCAGAAATAATTACGCTTCCTTAAGGAATGGGTTGCTGCAGAAGTACTTTTTTCTGTGTGGTATTAATTTCCAATATGTACATAGTCAAAAATTTTCCAGGGAAATGTGTCTGATTGTACTTCATATATACCTTCAAGGCATGAAGTATGATTTAAGAAAATCTTCCTAATTTTATACCCATGGATTAAACAAAAATAGAGATTCAGCAGAATTATGACACCGTGGAAAAAAGTACATCTTCAGTAATTGAAAATTGTGCATGTTACACATAACAAAAATGCTGCAAAAAGTTTTAACAGAATTCAAATGGTTTTAGAGCAGGAAGTCCAGAGATCCAGATTGGCTAATTCTAAGATTCAAATATTTCAAAATATAATGACACAATAAAAGGAAGTTCTAATAAAATTTTAAAAAATAAATGCAATGCATACTTGGTGATCGTAACAATGCAAAAACAATTCTTAATGGAGGTTAGAAAGGTTGTCTTAGTCAGAACTTTAACACATCAGAACATGCCAAGCTTGTTAATTTTCAGAATTTTCCCCAGTCTCTGCTTTGCTGTAGCTAATCCTTTCTTTGGCTTTTTGGCTGAAAAAAAAGTTCACAATGTATCAAACATACTTAGACAGCCATCAGAAATTAATACTGTATATTGGGACTGGAAATCTAAAATTTACCTTTGATTAAACTTACCTGAAGTTGCCCCCTATTTGTGCACGATATGACTTGGTAACTACTACATAATGTACTTTTGACAGAAACTAACCATTAGGGCCTCTACTTTATGCTTCTTGTCATTTATGCTTCTTGTCAGTTATGCTTCTTGTCAGTTACGCTTCTTGTCAGTTATGCTTCTTGTCAGTTATGCTTCTTGTCAGTTATGCTTCTTGTCAGTTATGCTGCTTGTCAGATATGCTTCTTGTCAGTTATTCTGATTGTCAGTTATGCTTCCTGTTAGTTATACTGCTTGTCAGTGTCAGTTATTCTGATTGTCAGTTATGCTTCTTGTCAGTTTGCTGATTTTCATTTATGCTTATTGTCATTAATGCACCTGTTATGCTTACAGTCAGTTATGCATTGGTAATACTTATTGTTAGTTACGCTTATGTCAGCTGTGTGTCAGTTATGCATGTTGTCATTTATACTTATTGTCATTTATGCTTATTGTCAGATATGCATCAGTTATGCTTATTGTCAGTTATGCCGATTGTCCGTTATACTTATTATGCCCCGATACCTACATTATAACTAGAATGATATGAGTGTCAGTTGTTTTATGCATTACAGTACACACCTTTGACAGGATGTGATACCTACATTATAACTAGAATGATATGAGTTTCTGTTTTATTTCTTACAGTACACACCTTTGACAGGACTTGTGGGTTCTCCCTGAGTAGTGACTGGTTTGACTAGGTTTGGACGGAATGCTGAGCCTGTAACATAAAAAGAACGCAATATTAACTCTGATTTTAGAGAAGATTTCATGAAATAAATTGATATTTTTACTACTAGGTTTTGCATGTAAAGGATATGGAGATAACAAACAGTATTCAATATCAAAGTCCATAAACAATACAAAATAGGAGCAGAGCAAGCACAGACCTCCAAAACATCAGAGGCGGGAATCAGGTGCCATGGAGGAGTGAGCATCCCCTGCTGGCCGGACACATATGAATGCCTAGCTTAAGACTTATATGGAGCTTGTCCCTCTGTTAGACCTTATCATAACGGATTTTTTTTTGGGAGGGGGGGTGGGGGGCAGTTTACCTGGAGCGGAGGAAGATAAGGCAGTTCCTGGTGTATTACTGGCGTCACTTTCTGAGAAACTCTCAGATTTTAATCTTTTCCGTGGCTTCTTTGGTTTCTGTAAGAGAAAACAACATGACGTAAAAGTTTAACAAGCAGCTTAATTCAAATTCATCAGACACAAAAAAGCACAAATATGAGGAGCAGGTCAAGACCAGTAGATTTTCTGTTGTCAGCATAAATTTTCATGTAAATTAGCTATCTGTTTACTTTGCCTACTGATTAATGAATCGCAATGAATTGTGGGCTACTACAAGTACTCAGCTGTGTTGAAAATAAAGGGCTTGAATTGTTCCTTGGAAACTTATTTTCAATTCCTTTTGGAAACTTTTAGGAAATTTATGAAAGAAATATAACAAAATGATGTATAATCTTTCATATCTATGCTCATATTTACAAAATTTGCTTCAAATATGAAGTTTTATATCTGTGGCGGTCAGCCGGGTTCGATCGCTGATGGCCAGTTAGCTCAGCTGGTAGAGCACCTGACCGGAGTTTCAGGGGGCCCGGGTTCCAATCCCGGTCTGGTCCGCTGCATTTTCTCCTCTCCTGTTACATATCAAATTATAATACATCGGCCTACACCATATTAAAAGAGATATGTTATCGTGTCAATACAGCACTGGGTTTTTTTTTTTTTACGTGATATACGTGTACATAGTTTTACACAGCAATACAAGGTGCACAATTATTATTTACTGTAAACCAACTATTATTCGCGTCATCTTTTATTTGCGATTCGTCAGTTTAAAATCAATCCATGACGATTAATTTCTGCGACAGAGGAAACATTTTCTACAAATCCTTGGCAAAATGATTGGTTCGCGGCAATTAATATTCGCGAGTTCAAGAAGGCGCAGAACTCGCAGATATTTCTCAAATGCCAATAAAGTTGGTTTACAGTACCCCTCGATATTATCAAGAAATTTTTTATCTATATGTATATAAACGTCAAAGGTTTCAAAGCCACTTTAAATCATTTAAAACAACTCAAATTTTAAATGTGAGCATGGAGCAATGTCTTTGAAATACAATCTTTTAATTTCGAACTTATAAATTGATAAAGAAGCTCTACATTTTTTCCAGTGACAAGTAAACCGACGAAAACCACATATCACAATTAAATCGTAAACACGATTGGACTCATTCAATTGACTGGAAAACAGGTGTGACGATTCGACATCGTCATGTGTTTAAAAATGCCTTCCATATAAGGTAGTGGTCTAGAACTGATGAATGAGATATAAAGTCTAGTAATTACTGGTGGTGTCTGTGTTATTTACTTACCGGTGGTGTCTGTGTTATTTTTGGTGGTCCCTGTATCAGTAACTTACCAGTGGTGCTGGTTTATTTATTTTTGGTGGTCCCTGTATCAGTTACTTACCAGTGGTGCTGGTTTATTTATTTTTGGTGGTCCCTGTATCAGTAACTTACCGGTGGTGCTGGTTTATTTATTTTTGGTGGTCCCAATAGTTAGTTACTTACCGGTGGTGGTGGTTTGGCTGCGGCGGCTGCCAGGACTTGCTCCACCGCCTCTTTTTTCACCCCCTCCCTGTGGGGCCTTTCTCCCTTCACGGCAGACACATGTACTCGAGCTGTAAACAACAGAAATTATTAAACCAGCTATAGAATAAGACTTGAGCTGTATACAACAGAAATTATCTCATTGCAAGACAGCTAAAGAATAAGGAGTAAGCAATTTTCTGCTTTGAGTTGTCATAAAAACAATAGCCTCAAAATTACCAACTGAAGATTTTTTGTGAAAAGATCTACTTATCTATGCATTTCTGAGAGTCAACTCAGAAATTGGTTTATATTAATTAGGGTGAATTCACCATGCACAGACACATACCTTGCTTCGGACAACTTTGGACAATAAAATCTCTTTCAACTTAGGAGTCTGTGTATTTATTTGTCTTGAAGCTGAAGATTTGAATTTTTTAATGATACAGATTGTTATTATCATGTTGTTATAAAAATACTCCAAGAATGGCCTAAAATTACTTTTCTTTTTTTTACCTAATGAAAGGGGAATAACCAGAAATTTATGATTTCATGAGGAAAACACAAGAATTACCGCATTACAAGCATTTTAAATCATTTCTTAGGCAAAGTGAAACATCTTGAATATTTCTACATTTGTGCAACGATATCGTCAATTAAATTTAAGTTGAGGGTTATTTTTTAGATAAAAGATAAAAGTATATCCCTATCAAAGATTTTAAAGCACTGTGATAAAGATATATTTTCCGGTCTAAATACCGTCTGTCCGATGCACGGTAAACAATGTCCGATCCATGGTGAATTCTGAGTTCTTAAAAACTGGATTTTTGATGATATTTTCTCAATAAAGGGCATATGGTTGTGTCCAAAATTGATAATTTAATCACAAACTAAATGTTAAACTACATTTTGATTTATTTCCATCGGTAGCAATATCACTAGAACTTGTTGAAGTACAAGGGTGTCTGATACATGGTACATTCACGCTATAATAAGGTTTACTCTTGTCCATTGATCTTAAATTAGATGACCCCTGACCTTTAGGATTCCAGTTATCGTCTCGAGATCCTTTAGAGTCCCTGACCTGCTCCATTTCATCATCCGACAAATCCAGGCCCGGATAAACTGTGGATTTACAATCAGGAAAATATGTTACCATGGTTACATGTCAAAAGAATAATATTTATGGGAAAATCAGGAATATATGTTACATGTTAAAAGAATGATATAACATTTTTGAAGAAGTTTTCCCATTATATCACAAATTCAATATTTTTCACTATATGCCTTGATAAACTGCCGAATCACGCCGGATACAGTTATATTTTCGTGGGAAAGGTTATATTGCCCTCCCGAGCACAGTTATGTTCCCTCGTGTGCAATCATTCTGCTTATTAAATATGTCAGGTTAGAAATTCACAGAGGCAGTTGCTAGGCAAATGTTAAAAGTGTCGCAAAATTAAAAAATCGGGACAAGGTCTGCGATTTGTTTATTTGAATTCAGAAGAATTTGATAATTTAATTGAGGAGAAAATTTCTCTAAATACAACAAAGGTTATCAACACAAGTGTCAGCATACTGAAAACATTCTGTCATGAAACAGGACGGGATATTTCGGAATTAAACTCAACGTACATAGTGTTCAATAAATATTTTCGATGATTGATTTGGGTTCCATCTTTACAATGTTAGACAAGTCAACTTCTTACAGCTATCTTTACAATGTTAGACAAGTAGACTTATTACAGCTATCTTTACAATGTTAGACAAGTCAACTTCTTACAGCTATCTTTACAATGTTAGACAAGTAGACTTATTACAGCTATCTTTACAATGTTAGACAAGTAGACTTATTACAGCTATCTTTACAATGTTAGACAAGTCAACTTAATACAGCTATCTTTACAATGTTAGACAAGTCGACTTAATACAGCTATCTTTACCATGTCAGACAGAAGTCGACTTACTGAATTCCTCATCTTTATAACACTGCTCTAGTTTGGCCTCCTCTTCCATAATCATCTGGTTCCGGTTCTGAAGTCGCTGAGCCGCAGTGGAACGTTTGTCACGGAACAGTTGCTGTCCGTCACCCATCCGACTCATGGACAGCATGCCCTGTATAGCATCTCTCATACTGGGTGAGGAGGTCCTCCTAATGAGATAGAGTGACTAGAATGAATCTTAACTAAAAGTAACTAGAATGAATCTTTACTAAGAGAGACAGCATGCCCTGTATAGCATCTCTCATACTGGGCGAGGAGGTCCTCCTAATGATAGAAGAATGACTAGAATGAATCTAAACTAAGAGGGACTAGAATAAATCTTAACTAAGAGTAACTAGAATGAATCTTAACTAAGAGTGACTAGAATAAATGTTATTTTCACGTTTTTCTCTTCTCTGACACAGTCCCAGTTTTCGTGAATTCGCGGAATCGGTATATAATAAACATTTCCTCCCTTAAAACTTATTCACTGTTTCTTGAATTCACGGATTCATTAACACTGTGAATAGAGCAAATATTTACACCGCGAGTTATTTCCCCCTATACATTCCTTTGTGAACAGAAATAACTGTTGTTTTGCATATTAATTAATGACAATAAAGTATTTAGTGAACAGAAATAATTGTCAAAGTTACAGTGTAGTAACAGTCTCACTACTTACTCATTATCTCACCTCTTATCTCATTTATCTCACTACTTACTCATTTATCTCACCTCTTACTCATTTATCTCACTACTTACTCATTTATCTCACTACTTTCTCATTTATCTCACTACTTTCTCATTTATCTCACTTCTTACTCATTTATCTCATTTTTTACTTATTTATCTCACTCCTTACTTATTTATTTCACTCCTTACTTATTTATCTCACTACTTACTCATTTGTCTCACTATTTACTTATTTATCTCACTACTTACTCATTTATCTCCCTACTTACTCATTATCTCACTACTAAATCATTATCTCACTACTAAATCATTTATCTTCCTACTTACTCATTATCCACAATAAAATCGGTCTCTGTTCCGTAACCACTGGCCTCTAGGATGTCTGAGATGCTGCAGTTAAGTCCGCCCTGAATTGTGGGAAGGTTAGCGCGGGGTATTCCCTGGGATTCCTCTGGTTCACTTTGACTGGTGGCGGTCTCTGACTCCTGTGTAGTACTCTCGTGTCCCAGCATGCTGCCATGGGGCAGGGTCTTACCAGCAACTGTGACAGAGTAATGTTTAAATAAATTAACAGCCTAGGCTTTTTGAAATCAAAGACAATTGCCAGGGATTTATCAGTACCTTCTCAGGGGCCTAAATTCAGCCCCATTCCCAATTGAAAATGAGTTCAATTTTTCCCAATTTGGCAGTAATTTTTCCCAATTGCAGAACAATGCTTTTTTTTTATTAAATTATCTTGGAAAAAACACAAAGTAAATTTGCCAGATTGTCTGTATTTTTACTTAATGTAAATCATTTAGCAAAGCTACAGTCATAACACATGCTTAAAAACATCGCCAACTTTTAATCCGAATTTCCTCAGTTTTTTTCTGAAGTAGTGATATTGTTTTATTCTGTAGGTTTATTAACTCATTTTCACTTACTCAATTGATCTATGAGTGAATGGTAAGAACTGTAGGCATTATTTCAGATAGAAAAATATATTTTTAATGCACATTTTAGAAAATTTGTATGCAGTATAATTTTTTGCAGGAGGTTTATAGCTCCCATGACCTAAATTGGAATCTCATTTACAAGTATACTACCATATGTTGGAAAATAATTAATACTCTTTGAATTCAAATTTACTTTCATTAGTCTATTATTCATCATTAATCTTGTTTGATGAAGCTGGGTTAAATATATTTTTAATGCACATTTTAGAAAATTTGTATGCAGTATAATTTTTTGCAGGAGGTTTATAGCTCCCATGACCTAAATTGGAATCTCATTTACAAGTATACTACCATATGTTGGAAAATAATTAATACTCTGTGAATTCAAATTTACTTTCATTAGTCTATTATTCATCATTAATCTTGTTTGATGAAGCTGGGTCATTTAATTGTCTATTTAATAGCCCAAATTTTAGCTGAAACCTGTTAATTGCACCTGAAATGGCTGAACACATGGCTTATAAGCAACATACTTATTTTTCCCAATTTCATCAAAAAGCCGATAACTTTTTCCCAATTTCCAAAAAAATGGCGTTTCCAGAAATAGGCTGATAAATCCCTGATTGCTTTTTCAATAGAAATATAACACAGAAATTTTCATTTCTGGAGATTGATCACTAATTGGTTGATCTACAGGGCCATTTCATGCATAAAGTGAACCAAGCTGACTTAAGTCTAAGTTTGTTATGTGTTTCTGGGGCCAGGCCTTTAAAATTCAAAGAAAACTGCCTCTTCAATAGAAATATAACTCAGGTATTTTCATATCTCGAGATTGATCACCAGTTTTACATAATGATTTGGTAGAATTTCACTTTGAACACACAAGTACTTTGAGGCTGATATCAAAAAGGTGTTGTAAAAAATTCCTTGACATTTATGGTTATTGAAGACCAGGTCCTCCAACAATTTGTTGAAATTTCAATTTATACAAATTGTGCTCTTTTATTATCTGACCTGACTTAATAACCTATCAAGAGGCCCATGGGCCACAGAACTCATCTGAGAAACTTCAGCCCTTTCTCCTAGGTACATTTCAATGTAAAATTGCAGCTATTCCCACGGGTCATGACTTTAAAATTTCAGCATTTCTGTCCCAGTGGTTTTTGAGGAGAAAATATTTTATGGTTTTTCAAAAATACAGAAAACATGCTTAGCCTTTTAACAAAGTACCAGGGAGAGCTTCTTTATAAATTTTATACTTATATCCGTTTACATTAAACCCTAATGGAAAAAATCATTTCACTGTAAGCATCAATTCATAAAAAGCCTGTTCGTTATAACTATGTTTTACTTATTTCAACTGACAAATAAATTGAAGTTACAGGAAAATCAATACACTTGTATAGTCAACTTTTTGTTAACTGATTCTTAATTATAGACTTACAGGAAAACTAGAGTTCGAGTGAGCCTGTCTTGAGAGTGTCAAAACAACTTGAGTTTGAATGAGCCTGGCTTTAGACTGTCAAGACAACTTGAGTTTGAGTTTGAGTGAGTCTGGTTTTAGACTGTCAAGACGACTTGAGTTTGAGTGAGCCTGGCTTTAGACTGTCAAGACAACTTGAGTTTGAGTGAGCCTGGCTTCAAAACTGTCAAGGCAAATTGAGTTTGAGTGAGCCTGGTTTTAGACTGTCAAGACGACTTGAGTTTGAGTGAGCCGGGTTTAGACTTACAAGACAACTTGAGATTGAGTGAGCCTGGCTTTAGACTTACAAGACAACTTGAGTTTTAGCGAGCCTGATTCAACACTTACAAGACAACTTGAGTTTGAGTGAGCCTGTTTCAACACTTACAAGACAACTTGAGTTTTAGCGAGCCTGATTAAACACTTACAAGACAACTTGAGTTTTAGCGAGCCTGATTCAACACTTACAAGACAACTTGAGTTTTAGCGAGCCTGATTCAACACTTACAAGACAACTTGAGTTTGAGCGAGCCAGGTTTCATGGTGGATGCTGAGGAGGGAGATCCCATTGGTCGTTTATTTTTTCTTGGGTTTTCATCGACCACCAGATTGTCCGTGTCGCTGTCGTTTTCCTCGTTCTCTCCGCTCTGACTTGAGTGACCTGATCTTCCCTTGGCATCACTGAAATATACAGGTGTAAATAACTAATAATTATTTACACTTTGTATTATCATTTCTTTGATGCAAGTGACCAAATTATCTTTTAACATCACTGAAATATACAGATATTTGCTAAAATTGCTAGTATCTTGCCTCTTTACTTATAATAAGTAATCATATATCTCCATTAGCATAATTGAAATATACACAGTGTAACATCTGATTTGTTCCAGTTTTAAGTATCAAAGGTCTGACTTGAGTGGAAAGATCTTCTATAAGCTCTATAAGCTTAAAAAACAGAGCTGTTTTTGCTTGAATTTAACTGATGACCTTGACCTTTGACACATTCAGCTCAACCTTACCTGATAATCTTGCCCTTTGACACTTTCAGTTTGAGCCCTATTCCTAGATCTTCTTTCTCTTGTTTGATATCTGGATCTAACTTCAGGAATTTCTCCTTCTTTGTCACGGAATCTAGATACGCCCCCGCCTTTGGAATTCTTACTTTTAATGAAGCTGAGTTAGAGTCCTCATCCTGCAAAATAAGTCAAACATAAAATACTGTCCTCAAAAATAAATTGTCTTTGAATTAAAGTGTTTCCATGCAATTTTTTGCTTTATTTTCACTTATTGTATACAGATGTATGTAAATTTGATTAATGTATTTTAGTGCGACTGTTTGACTTTACGTATTTGAGTATGACTTGCGCACCTCATCCATGGCCTGTAAAGCTTCTGTCGTATGTCTGTTTAACTCACCATATTTGAGTATGACTTGCGCACCTCATCCATGGCCTGTAGAGCTTCTGTCTCATGTGTCTGTTTGACTTTACGTATTTGAGTATGACTGTTTAACTCACCGTATTTGAGTATGACTTGCGCACCTCATCCATGGCCTGTAAAGCTTCTGTTGTATGTCTGTTTAACTCACCATATTTGAGTATGACTTGCGCATCTCATCCATGGCCTGTAGAGCTTCTGTTGTATGTCTGTTAACTCACCATATTTGAGTATGACTTGCGCACCTCATCCATGGCCTGTAGAGCTTCTGTTGTATGTCTGTTTAACTCACCATATTTGAGTATGACTTGCGCTCCTCATCCATGGCCTGTAGAGCTTCTGTCTCATGTGTCTGTTTGACTTTACGTATTTGAGTATGACTGTTTAACTCACCGTATTTGAGTATGACTTGCGCTCCTCATCCATGGCCTGTAAAGCTTCTGTCGTGTGACTGTTTAACTCACCGTATTTGAGTATGACTTGCGCTCCTCATCCATGGCCTGTAAAGCTTCTGTCGTGTGACTGTTTAACTCACCGTATTTGAGTATGACTTGCGCATCTCATCCATGGCCTGTAAAGCTTCTGTCGTGTGACTGTTTAACTCACCGTATTTGAGTATGACTGTTTAACTCACCGTATTTGAGTATGACTTGCGCTCCTCATTCATGGCCTGTAGAGCTTCTGTCGTATGTTGATGTAGAAGATCTATGTTCATCATCTGTTTCTTTGTTGGAAGGTTTTTCTTTTTCCTCTTTTTCTCCCCTCGCACTTTCTCCACCTTCAGCCTGTCTCCTTTTGTCCTCAGTTTCACTGGACTAACTTTGGGCTGAAAGAAAAATAAAATAAAACTTAATTTTCTATCAAATTTTCCAGTTCCTTTTTCTTAAATGTGCTTCATAAAATATGTCACCATGACACATTGTACTTCAAGTCCTCTAAATTCTCAAAAATTTGATTTATTAAGGTCTTCCGTCTTCACGGAAGACCTTTTAGCGATTCTATTGTTTCTTATTATTATTATTATTATTATTATTATTATTCTTTTTTTTTTAGACAAAATTTTGTGCAGGCGATTTCTCGTAAACTATTTGGTGGATTTCAATGAAAATTTCAGGAATTATAGGTCATTATATGAATTTTATATAAAATTCCGTTTGTTGGAAAATTCGGTACCAGTGCCAAGTTATGGGCAATTTCCTGATTTTAAATGCTCGAAAACGGCTAAAGATATTAACTGGAGACTTGTTAGAGATGATAGACCATGAGTTATAGATGTGCAATTTTGACTTCGTTTGCGTCGTAAGTACTTCCGGTCGCTACAGGAAATGAATTCAAAATGTACACTTTTTCAACTTTTGTTGTTTTTCAATATTTTTCTTTGATATAATTAATGGTAATAAAGACCCTACTGGAAAGGCCAAATATATAATTTATCTATGAATTGATCAATCCACACACTAGATATTCGCATTTAAAAATCTGAAGCGTGTCCAAGATGGCGGCGGTCTCGGTAAACTCCGCCATTAAGCAAGTCGGGTTCTAGAAGGTCAGCTGAGCGTTTAGATGAACGAAACTTCTATCAAAAAGATTTATGAAATGTAAAGGATTCTTTTGATTGCTACATCGCAATTACGTTGCATTGAGTATACTTTTAACATGAGGTTTCCTCAAACTTCTATTGAAATCGCTTTTGTCTGCATCTCAAAGTAGAATACAACTTGACTACAAGTGGAAATACGATGACTTCAGTCTTTTATTTTGCACCAGGGAAAACTTATCCTAAACCATGGTTATAATACTTTTCAAGAAACTTGTCTGACTTAATATTCACTATGTTTCTGAAGTATCACTTGACTTCTTTTTATTTTTCTTTACGCAGGCTTGTGATATATTAAATGAATAGAAAAGACAAAAATAAGAAAAACATTTTTAAAAGATTGTTAATTAAAGGTTATATGAATGTTCTTGTAATAAATGCAAGTTATTGACATAAATAGTATCAGATTCCTTGACCGTCGGAGGACGAGTGATTTTTTTTCAGTGAAACATTCCAGTCTTTTCATGAACGTGTAACTCATCTCCACTTTGGGGGTAAACAGGATACAAAATTCGTGGAAAATCTTACCGAATTCACAGCTTTATTGTTACTTGGCCGTATACGAAATTATATTTGTATAATGTGATAAATATTCTCGTACTTTCTAACGCTCGAAATTCTGGTTATAAGAACATACATTTCTAATTTTCATTGAAGCTATCACATCTATTAAATAAATCAAACATTTCAAAGGAATAGCGTTAAGAACTACTTGTGACGTTTGGCACGAAATAATGCATCATGACCCGACTTAGTAGTAGACAAATGGCGACAATAGTGCAGAAATATATAACATTGGCATGTCTGTATATGGAGTTGCATGGGATAAAAAGTTGAATACATATCGAAAAAAGGAAAGAAAACTGTATCATCTGTTCATCATTAATAAATTATCTATCCTAAAAATTACTGTTAAAACTCAAGCAACAAATTCCGATGTGATCATCTTGATCAAAGTTTGGCAAGCTAGCTCTCGTGTTTTAATTCCAAACTGAATTTTAAAAAAATGTAATGTATGTTGGAATAAGAAAACAATCTCGCGATATTCGAATGTTAATTTTAAGTGGGTTCCCAAAGGTGTAATGGGTACCGCAATGGATTTTCACGCTGGCAACCCGGGTTCGATCCCCCATGTTTCCGATTTTTAAAGTCACTTTTTCAGTTTGATTTTACTTTTTTTCTGAATTGGACGGAAGACCTCTCGTTGCTCGCAACGAGTTTCTTTTCTAGTTTCTTAAATTATTTTCCTTAACTTGAAAGTACCCATCACTCCTCTCCCTATTATAAATCTACATCTACCCACAACACAATAACTAGAAAAAAATGCATAAAGAAAATGAGGTTTTTGGGTATTGAATAAACCCAGTATCAGAGAGTATGCATGGATAAATAACCCACAAATGTTTTACATGAAATTCTAGCAAAGTCAAGCTTGTACAGTGATCTTAATATCTTGACTAACATTACATAGACTGAGTATATATAGGATAAAAACCAATTAACTGGAGATGTTTTTTTTTTAAATACCGAGGTGTCGAAGGCCCGGATTTCCTTCTGTAGGTCCTTCAGAAGACGCCCGTAATTCAGGTGCTCAGGAACATCGTGCTTGGCATCCTTAAGGAACTGTCAAAAACACACAACATTTGATCATCACACTGGCGTAAGGCAAGGTGGTCCACATTGACCAGAACTCTTACATCAAATCTTTACAAGTTAACAAAAAAATATTTTGGGATACGATCAATGTTTGTGTAATCAATCAGAATCTAAAATACTTGCTACAAGTTAAAAAATATATAATTACTTTTACTTTCAGTCTAGAATTTAACAGAAGCATCTGACCCTTGAACCCAATCTTGATTACATATTTCTGGTTTTCTACAGAAGCAGTAATGGTTAGAAGCACTAGGACAGTCAATCTATACTTCACTGTGTCAAAAGTTAGTTGTACATGATATCATAGTAAAAATTCCAAAGAATTTAACCTGACAGTGGATTTTGACAAGGATTCTGAAATGCCTAATCAACACTTCAGGGCTCTCTGATCATGAATAATAATTTTTTTTCTAATTTATAAATGCAAATCACATCCTTTTATTTCATTCTTTAATTAAATGTGAATACTAGGAGAGTATTGTTTTAAGAATTCTGATTCAGAAAATGATTAAAATAATAGAGAAATGTGTCCTTCATCCATAAATTAATATGTACTGTACACCACGCTGTAAACCAACTTTCATTCGCGAGCGAAGACTTTATTTTGCGATTTATGGGGGTAAACTAGTTCCCAAAGATTTTCGTGATCAAGCCTTTTTGGATTTGTAGTCAATAGACACACGGGAAACTTACAGGACCGGTTCACGGAGAGAAATATTTGCGATGAGGACGCTCTCGCGAACTTCGCCACAATTTCTTGCACGTGTCTGAATAAAAGTTGGTTTACAGTATATTGTAGAAATTACAATATTTAAAAGTTTGAAAGTTAAACATTTACAATTTTTCTTACTGAGCTTATATTTCACTGTGATTCAAAAAAAAAAAAAAAACAAAGTAGAACATGTTTATTGTATATTTTGTTTTTTCCGTGTCGAATTCAACAAAAAGCACCCATCTAGCCAAACATTAGACATCCATTTCATGCAGAGGGTAAATTATCTGTAGCTTTGACTAGAAATATTAAAAGAAGGATGATATAATATTTTCAACCAAACCACTGAAAAATTGATGAGTTTTTTTTCTTAATTAAATCTTAACAAGCCATCTATGATCTAGGAAAATTTTGGAGAAAAATTAACAAACGTATCGTGTGTGAAAAGTGCTTTTAAATCTAAAAAAAATTGCCTTAATCTGTTCTAAAGAAAAGTTCTATTAATTCATCCATGACTAAGATAGCAAATTAAATTTCTTATAAAAATACCAATTATGGTACTAAAACAGTAACTTGGTAACATTCAAATATCATATGGCCACCATGCATCATGCACTAATCAATGACAATATGACAATAATTATGAAGTTTCTGGTTGAAATACAACAGATCACAATAAAATACAGCAAACAGGTGCCCATAGTGTTGAACAAAAACTATCACAATTACTGCTCTCACTGTGTACAGCAAAACTCGGTTATAACGAAGTTGCTGGGACCTATGAAATTACTTCGATATATCCGTAATTCATTATAACGGCATAAGAAAAACATTAAATTTATATAGCTGGGGATCCAATTTGACTTCGTTATATCTGTAAATTTGCAATATCCGTGTTTGTACTAAATGAGCTTTACTGTATATGGTCATTTATATTAACTCTTATCCTTTGAACTTGATATCTCTTTATTGCAGGGGATGCTCACTCCTACATGGCACCTAATCCCACCTCTGATGTACAAGAGATTGGTATTTTTTCTGCTACTTATTTGTAATGTTTGAATACTGTTCATTATCTCTGTATTTCATAAAAGATACATATGATTTTGTAGATTTATTCATTTATAAATGTATCTGTAGAACTCCTTCACATAATTAATGGTCTTTAATGGATGAAAAGGTTAAACAAAAAATTTGTTTAGGCCAAGAGAAGTGCAAAGTATATAACATCAATCTTTTTCTTCAAATACTGTGAAATCACTAATTTTCATGGGGTTAATTTTCATTGTTTTCAAGATATGAAGAGACCCACAAATTAATGTATACCACAAAATGCATTTTTTTTTTTACATACAATACTTCTGAACAGTTCTTCAACCATGAAATCAAATCCCAATGAACCCGATTTATTTTCCTCAAACCACGAAAATTTGACCCCTCGAATAATATGTGAATTTACAGATATTGCAAAAAAGGGAACATACAATGAAAAAAAAAATGCTCACAAAAAAAATCAACAAAAATTAAAAAATAAAAAATATCTGAAATCAACACCAGACCAGTGAAAAAGCAGAGTTGAACAGTGAACAGTTGATATAAAAAAAGTTACAAATCTAGAAGAAATATATAAAGCTGTACAGAAAACATGGGGAATACAAAATAACACAAGCAGCCTATGGATAAAACTCACGAGAAAGGAGTTGTTTAACTGTAAAAGGAAATATCACACAGATTTACTTAAGGTACAGAAGGACTGTAGATTTTAACAGATTTTAATTATAATGCAAGGCATACAGGTTGTGGAATCTAGAGTTATTAAAGCTATGGGGCCTGTGGTGCTGGAAGATTGTCGAGTATTGTACATTTCTTTTATTCATCAGGACAGTACAGAAACAGCTAAGAGAAATATATTGTTGGCATGCTTAAGGCGGCCTGACCTGCTTCAAGATAAGATGGATATCCTGCTTAAGGTGGTATGTGACATTGCATTTTTTCTTACTTTATAACATTTTCAAAATTAAATTCAGTGTATCTGTTGTAGTAAATAAAATGTGTATTCACGGAAATCTATTTTTTCGCCATGTCTCCTAATATTTTTTAAAGCAAATGTCATATATTTCTGTAAATTTGTGGGGAATTACATGTACATTAGTAAATAACTTTAAATAAGTGGGGCATGTATCAACAAAATAACGTACATTTAATGTCATTAAAATAGAAAATATGAATTCTAAATTTTGAACTTACATCCATTAGTAGTTAGCCATTAATTAGTCAAAGTGAAAAAAAAAAAAATAAATAGTGGACAAGAACTGAAGTAAAACCTTCTCATCTTATGTGGATATATGTCTGTGTATTTATTGTTTATCAAATTTCATAAACATCTTAGAATGAATGAAGACAATTTCAAAACTCTGGGAAACACTTAAATGAAAACACCACCCCTCAAACAATCTTTCCATTGTGTTACCATTAACAGAACCTAGATTACATGGTGACCCACTTCCTGTAATTATATACACAGATTAATTATCAGTCTTTCTAGCGAGAGTTGACCTTGACCTCTACTGATACTTACATCTTTCCTCTGTGTCCAAGACTTGAGGTGACTGGCCAGAGACTTGGCACCCGTCAGGAGATATTCCGGGGGACGCCTACCATCCTCCAGGTAATCTACCAGAAAAAATAAAACGGTATCTTAAACCTCATTCTCAAAAGGATGACCTCATTTTAATTCTTATGCTCAAGATCCACATGCCTGTTGAAAACTATTGAAAACAGTGAATAACTAGTAAAAGGGCAAGTGGAGAATAAATACTATAGATTATTGGTAATAAACATCTGAGCATAAGTGATACTGAATTTTTTTGTTTATAGAGATGTCCACAACATTTATTTTGTATTTGATTAGAAGCATTTAGTAGCTTCTAATGATAGACAACCATTCATCTGCAACAATCACAAAATCAATAATAAAAACCTTTAATATTCAACAGTCTGAAGACCATTAGTTAAAATTAGTTAACTTTAAACAACTGAGAATTTGATACGCAGACATGTTAAACTATTTACAAGAGTATGAATACAGTTGTGTTAGGCCTAAAATAAAAAATGGTTTGTTTGCAGTTGCTTACCAACCCACTAAAAATGCACCCGACTAAAACTTTTTTCAGCCGTTATTTAATTTTTTTTTGGTTTGGAATTTTCAAAATTTTTGTTATTGTCAAAAAGTGGCATAAAATAAGTAGATCTTTATTTACATAAGATACTCAAATAGAAATCTCTGATTTGTAATCTAACAAAATCTAGATAACTAAAACCTATAAAATAAAAAATACCATCCCCACCTACCGACCCCAGCTAAAAATTTAAGGTTGGCAACTGCAATCTAAGAATTTTTTTAAGCTTGGCCTTAGCCGTTACAGTAGTATTTTACAATGACTGTTACCCTTGATGACATCCAGTACGTGTTTGGCAGCGTACCAATGCGTCGTCTCAAAACTAGGAAATAAATACTTAGACGGGGTCTTGATTCTTCTCTCTATGTCATAAACCCTGAGAAATAAGAAATATAAACACTGTATAAGGCATCCAATAAAATACTATATTATCAGGGGTGCGACTCAAAGTTTAATCACGTTTCATATACCAGGCAGACATTGACGCGGTGCTGGAGAAGGCCAACTGGCTGAGGGGGACACCATATAGAATCCATCGTCAGTTCCCGGCTGCAATGGACGAACGACGCAGGTCTCTGATTCCCGTGATGAAACAGTTTAGAGAAGATGGTACAAATGTTAAACTTGTGCGCGATCGTTTAATCGTGAATGGTCAAGTATACGACCCAGACAGTTACGATTGGGAGCCAACAGAACCTATGAACTATGCTCGAGCTGTGCAGAGTGGTGCAAACACCAGAGAAGAATCTGATCCGATCCGATAGGGACGCGCGGCCGCAAAGCCCAGGACAAATACGGAACAGTACGGAAGCGGCCAGGACTGTCCATATGGTTTAAATATTTTTTCTTGGATTGTAAACAGGTCAATTGTAAATAAGCTAGAGGATAAGAATTTTGTTGAAGTCATTCGAAAATATGATATTGTATTTCTTTCTGAATGTTGGATTGATAAAAATCATAATTTTTCATATCATATTTTAAGTACAGTATTTGACATAAATTTATTCCATAGGAGTAAAGGAAAAGGTGGGGGTCTTATTTTATTGATCAAAAAGCACCTAGCTAAGAGAATACATATTTTGAAATGTACATATGATACTGCTATTTGGATAAAAATAGACAAAAGCCTTGTTGTATGCCCTAAGGATGTATTTATATGTTTGTTGTATATTCCACATGAAAATAATGTTTATTGTAATCTGTATGATAAGAATATTTTTGAGGAGTTGGAATATGACATGTTAAATTATAGTGAATTGGGATTAATTGGTCTAATTGGAGATTTGAATAGTCGGGTGGGTACTCAGTTAGATTACATAGAATCTGATAAAATTACGAATGTGCTACGTAGAACGCTGGATGATATTTTTAGTTATGATTCAGATAGTGATATGCCAGCGCGTTTAACAGAAGATAGTAATACTAATAATTTTGGTAAACGTATGATTGAAATGTGTAAATCTTTTGGTTTGAGAATATGTAATGGTCGAAAGCCAGGAGATATTAATGGTAAACTGACTTTTTTTAATCACCGTGGATGTAGTGTAATAGACTATGCAGTAGTTGATTATGAATTGTTTGGTCATTTAGTCGATTTTAAAGTTCTTGATTTTAATGAATGGTCTGATCACGCACCAATATTCCTTACTTTTAAAAAATGTATGGAAGAACCACTGGACCAAATTTCTCAG
>PRKT01000249.1:478160-495812 GCA_003671525.1 Saccostrea glomerata | reverse complement strand
CTATTTTTAGTAACCACGGCAACACCGTTCATCGAAATCAAAAACCGATACACAGAATTATGTATCTTAGTGTAGTCTACCTGTGTGCCAAGTTATATTGAAATTAGACCAAAACTGTAGGAGGAGTAGCATTTTGAAAAATTGTTTACAGACAGACGGACAGCTAGACATACAGACGGACGGACGCCGGACGCATTACTATTGCATAAGCTCTTCTGGTCTCTGACCAGTAGAGCTAATGACGGAATCACGTAATTTTAAAAGAGAGGACAATCCGTCATTTTTAGAAATAACAGATTTCCGTCACACCCCTGACTGATGGTAGGGCAAGCTAAAATTCAGGTAAGGTGAATTTTATGTACTTGCCTCATAAATCTATTTGAAAGCCCCTAAGCCATTTATAGGATTTTTTGCATGTAAATCCATGAATTAAAACCTTACCTTGGGAAAGTTCTGTTTTTTAATTCTTTTATAAATACGACTGTACCAGTCTGCACTGCCTAAATAAAAGACAATTTAATTTTAGCATAGACGAGTTTTCGAACATTTAAAGTCCCCATCAAAATAAAAGACAATTTAGAACTTTAGCAAGGACAAGTTTTCAATCATCTTAAGTTCCCCTACAAAATAGAAGACAATTTAGAAATTTACCTTGGACAAGTTTTCAAACATCTAAAGTCCCCTTAAATTCACCTTTTAAAAATGCACATATGTCTCTGTTATTTTAATGACAGATTTATTGGAATTAACCAGTTTTACCTCATGAGGACATTCTACCTTGAAACAATCCTCCAGCTCTGGTCTACGCTATCAGAGTTTATTTTTATTTCGCTTTTCACCCTTGTCACAATTTGGCAAATTTAAAACAAGGCAAATTCATAGAACACTTTTTTCTTTAAAAAATTGTGTCTGGGTGAATTCAAAACAAGGCTAGCTCAACTGCTGGTGTAAATGAGCAATAATAAGATGATCAAAAATAACCCTCCATAAAGTATTGTATTGACAGATATTACTGTAGATGGACATTTTACCTTACAGATATCCTCCTGGCCTGTTAAGTCAGGTGTTTATTTACCAGATTAACAGATTTATTGGATTAACACATATTACTTTAGATGGACATTTTACCTTACAGGTGTCCTCCTGGTCTCTTTAGTTGGGTGTTTATTTATCAGATTAACAGGTTTATTGGATTAACAGATATTTCTTTAGGGGGACATTTTACCTTACAGGTGTCCTCCTGCTCAGAGTAATCATGCCTGTGCCAGTTCCTTCTCTTCTTCACTGAAAAAAATACAAAATTCTCTTTATATGGATTTATTTAGAATGGTCAATATTTTAAAAATGCCTATATATCTGCACGTATATCTGCAATACCAGAGGACATTCATTGGTGGGAATGATTTTGGTACATTCTGGCTTTTCAACCTCAATTCAACAGAAATGAGAAAAAGCTTCAAGATAACCAAGACAAATTAGATACTGTATACAGGATTATTTTCGCCCCATGTTATTTTCACCCTTCTGCACTTGCTAACAAGTTTGCCTCGTTTTAAATTTGCCTAGTCACAATTTCTGTTTTAGATGTAATAATGAGTTCTGTGGATTCTCCTTGTTTTAAATTCATCCACCTGTGAGAAGGGCGAAAATATAACAGTTCGAACATTTCCCTGTATACAGTAGTTAGTGGACCAGGGGTAGATACTCCCAAAAATTAAAATTCACACGTAATTGTGAGTACCAAATAATGAACTCGCAATTTTTAAAGACAACTCGCAATTTTAAAATGAAAGGTTGTCAAAAATTAAACAGCTATTAATCCATCCTTTAAAACACTTCCTATTATCCAACATGATCATCAAATGGCACATGCTCTTTCATTTAAAAATGGCAGATATAAACATGATAAACAGTAACTAGACAGAAAAAGTAAAATCGAGTTGAAACGGAAGTTTCTTTCCTGGATGAAATTTACAATCAAAAAATCAACTCGCATATTTTGTGAGTTAAAAATATTTCAACTCGCACATGGGATATTCTGTTTTGCATTTTGCAAGTTGTATATAGTGAATATTGGAAGTTGGAATTGGGGAGATATTGATTAGTGCTGTGCGATATTACCGGTTAACCAGTGTATCCCGATTTTGTTCTTCATAATATGTATCGCGGTATTTTTTGTGAATATATTCGATATGCTATAAATTGTTACAAAAAAAGTCATTTGCCCTTTTCAAGGTTAAATATGGTGGCAAGCGGCATGAAGTGTGATCAGAAACCAATGACATGTCTCTTTCAAAAAAGAAAAGACAACAACTGTTACATGAAACCCCTTCATGTAAAAAGTGAATCTGAATATTACAACTTGATTTATTTTATCACGTTGTGCAGAAAAAAAAAATAATGCGATCAGGCAATTGTAATACTAACTCGAGAATACATGCAATTTGAGTTTATGTTTTCATTTAATCTTCACGATAAGCAAAAATTATTAAATATTTTATATTGTGATATATTGTAAAACAAAATATAATATTGCAATATATCGCGATACGATTTTTCAGTCGTGATACCCAGCACTAATATTAATATACTTACACACTAGAGGTCCCTGTGTCAGTACACAGTTTGGACAATGGTAAATCTCGATGTCAGATGCTTGGTACTCTTGTACGCCGACACAACTGAAAAAAAAATCCACATAAATAAGACCTCAATGATATACATTAAAACTCGGTTCTAACAAAGTCACCTTGACCAATGAAATTACTTATCGGTAATCCACCATATCCGTATAAGAAATACATTAAATTTAAAACTGGGGATCCTTGATAACTTTGCTATCTCCGTGAATCGTTATATCCGTATTTGCACTGAACAAGTTTTACTGTATAAACAGAACATTTAGAGACATATATGTTCACAAGCAGGGCTGTCTTTTACAAGAATATAAGATCACTCTGATGCACCTTTTATCTGATGTCTAACCAGACCGTAAACATTTTTTTTTAAGTGAATGAATAATCTTATTTCCTTATAAGTAGATAAGGTAATAAGTAAGACAGTTCGTTATTACTACAAAAGAAAACAATACCCTGATTTTTTAACTAGATTATAATCAATAGATCAAATCTGATTATTACAAATGCTTTGAAAATTCATTGGTGTATCACAATATTAAATCATATAGTTAAAGCTACATTTAAGTGAGTTTGCTAATCTAGACACAGGGATTTAACACCAATGCTAACCTTTTAACTAAAAACTTTAGGATATATCACATGTAGGGCTAAAAAAGATTACAAAGTATGTCTATATTATTAAAAGTTAAAGCAATTAAAAATAGTGCGCCCCATAAAACAAGCGAGATATTCCAGTGCACCCAGACACTCTATTTTGAAAATAGACGAAATGTTGTCATTTTCGTCTTCTTTGCTATTTAATGCAAATAAATTGACAAATAACTCTTTTACTCTTGTTTTTGTGTGGGAAATTTTTACTGTCAACAAAACCAGTATTGTCGTCAACTGTATTAGAGAAATTAAGTTTGTTTACCATGTTTTTGTCTTCTTTACGGTTGGTGGATCTAACATTTTTCAAACAAAGGTAACTCGATATTCTAGAAACATTCTAAATTTTAATGACTGTTTTTCGTCATTTTCTTAAAAATGACGAGTTTAAGTCATAATAAATATTTTATTTCATGACGAAAAATCGTCATTTTAAAAATGACGGATTTTCTTCACACCCCTGTCCATGCTGACTGACCATAAACATACTGTATTTATAAATTGAAAAAAAGGAAGGCAAATACAGAGAAGATCATGCAAACCCCTTTGCCCAGCTTTATCTCCAAGGATAACATATTGATTTTATTTTTGATAAATTACTTGCCCATGGGCAAGTGTTTGATAAAATTTCACTGGCCAACCCCTAAAATTCACTAGCCTCTGGCGTCAGGCAATGGAATTTGCCATCAATTGGAAAATAGTCCCAGGCGACTTTTTATTATGGGAGATTGAGACTTAAAATGTCTCTCTCCTATTTTAATTAATTTTCCAGTCAGGAATCAACTGCCTTACAAAACGCCTAGAAATGATAAAGCTAAGAATAGGAAGTCATGAAATAAATCAAATAGGATTTTTTTGAAATAGCATTTTTCATTTCATTAATTTTATTCATGCTCTTAGTATGGATCCCAGCAACATCAATTTCCATGTTTGAGATGAATACTTTCAGTACTTTGATTATTTTTTCAGTGCTGACGAGATTCCTATAGCACGGCTCCATGGGAGTGAGTTAAATATAGAATACTTTAAGAAGCACGGATTTAATGTCCCAATCGTCGTGGAGAAGAAAGACGGTCTAGGACTGGTTGTTCCCCCTTCGCAGTTTTCCATACAGGATGTTGAAAATAATGTTGGTGGGTCAGAAACGGAAATTTTTTTTATTGTATTAATATTTTGCTTTTGGATTTTGATTATGTACAGCATTTTTTAAGAGAATTTGAAGATTACTTTGAAAATAAAACAAATCTTCATATATCAGTAAAAAAAAAATAAATTTCATTTTTGGTTTCCTATAATTAATGGTTTAAAAACATTATTTATTCCAATGTTTCGAAGTAAAGTTTAAAATTAATTTAATATACAATTTAATTTATTGCTATGTAGAAGTGATGTAACAATAAACTGGCAAACAACAATACACAAAAAAAATTGTACTCTATCACAATACAAGACAATACAAGAAATGTTTGCTTTTTTGACTGTAAACCAACTTTTATATGCGCACCAGAAATTTTTTGCAAGGTTTGCGAGAGCCTTGTCATGGCGAATATTTCTCGCCATGAACCTGTCCGTAAAGTAAGCGATTATTAGATTAAATTAAATTAGTAAATTAATCATTGCCAACACGTTAAACCCCAGTAAATCGCAAAACAAAGTCGTTGTGAATAAATTTAAAGTTGGTTTCAAGTATTTACATGACTTTCATACACCCTATGAGCCACAAATATAGAGTTCATAGCTGTATTCTTGCGGACATTCCTAATTTCCCCTTGTCTTGTTTTGTTAGGCTCAATGAGAGAGATAGACGTTATAGATGTATCTAAGCAAGAGGATTATAAAATGTTGATGAGGGAGTGGACCGAGTATTATAACAGTCCAAACAGACACAAAGTATACAACGTCATCAGTCTGGAGTTCTCTAACACAAAGTAAGTCAACCATACAATACAAAGTAAGTCACTCGTACAATACAAAGTAAGTCACTTGTACAATAAACCTAACAGACACATACAATACAAAGTAAGTCATATAATACAAAGTAAGTCACTCGTACAATACAAAGTAAGTCACTCGTACAATACAAAGTAAGTCAACAGTACAATACAAAGTAAGTCACTCGTACAATACAAAGTAAGTCAACCGTACAATTACTGACACAGGGACCTTTAGTGTAAGTATATCAATATCTCCCCTAACTGACACAGGGACCTTTAGTGTTTGTATATCAATATCTCCCCTAACTGACACAGGGACCTTTAGTGTAAGTATATCAATATCTCCCCTAACTGACACAGGGACCTTTAGTGTAAGTATATTAATATCTCCCCTAACTGACACAGGGACTTTTAGTGTAAGTATATTAATATCTCCCCTAACTATCTATTTTGTCTTAGCTATCTTGAAGCCTTTTCTAATTTCTGTTGAGTTAAGGTTAAAAATCCTAAATGTACCAAAATCACTCCCATAATGAATGTTCTCTGGTATTGCAGATATATGGGGGTTTTAAATTTGAATTGACTATTAGAGGATTCTAGATATTTAGAAAAAAAATTATATACCTATCATATGAAAATGTTGACAGAATAACATTTGTGGTTTGAATGAAGTATTTAAGGCGTGGAAATAGACCATTTTAAAACTCCATATAAGGAGAATTTTGAATTTTTTACCATGTTTACAGTGAAGAAGAGAAGGAACTGGCACAGGCATGATTACTCTGAGCAGGAGGACACCTGTAAGGTAAAATGTCCCTCCAAAGTAATATCTGTTAATAAAATAAACCTGTTAATCTGATAAAGAGACATCCGACTAAACAGAGCAGGAGGACACCTGTAAGGTAAAATGTCCCTCTAAAGTAATATCTGTTAATCAAATAATCCCGTTAATCTGATGAATAGACACTTGCTAAACAGAAAGGTCAATTGTCACTCTAAAGCAATATATGTTAATCCTACAAACTTTTTAATCTGATGAATAGACACCAGACTTAACAGAGCAGGAGGATACCTGTAAGGTAAAATGTCCATCTAAAGTAATATGTGTTAATCCAATAATCCTGTTAATCTGATAAATAAACACCTGACTAAACAGCAGGAGGATACTTGTAAGATAAAATGTCCCTCTAAAGTAATATCTGTCAGTACAATACTTTATGGAAGGTTATTTTTGCCCATCTTATTATTGTTCATTTACACCTACAGTTGATCTCGCCCTGTTTTAAATTCACCCAGACAAAATTTTGTTAAAGAGAAAATGACATTTTTCTATGAATTTGCCCTGTTTTAAATTTGCCAAATTGTGACAATGGTGAAAAGCAAAATTTTAAAAAATATCTCTGATAACGTAGGCCAGAGCTGGAGGATTGTTTCAAGGTAAAATGTCCTCCTGATGTAAAACTAGTTAATCACAATAAAAGAGACATAATGCATTTTTTAAAAGGTTAATTTGACATGAAGGGGGCTTTAGACATGTTAGATGATAGAAAACTTGTCCATGCTAAAGATTTAAATTGTCTTTTTTTGTAGGCAGTGCAGACTGGTACAGTTGTTTTTTATAAAAGAACTGAAAAACAGAACTTTCCCAAGGTAAGGTTTTAATTCATAGATTTACATGCAAAAAACCCTAAGTCTAGGGGCTGACAAATAGGCAAGTACATAAAATTCACCCACCTGAATTTTAGCTTGCCCTACCCTATTGCCTAAACTAATACTGTATTTATAAATTTTTAGAAAAAGAGGAAGGCAAATACTGAGTACATAATGCAAGCCCCTATGCCCATCTTTAAATCTATGGCTTACATATATTGATTTTATTTTTTATGATACTTTATCATGGGCAAGTGTTTGATAAAATTTCACTTGCTGACCCCTAAAATTCACTAGCCACTGGCATCAGGCAATGGAATTTGCTATCCCCTTATATGCAACTGCAAGGAAGCTTAATCTTCTACTCTATAGGCTTAATGTTGTACTTTTTGACAAAATACTATTGTGCTGCAAGAAATATTCATAGAACCTCCCCATGGTGGGAGATTATGTACAATTTTTATTCATCACAAGTTATACATTTTCTATCTCTTAACCTTTGTTTCGATAAACTTGGAGGGGGGGGGGCATTGGTTGGAAAATAGTCCCAGGCAATCTTTAATTATGGGAGATTGAGACTTAAAATGTATCTGTCTTATTTTAATTTTCCAGTCATGAATCGGATGCCTTACCAAACCCCTAGAAATGAAAGTGCTGAGAATAGGAAATAAATCAAATAGGATCTTTTTGAAATAGCATTTTTCATTTCATTGATTTTATTCATGCTCTTATATTATGGATCCCAGCAACATCAATTTCTCATGTTTGAAAATGAGTGCTTTCAGTACTTTGATTATTTTTTCAGTGCTGACGAGATTCCTATAGCACGGCTCCATGGAAGTGAATTAAATGTATAGAATATTTTAAGAAGCATGGATTTAATGTTCCGATCGTAGTGGAGAAGAAAGATGGTCTAGGACTGGTTGTTCCCCCTGCTCAGTTTTCCATTCAGGACGTGGAAAATAATGTCGGTAAGTCAGACACCGAAAGCGATCCATTGTATGATTGTTGGAGCTGATCATGTAAAATGTTTTTAAAGAGAATTTAAAGATTACGCGTACATTGAAAATGAAACAAAATTTTCAGATATCGGTAACAAAAAATAATTTCATTTTTGGGTTATTAACTTCTTATAATTTATAGTTATGTATTCTAATATTCTATATTGCATTATTTTTATACACAGAAATAAAAGTATAAAATTTATTAAACATGCAATTAATTTATTGCTATTTAGAAGCGATGCAACAATATACTAGCAAACCACAATACACAAAAGGCTTGTACTCTATCACAATACAAGATGATAAAAGAACTGTTTGCTTTTATGAAACCCCTTCTATGGACTTGATTCAGTTTAAGATAAAACTGTAGTGTACTGTAAACCAACTTTTATTCGCTTGCTAGAAATTTTCACAAAGTTGGCAACAGCCTCGTCATCATGAATATTTCTCGCCACGAACTGGTCATTTAAGTCTGTGTGCCTATTAACAAGAGTTCCAAAATAGACTAAATAATTACGAAAATTAATTGTTGCAGACTAGTTTATCCCCAGTTAATTGCAAAATAAAGTTGTCACGAATGGAAGTTGGTTTACAGTATTTATGTGAATTATTATCATCCCTATCAGCCAGCCGGTCACAAATGTAGAATTCCTAGGTGTATTGTGGAAGACTTTGTTAAACTTCTCCATGTCTTGTTTTGTTAGGCTCCATGAGAGAGATAGACGTTATAGACGTATCTAAGCAGGAGGATTATAAAATGTTAATGAGGGAGTGGACAGAGTATTATAACAGTCCAAACAGACAAAAAGTGTACAACGTCATCAGTCTGGAGTTCTCCAATACAAGTAAGTCACTCATACAATACAAAGTAAGTCACTCGTACAATAAACCTAACAGACACATACAATACAAAGTAAGTCACTCGTACAATACAAAGTAAATCACTCGTACAATAAACCGAACAGACACGTACAATACAAAGTTAGTCATACGTACAATACAAAGTAAGTCACTCGTACAATAAACCGACCTGACAAGTACAATACAAAGTTAGTCATACGTACAATAAACCTTAAAGACAAGAACGATACAAAGTTAGTCATACGTACAATAAACCTTACAGACAAGAACAATACAAAGTAAATCACAAGTACAATACAAAGTTAGTCATACGTACAATAAACCGACCTGACAAGTACAATACAAAGTTAGTCATACGTACAATAAACCTTATAGACAAGTACGATACAAAGTTAGTCACCCATACAATAAACCGAACAGACAAGTACAATACAAAGTTAGTCATACGTACAATACAAAGTTAGTCATACGTACATCAAACCTTACAGAGAAGAACAATACAAAGTTAGTCACCCATACAATAAACCTTACAGACAAGAACAATACAAAGTAAGTCACACTTACAATACAAAGTAAGTCATATGTACAATAAACCGAACAGACAAGTACAATACAAAGTTAGTCATACGTACAATAAACCTAACAGACAAGTACAATACAAAGTAAGTCACACTTACAATACAAATTAAGTCATATGTACAATAAACCTAACAGACAGGTACAATACAAAGTTAGTCATACGTACATTAAACCTAACAGACAAGTACAATACAAAGTAAGTCACTTGTACAATACAAAGTAAATCACTCGTACAATAAACCGAACAGACACGTTCAATACAAAGTTAGTCATATGTACAATACAAAGTAAGTCACTCGTGCAATAAACCTAACAGACAAGTACAATACAAAGTTAGTCATACATACATTAAACCTAACAGACAAGTACAATACAAAGTAAGTCACTCTTACAATAAACCTTACAGACACGTACAATACAAAGTTAGTCACACATACATTAAACCTAACAGACAAGTACAATACGAAGTAAGTCACGTACATTAAACCTAACAGACAAGTACAATACAAAGTAAGTCACTCGTACAATACAAAGTAAATCACTCGTACAATAAACCGAACAGACACGTACAATACAAAGTTATTCATACGTACAATACAAAGTAAGTCACTCGTACAATAAACCTTACAGACATGTACAATACAAAGTAAGTCACACATACATTAAACCTAACATACAGGTACAATACAAAGTTAGTCATACGTACAATACAAAGTAAATCATACATACAATAAACCTTACAGACACGTACAATACAAAGTTAGTCATACGTACATCAAACCTTACAGAGAAGAACAATACAAAGTTAGTCATACGTACAATAAACCTAACAGACAAGTACAATACAAAGTTAGTCATACATACAATAAACCTTACAGACACGTACAATACAAAGTTAGTCATACGTACAATAAACCTTACAGACAAGAACAATACAAAGGAAGTCACACTTACAATACAAAGTAAGTCATATGTACAATAAACCGAACAGACAAGTACAATACAAAGTTAGTCATACGTACAATAAACCTAACAGACAAGTACAATACAAAGTAAGTCACACTTACAATACAAAGTAAGTCATATGTACAATAAACCTAACAGACAGGTACAATACAAAGTTAGTCATACGTACATTAAACCTAACAGACAAGTACAATACAAAGTAAGTCACTTGTACAATACAAAGTAAATCACTCGTACAATAAACCGAACAGACACGTTCAATACAAAGTTAGTCATACGTACAATACAAAGTAAGTCACTCGTGCAATAAACCTAACAGACAAGTACAATACAAAGTTAGTCATACATACATTAAACCTAACAGACAAGTACAATACAAAGTAAGTCACTCTTACAATAAACCTTACAGACACGTACAATACAAAGTTAGTCACACATACATTAAACCTAACAGACAAGTACAATACGAAGTAAGTCACGTACATTAAACCTAACAGACAAGTACAATACAAAGTAAGTCACTCGTACAATACAAAGAAAATCACTCGTACAATAAACCGAACAGACACGTACAATACAAAGTTATTCATACGTACAATACAAAGTAAGTCACTCGTACAATAAACCTTACAGACACGTACAATACAAAGTAAGTCACACATACAATAAACCTAACAGACAGGTACAATACAAAGTTAGTCATACGTACAATACAAAGTAAATCATACATACAATAAACCTTACAGACACGTACAATACAAAGTTAGTCATACGTACAATAAACCTAACAGACAAGTACAATACAAAGTTATTCATACGTACAATACAAAGTTAGTCACTCGTACAATAAACCTTACAGACACGTACAATACAAAGTTAGTCATACGTACATTAAACCTAACAGACAAGTACAATACAAAGTTAGTCATACGTACAATAAACCTAACAGACAAGTACGATACAAAGTAAGTCACTCGTACAATACAAAGAAAGTCACTCGTACAATACAAAGTAAGTCACTCGTACAAAAACCTAACAGACACGTACAATACAAAGTAAGTCACTCGTACAATAAACCTAACAGACAAGTACAATACAAAGTTAGTCATACTTACAATACAAAGTAAGTCACTCGTACAATACAAAGTAAGTCACTCGTACAATACAAAGTAAGTCACACGTACAATACAAAGTAAGTCACTCGTACAATAAACCTAACAGACAAGTACAATACAAAGTAAGTCACGCTACAATAAACCTTACAGACAGGTACAATACAAAGTAAGTCACTCGTACAATAAACCTTACAGACACGTACAATACAAAGTTAGTCATACATACAATAAACCTTACAGACACGTACAATACAAAGTAAGTCACACATACAATAAACCTAACAGACAAGTACAATACAAAGTAAGATACTCAAAGTAAGACACTCGTACAATACAAAGTAAGATACTCTTACAATAAACCTAACAGACAAGTTGACCTGAGTTGTGTCAGTAATTATTTCTCCCTCTGTTTATCTATTACAGGATGTCAGAGTTAGTCTCCCCTCCCTCCATTGTGCATGACCTGAGTTGGGTCAGTAATTATTTCTCCCTCTGTTTATCTATTACAGGATGTCAGGGCTGGTCTCCCCTCCCTCCATTGTGCGTGACCTGTGTTGGGTCAGTTATTATTTCTCCCTCTGTTTATCTGTTACAGGATGTCAGAGCTGGTCTCCCCTCCTTCAATTGTCCGTGACCTGAGTTGGGTCAGTAATTATTTCTCCCTCTGTTTATCTATTACAGGATGTCAGAGCTGGTCTCCCCTCCCTCCATTGTGCGTGACCTGAGTTGGGTCAGTAATTATTTCTCCCTCTGTTTATCTATTACAGGATGTCAGAGCTGGTCTCCCCTCCCTCCATTGTGCGTGACCTGAGTTGGGTCAGTAATTATTTCTCCCTCTGTTTATCTATTACAGGATGTCAGAGCTGGTCTCCCCTCCCTCCATTGTGCGTGACCTGAGTTGGGTCAGTAATTATTTCTCCCTCTGTTTATCTATTACAGGATGTCAGAGCTGGTCTCCCCTCCCTCCATTGTGCGTGACCTGAGTTGGGTCAGTAATTATTTCTCCCTCTGTTTATCTATTACAGGATGTCAGAGCTGGTCTCCCCTCCCTCCATTGTGCGTGACCTGAGTTGGGTCAGTAATTATTTCTCCCTCTGTTTATCTATTACAGGATGTCAGAGCTGGTCTCCCCTCCCTCCATTGTGCGTGACCTGAGTTGGGTCAGTAATTATTTCTCCCTCTGTTTATCTATTACAGGATGTCAGAGCTGGTCTCCCCTCCCTCCATTGTGCGTAACCTGAGTTGGGTCAGTAATTATTTCTCCCTCTGTTTATCTATTACAGGATGTCAGAGCTGGTCTCCCCTCCCTCCATTGTGCGTGACCTGAGTTGGGTCAGTAATTATTTCCCTGAGCAACTCCCCGAGGACTGTACGTACACACGACCTGAGGTCCAGAAGTACTGTCTGATGGAGGTCCGGGACAGCTTCACAGACTTCCACATCAACTTCGGGGGCACCTCGGTCTGGTATCACATCCTCATGGTAAGATAGGAAAAGTTACCTGTACAAAACTGTTATCACACACAAATTATTGTTACGTGTAAAATCGCTATGAATTATCAGTTTCAATGGAGTGTACCATGTTCTTATCAAAGAATTGTTAATTACTGTACAGTGGAGCCTCATTTATCTGGATGCTTTGGTTCCTAGTCAATTTGTCTGGATATATGAAGCATCCAGATATCTGAATTGCCAGTTAAATATGACAAAATGACGTAAAAAAATTCTGTTTCAAAGAAAAATTGTCCAGATACTGAAGCATCCTGATATCTGAAGGTCCACTGTAAATCTTTTGTGTTTGTTAGAATTTTATTTGCGCATTGTCACACGAGTCTGCTTACTAGCGAAAATTTTCTTCTTGTATATTAACGAATACATGTATATACAGATTCAAAAATATAATGTTGCGAATATATAGTGATCCTCAGTATTAAATTTAAATTAAATTACTTTGCTTTTGGAAGTTATTGACATGAAAACACACACACTGGCTTATCTTAGATACTGTATACAGGGAAATTTTCACCCCATTTTTTTTTCTCCTTTCCCCCTCTCCTTGATTGGGCAAATTTAAAATGGGCGAATTCAAATTACACCTTATAATTTCTAAAACAGAAATTTGACTGTGCAAATTTAAAACGGGGCAAATTGTCCACAAGTTCAAAAGAGGAAAAATTAACATGGGGCGAAAAATAACGCTGTATACAGTATATTTTTAATTCTGATGTATGTGTAAACAATTGGATTGATTCCAGGGTGAGAAGATTTTCTACCTGGTGCGGCCCACACAAGCCAATCTCTCTCTGTACGAGTCCTGGGTCTCATCCTCCAATCAGAGTGAGACGTTTTTCGGAGACCAGGTTGACGTATGTTATAAATGCGTCATTAAGCAGGGACAGACCCTCTTTATCCCCACGGGGTGGATCCATGCCGTCTTCACGCCGATCGACTCCCTCGTCTTTGGCGGGAATTTCCTCCATGACTTCAACATTTCACTTCAGCTGCAGTAGGAATTTCAATCTGATTACTTCGTAGAACATAAGAAGTTAATTTGGTTTACAGATTGTTCATTTTCTGTCACAAGAACATTTTCAAAGATAGTTAAGACTCTAGTTTAGACTTTTCAACTTTTGATTGTTGAACAGATTAAGCTTAAATTTATATTGATTTAAGAAAATTATTCTTTGAAAACTACACCGTTTCCGAAGTTGACTCTTACTTTGAAATATGAAACATACAGAGGACAGGTCAACTGATTGATGGAAACACGAGTAATGAAATTCAGGCTATTCATAAAATTGTTACATCAAGATCACATTTTTATACGCCCGTCTTAAGACGGGACGTATTATGTTATAGGCTTCGTGTCCGTCTGTCTGTCTGTCTGTCTGTTAGCTTTTTCGTTTCCGGTTCATAACTTTAATACTACTAGGTCTAGGATTATCAAACTTTGTCATCTGATGCATCTTGGGTAGAAGGTGTGTCGCGCACAAAAAGTAGGTCGCTCTGACCTTTATTTAAGAAGTTATAGCCAAATATGAAAAAATCCTTTCCGGCACATAACTAGAAAACCATAAGACCTACAGTCATCAAACTTGGCCAGTTTATGCATCATAGGTAGAAGGTGTGTCGCGACCTATTTCAAGGTCACTGTGACCTTTAATTAAGTGAATTTTTAAAAAAAAAAGTGTCTTTTTACTATTCATTTACACATCCCAAATAATGTAAGAGTATTGCACTGTTCCTATTAAAAAAGTGTTAAATCAAGAAAATACTTATTTTTTTTAAGCATATGCTTGACAGCAATCTATAACAAATATAATGTATGTCAGAGAAATCCTGCCTCTCCCATGAGTGTAATTATCAAGCACTGATCAAGAAGAATTTTGATAGCAGAAAATTGCATGTCAAATTAGAGAGAAATTAATGGGTTTTGAGTGCGAGGAGCTAGCATTGGTGTTATCTATATCCCTTGAGTATTGGGCAAATGGGTAAGCCTGTTTGATTAAAAATAGCTCTTGTTGACTAGCTTAAGTTTTAAAATGAATTTGATGAAAAGTAATTATAAAACTAATTTGATATTGCATAATAGAATAATCTGATATTATGTAATATTATTAATTTAAAAACTAATTTTTTGGGGTGGGGTGGAATCAGCATGTCCATATGAATTACATATTAAAACCTGTCGGACATTAAATCTCAACCAAAAAAAAAAAAATCTTTGAGTATTTTATTAAATTTATAGTAGATAGTGCAGACCCATTCATCTCTTGGTAGTAATGAGTAGACAAGCATCCAGTAAAAGATTAATTAATGAGTTCAATGTAGGAAGGCTAGCTATCTCAGTCGCTCTGATTAAGCAGTGACCTTATCTGTACCCTTTGGGGATTAGACAGAAGAACTGCTGGTCAGTTTATAACATATGTCATTTGATGGCCAGCCTTTTTTTTTCAAAATTAATTTGGTATAGATTAAGTTGTTAAGACTAATTTGATGATGTGCATTTGACAAGGTCTAACACAACCATCACAGAAATCTATCAGTGATGTAATAATTTATTATAATTGATGCCTACATCACAGGGGATGGATAAATATTTTAAGGAATGGAAAAATTATGGAAATCTTAGAATCAAGGTTGATGTGATTTTCTTGCACCTAAACTGTTCAAGAAAATTGTAATTTTTTGACGGGCGTATCATGCTGTGGCGCGGCACTTTATTCAAGATTTTCGCTCGGGTCTTTGCATCATTTTCTTCACATATGCTACTGAAATTTTCAATGAGTTAATTGTTTTTAGTTCTTGTTTTAACTTTGAGTTACCCCCATATTATTTTGGTTTTTAATGAATGCCTTATATGTAATGTATATATTTTATTTCTCAGGGTATATGACATAGAGAGAAGAATCAAGACCCCATCTAAGTATTTATTTCCGAGTTTTGAGAGGACGCATTGGTACGCTGCTAAACACGTCTTGGATGTCATCAAGGGTAACAGTGATTGTATAGTACTACAGCTTATGATTGCCTGTCATTACAAGCTATTCAATGCTTCTAATCAAATACAAAATAAATGTTGTGGACATCTCTATAAAAAAAAAATTGATATCAGTTATGCTTGGAAGTTTATTACCAATAATCTATTTTATTTTTTGTCCATTTGCCCTTTACTAGTTATTTTTTGTTTTCAATAGGCATGTAGATCTTGAGCATAAGAATTGAATGTGAGTCTTCCTTTTGAGAATGAATGGGATTTTATTTTTACTGATAGATTACCTGGAGGATTGCAGGCGTCCCCCGGAATATCTACTGACTGGCGCCAAATCTCTGGCCATGCACCTCAAGTCTTGGACACAGCGGAAAGATGTAAGTATTAGCAGAGGTCAAGGTCAACTCTCGCTAGAAAGACTGATAATTAATCTGTGTATATAATTATGGGAAATGGGTCACCATGTAATATCAGTTCAGTTAATGGTAACACAATGGACAGATTGTTTGAGGGGTAATGTTTACATTAAGTGTTTCCCAGAGTTTTGAAATTGTCTTTATTCATTCTAAGATGTTTATGAAATTTATAAACAATTAATACAAATTCATATATCCTCAAAGGGTTGGAAGGATTCAGTTCAGTTCTTGCACATTATTTATGTATTTATTTTTTTCAATTTGATTAATGGCTCACTACTGATGGATGTAAGTTCAACATTTGGAATTCATAGTATTTTCTTTATTTTTAATTATTGACATAATAAATGTACTCTATTTTGTTGATACATGCCCAACTTATTTTCTAATGTACATGTAATTCCCCACAGATTTACAGAAGAATATGACAATAACTTTAAAAAAGATTGGGAGACATGCCCCCCCCCCCCCCCAAAAAAAGAAAGATTTTTGTCAACAAACATTTCATTTACTACAACAGGTACACTAAATTTAATTTTGAAAATGTTATAAAGTAAGAAAAAATGTTTGTTTCCTTCTATGCAATGTCACATACCACCTTAAGCAGGATATCCGTCTTATCTTGAAGCAGGTCAGGTCGCCTTAAGCATGCCAACAATATATTTCTCTTAGCTGTTTCTGTACTGTCCTGATAAATAAAAGAAATGTACAATATTCAGCAATCTTCCAGCACCACAGGCCCCTTAGCTTTAATAACTCTAGATTCCACAACCTGTATGCCTTGCATAATTAAAATCTGTTAAAATGTACAGTCCTTCTGGACTGTGAGTAAATCTGTGTGATATTTCCTTTTACAGTTAAACAACTCCTTTCTCGTGAGTTTTACCCATAGGCTGCTTGTGTTACTCTGTATTCCCTGTGTCTTCTGTACAGCTTTTTATATTCTTCTAGATTTGTATCGTTTTTTATATCAACTGTTCACAGCTCTGCTTCTTCACTGGGCTGGTGTGGATTTCATACATTTTTATATTTTTAGGTCACCTGAGTAAACTCAGGTGACCTATTGCTATCGGTTTTCGTCTGTCGTCGTTCGTCGTACGTCGTGTGTCGTACGTCGTTCGTAAACTTTTGAACATTTTCAGCTTCTTCTCTGCAACCACTGAACCAATTTCAACCAAATTTGGCACAAAGCATCTATGGGTGAAGGGGAACAAAAATTGTGAATTTCATGATCCCTGCCCCCCTGGGGCCTGAGGGGTGGGGCCAAAACCACTAAAATTAATGCAATCTTTAAAAATCTTCTTCTTTACTCCTGGACATCAAGCAGTCAAACTGTTTGCATGATTGT